>CAJNDS010002691.1:0-125000 GCA_905221605.1 Symbiodinium natans | reverse complement strand
TCGTAAATACCGAGTGTTTTGTGGGTCCACGTACAAACGCCCCTAAAATCGCTCATTTTACGCGCTCGAACGGCTTCGTGCCTACAAAACACCCGAACAGCAGGACCCCGAATGCCCTTCAGGGCATTCGGGGTCTTGCTTTTGGGGGTTTCGTGGGCACGCAAGCGTTCAAGCACATACAATCGGCGTGTTTAAGGGGGTTTTGGATGGCCTGGGGGAGGCCGCTGATGCTCATGATGCTCCCTTTCCTGGGTCCCAAAAGGCTTCCCAAGCCCAAAAACACGTGTTTACAGCGTTTTCTGAAGGTTTTTCGAAGGCAAAACGCATGCATAGAATGCTTTTAAGGCCCCCAAACCAACCCCACTGATGCTCCTGATGCGGGTGCGCGCGCGCGCGCGCGCGCGCCGGCGCGCGGGGGGGGGGTGGGGGAGGGAGGGGTGGCGAAGGCAGGAGAAAGAGAGACAGAGAGAAGGAGAGGACAAAGACACGGGAAAGAGAAGACAGTGCCAAGGTTCAAGGTTTCGTGCTTTGGGGGGCGGGGGCCGGCCCGTGCCGCTAGGCCTGAAATTCTGCTTCGCAGAAGGCCAGAGGCCAGCAAGGCTATTCCCGGGACGACCCGGGTTAAAAGGTCCGTCAATGCTCGGTCCTTGGGGACCTCGCGCTGCCCGATTTAATGGCTACCGCCAGTGCCGCCGACCCCAAAACGGCCAGTGACGTGGGCAGCATTGTTACTTATGAACTATAAGTGCCATTTAACTCCCTTAGTTCCTAAACTCCCTAAGCCCCCAGACTGAACCCCTAACCCAAGGATTCGAAAGGAAATAGTAGAGTAAGTTTCAGCATGCACTGGGCTTTAAAGTCAGCTGAAAGAGCTATGCGCCAGGAGCCATGGGGGCCAATGCGGGTCGAGGGGCATGGGGCGGGGGGAGCCATGAAGGGCGGAAGGGGCGGAGTGGGTGGGCATCCCATGGGGTCATGAGGGAGGAGCCTGGGAGTGGAAGAGTGGAGGGCATGCATGGGGCTTTACAGTCAGCTGGGTCCATGGGGGCCATGGGGGTGGAGGGGCATGGGGCATGGCTGAAAGAGCTATACGGCCATGGGGCCAGCAGCCATGGGTCCATGGGGGCCATGCGGCTTGAGGGGCATGGGGTTAGGGGATGGGGCATGCGCTGGGACCCTTTAAAGTCAGCTGAAAGACCAGGAGCCATGGGTCCATAGGGGCCATGGGGCATGGGGCCAGGGAAGGGGATGGGCGGGACGGACCATCAGCTGAAAGAGCTATGCGACGGACATATATATGCTACCCCCCCCCCAGCGACCTACCCTTTTTCGGCCTTTTTTACAAAAAAAGAATAGCGAAGGCCCAAAGTCGCGTAGTTAATCACCGGGTAATGAAGGACATCTTTGGGACACCCACCTCGCAGGCCCCGATAAGCCAGCATTGGATTAATCTATATTTTGAATCTGAAGCGGACAATGCTGTCTTTAGGTTTTTAAATCTTTGGTTTTTCCTGGGTTGTGCGTTTAACGGGCAAATAATGTTTTGTAGAGCAACAAATACATTTTTTAACTATACAATTGTGTTTGTACTAGGCGCAGAATTAATCAAATACTATCTGACAAGTCCACTGAAATACCTCATGTTTACATATTCATGAAACATTGCGCTCATTATTGTATGCGAATTTAACTCCTGGAGTATTAAGTAAATAGCTCAATCTGACTCAAGCGAAGACTAGATTCAACATACCATACTAAACTAAAATATGAAATAAACACGAACGGCAACGGAAGCGATTCTACTTAAATAACTTCTCAAGTACTAAATAAAGACCACTTATATACCTTCCTAGAAAAGTAGTTAGTAAAGGCCATAGCACAAGAATGCTGCTTTGTACATAAACAGAATTTGTACTAGGCAAAGTATAAACCACATACTATCTGAAAAGTACACTGTAATAACTTCCGTTTACATATTCATGAAATATTTCTTGTTTTGAAATCATCATTCTATGCGATTTATCTACTAGAGTAAGTACTATGTGAATCGCCCAATCTGACTCAAATGAACACTATTTAAAGTACCATACCCAACCAAAATGTGAAATAAAAACTAATGGAAATAGACCACTATTCAAAATACCATACCCAACTAAAATATGCAATAAATACTAATGGAAATAGAAGCGGTTCTACTTACAATACAATGTAAAAATACCTTCCTAGAAATATAGTTAGTAAAGGCCATGCACAAGAATACTGCTTTGTACATAAATAGAATGTGCGCTAGGCAAGTATCAATCAAATACTATCTGAAAAGTACACTGAAATATCTTATGTTTACATATTCATGAAACAACGCCCAATCTGACTCAAGTGACTACTATTTAAAGGACCATACTCAACCAAAATACGAAATAAACACTAACAGCAATAGAAGCGATTCTACTTGCATAACAATGAAATCTTTGTTTCTGAAGTATTTCATTAAGACCACTTATATACTATGTCCGAAAGGCACAATTTGCAGAAGCAAGCTTAAAAATGCACAATCTTCCTTGAACAGTACTTAGTGAAGGCCATGCACAAGCAAATTCACAAGTACAAAAACGCACTTAAAAATGCGTAGTTATTGCCACGTAAAGGCGAACCAAAAAACCAAAATACCAAAACCAAAAAAAACCAACAAGACCAAAACCAAAAAAAACAAAAGAACCAAAAACACCAATTTTCCGGAACTCTTGGAGAAGCCTCGTAGGGATTCCTGAGAGTTCCGGAAAATTGTTTTTTTTGGTTTTGGTTTTTTGTTTTTTTTTTTTTTTGGTTTGGTGTTTTTGGTTTTTTAATTGCCCGTGTATTCGGATTTTAGTTTCATTTTAGTCTACGCCCCAAGAAACATGCTATATTGCACACCGAGTTTGCTTGCAGCGCAGCTGGATGACTTAAGACAAGGCGAAAAAGGGTAGGTCACTGGGGCCATATATATATATATATATATAGAGTAAAATGAGTATACTGTTAAGAGTGGTACCAACAACAACAATGAAATGACAAGAGAGAGTTTCCTCTAAACGGGAGAAAATACAGGAGTTCCCATGGGAATATAAAGGAAATAGAGTTTTCTGTGTATGAAAATTTCGATAAGATACATAGAAAAAACCGAAAGTTGAGGTTTTTCTCTTGTTATGCCGAGAATAGGAGGTTTCCTCTTTACTCCAAGTTACGTAGTAATTTGGAGTAAAACATGAAGAAAATTGATGTTTTTCTTCTCTGCTCTGGGCCACGTGCCGAACAAAAGAAGCATGCCCCTCGTGCCCCGAGCGGTCTTTTGCTGGGCCACCCGCGTGAGTTACAAAACGGCGTGTTGAGCAAAAGTGTGCGCAACAAAAGACAACACACTCTTACTCCGATGTTTGATCGAGCCCCACAGTTGGCAGCAGGATCCGGAAACGGGCCAAGGACGACACGATTGCATCGTTTGCCTCTTCAGCCCTGTCTCTGGCGACGTCTTCAGGTTTGGCTAAATCCATTAATGTACATTGGCCGGAGCACAAGCTCGACGACGCTGTGCGCGATGTGGCTGAGCAGGGACGACTTCCTGAAGGATAGCCTGAACCCTAAACCCTAAGTGGTTGTGTTACGGCTCTGAGCTTAGGGAAGAGAGAGGGCTCTTTCGCTGTTCGTGAAGTTGGTCCCTTCAGGCAACAGCACAGAGGCTTTGCGGCTCCTGCGTGAAGCATGGAATGAGCATGATGTTGCTGCTGGCGTGGCGAAGTTTTACGGCCGGATGGCCAGACTGCTCTACTTTCTTCAACTGTCGTTGAACGCGGCCTCGGTCATCGTGATTGTTCTGTTGGAGCAGTTCGAGTGGCAGACCTTGGATGTGGACCAAGCATTATTCGCCATCGCTATGCTGTCAACAAGTCTGATCTCAATAATTGGATTTACAAATCCTGTTGCGCGCTGGCAGAGGCTACGCGCAGCAGCTACGCAGCTGGAGAGTACCATATGGCTGTTTCGCACCAGATGTGGCCCATTCCAGGTACGGGTTTTCAGCTATGATTCGGACCTTGAAGAGAAGAGGCTGGAAGCACAGCTCCTGCCCTTAAAGAGGCTTATGTTTGCGCTCAACAATGTACTATATGTGCCCATTCTCGTTGCTTGCTTTGAGAACCTTAACTGCAGCCCAGGCTCATTGCCTGGCGGAGGGCAGCGGTGAATGAAACGGACTTGCAGCGATCCGACTTTCAAAGAACCTACCGTAAAGCTTGGTACACGCATGGGCAGTTCAAAGACAAAAACTGGCTCAAGCAACAGCAGGTTCATGAAAAAGCTAGCTGTATTTGTCGGCTTTGGCTGCGGCGTTGTCTGTGGCGAAAGAAACTCAGCGAAGAAGAAAAAACACACCAGAAAAAGACCCCCATCGAGAAGCTTCTTCACAAACTCGACTCAGCTCACAAGCCTGGTGCTGACGACCATCACAGCCCTCTCAAGCCCAAAGGCTATGTGGAGTTGCGCCTTCAGAAAATGATCAAGTTCTACCAGGATCGGCTGCCCTGGTACGCGTGGTATAACCGCGCGTTGTTTTTCACGTCGCTTTGCAGTGTGGCAATGAGCTCAGTGCTTGCCTTCTACAACCTCACCCAGTGGGTTATTGTTGGCACTGCGCTGAGCTCCGCCTCAAGCGCTTGGGCAGAGTTCAACAATGTCCAGCAGAACATCCAACGATATTCTGATACCATTCTGGCGCTGAAGAACGCGGGGCCCTTGGAGGGTTTGCAGGAGCTTGTAGGCGCATGGGATTGTGCATCAGTACATTCGTCTCTTTAAGACCCATATTATCAATCTGTGCTTAGGAACCATACGCGCTTTTTCACCCTTTTTTTTCGAGCTTTCGAGGTGGAGTCCTGGTGGAACAGCCTTAACCTAATAGAGAAGGCTGCGATCACAAACGTAGAGCATCTTGTCCAGTCCACTGAAGACGCGAGGCCTTGAACAGAGCATCCTTGTTTCTTGCATTTTGGGGTTTAGTCTCTTTCAGGGTTTTCTAGGTTTCCAAGCAGCTCCAGTGCTCCATGCGGACCTAAGGACATCATCACCAGTGAGTGTGAGGCATGGGCGCGTGCCCAGAAGCAGCAGGAAGTCAAAACCGCCAAGATGCTGAAATCTCAACAGGTGCAGCCCAAGGCTGCGCGCAAGTAGGGCCCAACAGAACCCGGCGACGCCAAAGAAGAGCCTTAGCAAAGGCAGGGCTCATCTAGAGTCTAGAGGTTTAAAGACGTGTCCCTTTGCAGGTGTGCGTAGCCTGATCTGGAAGCAGTGCGTCGGTGCGAGTAGAGGGTGACGAGGCGGCGCCATCCTTTCGGTTCACCAGAAAAATTGCCCTTTCTAAGCTGTAGAGTTTCTGAGAGGTAGCAGCCGGATTGGAAACCAAACCAGCTGCTGCTTCGCCAGTCACTGGCCTGAATGCTCTTCGGCCAATGGGGCAAACGAGGGCTCTTTGTGGCTCGTATGCGGGTGGCCTGCTACTTCAGCTGGCGTGCCTTCTTTCGTTTCCTGGTCTCTGCGGCCAGTTTCAGTTGCGGAGTCCCGCCATTTGAGCAAAGGAGTGACTGGTGCACCTGAACTGCAAGGAAGAATTACACATTAGGTACATAAATGCTCTTAGGGCCTGCGCATTTTGCATCTAACATGTCCCAAGCAAACTACAGTTCCCCCTCTAGGCACCCTGAGATTTCAGGCTTTGCGTAGCCCAGTAGGCAGGATATCATCGAGTTAGCTTGGCATCCAGTATGCCAAACATGTAACCATGCAGTCCCTGGTTCGTTGCCCATAACATGCGTGTATGTGACCTCTGAACACACAGTCTTACAGCGTTGTCTTCTTTTCCGGGTCTGGCTTTGTCAACATCATCCTTTTAACTCCTCACTTCCAGCTGACATGCCGGGGGAAACGCCGGGACAAACGCGGCAAAAGTACTCGTGCTGCAGTTTTTAGGGTTTTGGTTGTGGGTCTAGGGCTACTCTGTGGCTCGCAGAGCTAGATGATGCTAGATGTCTTGCAGCCCTGTGTCTTTGAACTTAGGGCTCACGCAGGTGCACTAGCCGATCCCTTGTCTGCGGGCAGCCCAGAATACGAAATGTGTATTGCACTCGGCCGACAGGGCACAAGCCAACCTCAGCGTTTAGGGGTTGCCCCGGGGTTGCCCGGGGTAACCCATATACTCCAAAAGACAGCGAGATGTTCGGCAATTGTCGCTTTTGGGCGCGATTTCGGGGACAAAGCAAGCAAACTTGTTATGATGCAGTGAGCGCTGTGCAAAATATGGCAGTCGTTTGGCTTCATTTTGTGCCCTTTCGAGCTACGCGCCTCAAGGTGCGCTTTTTGCGCTGTCCTTCAGCGTTCCGCTGACGGGGTTGGCTGAAACGGGCTAACAATTTAAACCTACATCCTCCCATGTGGCGCCGTGCAAGAGAAGCTTCAAAGTCAGTTCAAGCCTTTATGTAGGGTTTGGGGTTTCTAGGGCTCTTTTGCATGTGCGCTAGCCAATCCATTCTCGGCTGCCCGCGCCCTGACAAGCGGGCAGCCTGGAAGAGCCGTAGCTCACGGGCACAGTCGAACCTCAGCGCTTAACACTCCAAAAGACCGGGAGATGTTCGACAATTCCCTTTTTTGGGGCTCGGGGGGGGATTTCGGGGGACAAAGGGTACGGGCTCTTGGGACATGGAGACACGCCCTTAACAGCCCCTATTAATAATAAGAAATGGCAAGCTTTGCGCGTGTACATCGATGCTATACTTAGGGCTTTGGGGTGCATCTGTTGGGGCTGGAAGTTCATGCCTGAAAGTCACGAAAGCTAGCTCTGTGGAGCTGGCGGGAGTTGTCGTTTACCCATGCACTGGTATTCACCTTGTTAAGAAGCTTCCAGGGAAAAAAAGGGTTCCACACCTTAACAGGTCCGAAACCCAAGACTTAAGGTGGGGGTTGGGGGGGGGGGCCCCTCACCTCACCATGAAGCATTTTCGAAGGATAAGGTGCCGACGCCCCCCCCCCCCCCCCCCCTCCTTTAAGGTGGTTGCGTGTGGGATAAGGTAGGGGGGGGGGCCCCCCCCCTACCACCTTCAGGTCCCCTCCCCGCCCCCCCCCACAAGGTCCCCCCCCACCCCACCCCAAGGTCCTCCCCCGCCCCCCACAGTCACCATGCTCTGAAGGTCTGTGGTACTTTGCAGAGGTCGTACTGAACAGAGCGTCCCTGTACCTAAACTTCGTTTGCGACACGGGGTTGCCGCCACCTGAAGCATGTGCCTGAAATACGGAAAAAGCTGCGCCGGCGGCTCCAAGTCCTGCCGACTCGCTGCATGCCACCCCCCTGCGGTGACTAGCTTTCGTAGCCCCTTCTCAAGTTAGGTGAACAAGAGGTTGCACGTCAAGAGGGCCCCTTATAAGGGTACACGAAAGATACGCAATTTTCTAATTCACATCCCAAGAAGAGAAATATACTGGCCCGTGATATGAAGACAGATGAATATGCGAGTAAACGAGCGAGATGAACCCGCGCATAATTAGAGATCATGTCTTAGCCCGTGCCCGATATATATATATATGTGTGTATATATATATACATGTGTTTGTAAGGCGGGTGTGCATAAATATTCTCTGTTAGCATGCCACATGCACCATGTTAAAAAATTTATAGTGGCCCATGCAATAAGTTCTTTTAGGCCGGTCATTGTGAGAATATATATATATATACATGCATACATACATGACATATGTATATATATATATATATCCTGACATAGAGAATACGGTACTAGTTTACTGACATGGCCAGTTCTCCGTATGCTAGGGTACGTTTTTGGAGCTCTATGTATATACAAGACGGAGCCTCACATTTTGCAAAAACCCCCAAAGGGACCAACTGCCAAAACTAGCAGAAGAACCTGCGGAGGCACCTTCGACGCCGCGCTGCAGGCATTGCCCTCGATGGGCTTCGGCAAAAAGACCTCGACAGGATCCATCTGTCCTATAGCCCCGGCTGTAGAATATGCAAGTTCATATGCCGACGAAAAAACGAAGGTCCACACTGCTAGTTTTCGTGTGGCACTTTAGTATCTCCCCATTCTTCAAGGACATCCACGCATCTGTAGCATTTCAGGACATTTCTGTTGGCCCATGAGTGTGTGGCCGGACCATGGCAACGCCGGCAACGCCGTGACAGCAACAGCCGTGGAGGGCAAGAAGAGGATCCGAAGGCTCGTTTAGACCGTTTATGGTTTCGGCATAGTAGGCTTTCCGGTTGCTTCCTCACTGAGGATTGAGGGGTTTCTCGACTTTCTAGGCAATAGATCGGGAACCTGCAACATGACACTGCCTAAAAAGTTTCAAAGCTTTCACAGCAACGACGGGCACCTCACACTTTTGAATGGCTGCGAAGAGCCGGTTTCTAGTGGTGTTGGAGTTGTTGAGGCCACGAAGCACTGGGACATACCCGGAAGATCCCGGAAGAGAAGACAGAGGTGCACAGCGAGAGAGAACGGAAGAGAGGCAAACAGCCCTCACGTTTTTTCTAATTCACAAAGACTCAAGAATCGCAATACTGCAATTAATGTAATAATATGACAGTATAAACCGGGGGATAATCACACTATGGGGTGGCACCCTACACTTCAGAGGAGTGAAGCTCAAAGGTCGGCTCGAGGTTTTTAGAGAGCTCTTTTGTGCCCGCACCACCCCCCCTCCCCCCCCCCCCCGAATGTAAAACCAAGGTCTCTATATAAAAGCCGTTCGAAAAATGCCGGAAAGCGGATTGTAGCAGAACACTCCAGGACTTTTAATTTGTCAAGTTCACGAGGTGGGCTGGCGACGATTGTCGCCTGTTGCACTTGCCATGACATGAAGAGCTTTATAACAACCTTAGTGGAAGGAGTGTGTATGTGGGACCATGTGGTTACTGCTTAGTAAGAAGCTCTCCCCGTGATTCGCATGCAATCCCGGCCTTGCAGTGTGCACAACACAACACGCCCAGCATGCTCTCGGTCAAAACCGTCATTCTCAGTCGCCCGGCTACAGTTTGCTGGGCACCAGCCTCAAGATGCCTCAAGCGCACCGCAGCACACCGTTCAGCCTGGCGCGCTACGTCAAGATGCTGCCTAGAACGCCTCCCATTGGCAAAAAGCTTTAAAAAGCTGCGAGGTCTACAGTCTTGCATTCTGGTGTCAAGCTCCCGTGTCCAGGCATCACCCCTGAGCCCTCGACTCTAAAACAGGCCCAAAGGCCTAAGCCCGACTAAGCTGTCGTGGAGGCCGGCACCTGGTTTTTGGGCCGAAATCACCAATATTGACCATTAAAGCAACAAGTCTCGACAGCACGCAGCACAGCGGCAAAGAGCTTCCTTGCAGGTCCTTCGGCTCAAGGAATTGCCGTGATTTGGTGCAGTGACGTGTCTAGACAACAGGAGTGTTTTTTGGGCGCCAAGAGCACGAAGCATGAGCTACCAGAATATGCTGGAATCCGATGGGATCTCGAGCGAGGAGCTTGTGCGGTGGAATGCTGAACTCTAATAGCCCTTTTCAACTCTAGTCTCCGAGGACACGAGCCAAAGTCATGAAGGCTTCCAGTGCACGGAAAAGAAGGACGCTGGCTTCATCCGCGCGAGGTGTCGCTCTCGTATTCCGTCAGGGCTCTTTACCAGTAAGGTCTGCAAGCCCCACACCCCTCAATTTGTTCGTTAACCCGAAACCCTTAAAGCCATGAACCCTTCACAACCCTTAAAGCCCTAAAGACAACTATTAACACCCCTTTTAAAATGGAATCCTTCCCCCTCCCCCTCACCTTCCTACCAGCGAAGTTCGCAGGTTCCGCTACTTCTGGGGGCCTTTGGTCCTAGGGCTGTCGGCTGAGATTCTGCTGATCCTGGCGGTGCTGTGGCTTGGCATGGCAAGGACACTTGGGGGTGGGGGGTGTGGGCTAGGGGGGAAGAGAGGAAGAGAGATAGGGTTTTGAGAGCGTGTAAGATCAGCAGGGAACCGAGGGATCAACTAAGGAGATATGAAAAGAAGAACTGGGATGAAATGCTGCCGGTCCTTCAGCAACTGGATTTGGACGCCAGCAACCTGAGCGGTCCAGGCACCAGCCCTCTTGAGGTCTGGTCTGTCTGTTTCCACTTCTTGATCATTTTGGTTCTACTGATAGGGATATGGCAGCTGTAACTGCTGAAGCAAGGGGTGGGGGGGTGGGTGCAGGAACTGTCTGAGCGAAGTCAGTGTAGTAGGATCCCGTGTTGGAGTATGAGGAAGGCTTGTCGCTGCAGCTAACCATGATCGAGCACAGATACGCACAAAGCTTGCAAGAATTCAGTCCCCCCCCCCTCCCGCCCCAAATGCAGCAACCCCAAGCTCTCAAACCCTACCATTTGTGATCGGTCAAGGCTTCCAGTTTGTGTTCGTCTTTGTGGCCTGCTTGGTTGGGCGGATCCTCACACTCTGGGGCTGGCGCTGGACGCTCTGCCGTGGGAAGGACGGTGACCGGTGATGGGTGGCTTAGCCTGGGGGTGGAGGAGCCTGTAGCCAGGTTCTTTGTGTACACAGCAGAGGGTTGGTCACACGAACCGTACGACGACGAATCGGAGCCGCACACTTCGTAAGCAGACTGTAGTCCGGGCAGCTCGTGTCGGACTAAATCGGAAGGTCGTAAGCGCTGTAAGCCAAAAGAACTAAGCCACATCAACGCCCACATCTTTTTCGAGAGGACAGCCAATTTGGTGCAATCTTCATGGGTTTCAACTGCTTGCAATGGCTTGTCTACTTCTGGCTCCTGGGGCTGGAAACCGGCCATCCGACTTAGGCAGTTTCAAACCCTAAGCCCTAAACTAAACCCTACAGCCTACACTCAACACCCTAAAGCCTAAACCCTAAACCCCCAAACCTTACCCATCCTTACCCCATATGTAGACCGGCCGAGGCTCTACTACGCGCTGATGGACCTTCTCGTTCAACAAACGCCCACAAGGACGCTCCTCTCGAGCTGAGCGCCGAGCGTTTACACATGCGAGTTAGGAAAGTCAGCTCCTTTGGAGGTTGCAGGAGTTTTTGTTTACAACCCTCTTGTTCTGGGGCAAATAGGACTTGGGGGGCTGATATGTAGGGGCTTAAGGTGGGAAGGGGCCTCCCCGCCCACCTTTTCGAAGGCAGGGGGCCATGCCTGCGGTGGGAATAGGGGGCGCGGGCCACGTCCCCCTTCTCCTAACCCCCCCCCCATCCTCATCAGATCTTCAACTTATGCTGACATTGGCATGCGTTACTGGCTCGCATTTCTGAGCTTTCAACTCCTATTCTATCAGCGTGCAGTGATGTTTGTGTTGTGCCTGCCAATATCTGCGTTGTCCATGCCAAGCCGTAGCGCCACCATGCGCAAGAGCATTTGTCACGCGATTCTTCAGAGAAGCTGTGCTGATTCTTGTTGTCTGTGCCAAGCTGTCAAGACGCGTGTGGAAAGACATTTACCTTTGAAGTCGTAGGGACACATATGCGAGGATACTTACTTTGGAAACCGGACGCTCAGACCCGGGGATCCCCTAGATACGTACCCAGGCAGCGCATCTGCGCCCACCTGGCTTTCGTCCGCCCTGCTCTCAAGTGCTGAGTAAGATGAGTAAGACCCCCAAAGCCCTGAACGTGCCAGAGTACAGCTGTGCAGTTCCATGCCACCGAATCGAAAAAAGCATGAGAAGGCCCAAATGAGGGGCGCAGAGTGATTGGCAGCCAGAGTCCGAATCCCCGGAAGGGGCGAGGGCGAACTGAACCCAAGAGCAGCGCGAAAAGTGACCCACTGAAGACTTCCCCAAGTCTATCCAGCTGCCCTTACTTAATACCCTACACCCTCTTCTTTAACCGAATGCCTTCCTGTTGCAACGCATGTCCCTCCCCAGAGGACCGTCAAGGCCAGGATGCGTGCGCTTCCCTACAACATGACGCCTGCCGACGAGCGGCTTCCCTGCGCAGACAACCCGAGCCTGGCCAGAAGATCCAAAGAAGCAGGTTGTTTTCGTGGGCCAAGTGCAGCTGCTTTTTCCCAACCCTTAACACGCCCAAATCCCACAAGCCCACCCCGATCCCCAAGACCCCAAGACCCCAAGACCCCAAAACCAATCCAAGATGCCTTCAGATTCAGGTCCCCTCGAAAGCCCCCACGAAGCCGAGGAGCTGGCGAGACCAGGACGGCGCCTCCTGCCGCGACTACGCAGCAAGCATTTCGCAAGGCTGCATCGTTTGCTCTGATGGCGCGCCAGCAAATACGTGCATGCATGCATGCACACTTACATACATATACACTATATCTATATCTATATCTGTACCTATATCTATATCTATATCTGTATCTATATCTATATCTATATACACACATGCATACATGTGTCCACATATAAAATATAGAGGTATGTATGAATGCATGTCTGTGTATATGTATGTGTGTTTTTTCAGTTGCTTGTTCGTTTGCTTGCTCGTTTGTTTGTTGTTGTTTGTCTTGTGTTTGTGTTTTGGTTGTTTTTGTTGCTTATTGCACATTCGTAGCATAGTACGAGTGCAGATGCAGGCAAGATAATGTGCAACCCGGGCGAGAACATCACGGTCTACTGCCCGGCATCCTGCAACGTGTGCTCGCCGGGTCTAGAGCGCTTTGTCGAGTGCACCTTGACTCGGAGACTCAAGAAGGGAAGTTCGGGTTTAGGGATGTGTAGGGATTACGGTTTAGGGCTACACTTGGGAGTGTAGCCCGCAGAGTAACAGTGGCGTCGGGCAGGGCTTGACTTTGTGGATATTCGTTTGTTGGGCCAGCATGAGGTCCCCATCGCGGGACTCTTCAACTTCCTAAAGCCCTAAGACCCTGAACTCCCTAGAGCCCTAAATCCCTGGACTCCCCACAGCCAAAAAAGCCTAAACCTTGGGATGTTCTATAATCGGGGGTGCTATAATCCTTCTTGAGGACCGTCAGAATAAGGGGGCACCTCCCAACCTAAAAAACCCTGTTCAACGACAAGGCTTGAAGGGCGGCTCGAACCTCTACGGCTGCCAGTCAGCCTCGAAGGTTGCAGTGTGGCAGGACTCCTTATTCGGGATTATAGTACTCCCCCCCCCCCCCCGATTTTATTCCTTACTAAGCACTGTTAGAATAACGGTGAACATCCCAAGGTTAGGCTTCAAGGTTGAGGGCTTTTAGGGTGCGCCTTTTCGGGTTCAGGGTTTAGGGTTTAAGGGGTCGAGGGCTATAGGCTTTGGCGCTTAGGGGCGCCTTTTTTTCTCGGGTGTATGTTTGGCGCTGTTGCTGAATGGAGTTCTCAGCACAGGAGTGCACGAAGCCCTACGACAACGAGACCTGCTGGGGATACGTCGATCTCCCTGTTAAGTACAGCATGGAGTACAGCTCCTCCAGCATCCAATGCTGCGTGGAAGTGACATGGAAACTGTCATTTCCAAACACGCGGCTGATGACCCTACTGGGTGACGATTACGACCTTGGCCTGACCGATATCCTGGGTCTTCTCAAGTGGGTTGCTGTCCTGGTCATGACCTGGTCCATTCAGGAGTCGCCCTTCCTGCTGCCTAGCCCTGCATCCAGCGACTTTATGAAAACCGTTTGGCTGGATCTGCTCGACAGCCTCGTCATGTTTTCCCGCTTCTTTCAGAGCGATCTACTCTTGCTGCCGCAGTATGGGGTACAAGCGAATGGACACCCATCACCTGAGGGGGATTCGGATGCGCTGAGGCATTGGTTTGGAATCACATGGCCACCTGGCTTGGAAAAGCATCCCTGTGTGAACATGTGGTCTCCAAAAACTTGAGAGAATCAACCCCCCCAAAGCCCTAAACCTTAAAACATCTTCAAAACCCTACAATCACAAAGGGCTGCCTGCAGGTGGATTGCTTCACTGGGTTCGGTGCTCTCGCCGATCGTCTACACCTGGTTCAGGTGACTGGGACCAGAGGGTCAGCTCTAGTGATTTGATGCTAGTGATTTGTGCTGAGGTTCCAGGGGCCACCAGGCGGGATCGTCATATCAGGCTGGAGAGATGTCTTTTGCCTCCATGGCCATGGCCGAGGCACCGCGAGAGTCAGGCCAGCAAGGAGCAGGGGGGCACGCCTTTACTCACCAACGACGCGGTGCTTCAAGAGCCACTTTGTCCAAGGTTCTTCTATACCAGGGGTCCTCTCTTAGAGGTACGTTAAGCAGAGTAATGGGATTGCTCATAGGAGGCGGGGTCGGCCCGCCCCATGTCAGTGAGCGCAGCAACTGAGACCAGGCCCCCAAAGCTGAAAAATCTCAAATGTGATTTGTCTTTTGTTTGGAGATGTGGGGACGGCTTTGCGATGAAAGTTACTTGTGTGGGGGTCCTCGTTTCGACCCCAGACGCGGCGCCTGCCATCTCGCCATGTGGGTCCAGGGCTTAGCCCGCCTGCATCTCCTGCTCGGCTGTCCCCGTCGCCAGACCCCTCTCTTTCGTTCTGCTGCCCTCCACCTCCGCTGGTAGGCGGCTTGAGGCCCGACTGAAGCCACACGCCCAAAACTGCCAACTCTGTATAAAAACGACTGGAAACTGCGTCTGCGGGAACCGCGTATGAGCCCCGATGGTAGGAATCCCAGACCATAACGAAGGCTCGCTGAACGAGTACGGGTTCTTGACAGACACTGGGACCGCGCTTGGAAATCGTGTTTGAAGCTTTGTTGGTGAAATTGATAAGGAGAGAAAACAGAGATGTTTGCATTTTGCACGGGGCCTTAGTACCCTTGGTTAACTCAGGAGGAACCAAGGCGATGTTACGGACCTCAAAGCCCATACTGTTTATATGAGCCCTAGAGCCCTCAACCACAAGGGGCTCCTAAAATAGACCGTTGAGGACAGGGGGCTGTGGAGCTGCTTGAGAAATCCATTCAGATGACTCAGGACACGACAAACTTCGAGTGTTTTGGTGCAGGGAGTCTCTAAGGCCTTGGCATCGAGCCCTAAACCTTTCAAACCCTAAACCCGAACCCCCTTAAACCGTTTTGAACCCCTTTAAATCCTAAACCCTCTTTGATGCCCATATGGGCGCGGTTAGGGCCCTGCCAAGATGCCGAAAGACCTTTAGATTCCCTCACTAGCCCGGCCCATTACGAGCCCCTTTATGAAAACCATGGTGCCCTTACTCTTCCTTGGTTCCTTAGGCAGGGGCCTTCCTGAAGCATTTGCAGGCCGATATTGCAGAGAAGGGCGTCCATCCGACTCGAGTGATGCGCGGCTCGAGTAGCTTCAGGTCTTCAGGGCTTTCAGGGATTTCGAAGTTGATGGTGCGGCGACAGACTTGCTTTTCTTGGGTCTCTGCAGGCATCCAGGTTTCCGTGGTGCAGATGTTGCGGGTTTGGGGCGGCAATTGTGGCAGTCACATCAATTTGTGCCTCAGGCTTTGCGCATGCTTTGTAATTGCTACACACCGCCCCCCCCCCCCCCCCCCCCCCCCCCCCCCCCCCCCCCCCCCCCCCCCCCCTCCCCAGAAAAACCTAATCCCTGAGCGCTTCGACTTTTAAACTGCCGTGCCTGCAGAGGAAAGTGCGTGATGCAGATGCTTCACCTTCTGTGTCGACGTGGGCATTTGCCCACATCGGGCATGCCATCCGCGAGCGAAACAAGGCCAGGCTCCCCTTCTTATTACACCTTTCAAATATATCTTCCAAACTATAGCTACCCTATATTTGTAACCCACCACGCTATGAGTATAAGTAGCCATGAGCCTCCAAGTATTGGCTTGCGTGGGGGATGGCCTGCATCTCGTCGCAGAGAGATGCCTTGGTGTTCAGTTTCGACGGCAGGTCAACAATGTTTGATTAGCTTCTTTCCCCTCCTGTAAAGTGCACTCCTACTGGATTTAGCGTCGGCCATCTTTAAGACTTCAGCTTATTTCGAGCACTCCAGCGCAGGTCACTTATTCCGTGGAGTACGATGATGGCACTTCGGAAGACGGAGCTGGGGTTTCTGGTTTTGGGCACGAAATCCTCAAGACTCCTCAAAGTTAGCGAATGCAGTTCCAGAGAAGCCCTGAAGGAGTCGAGCTGGAAAGGCTGCAGCCCACCACCAAGCAGCCCAGAACTGAAGCAGCTCACAGGCGTCCTCGAAGACATGTGGGATATTCGCTGTTTGATGTAAACCCTAAATCCAGAAACAGGATGAAACAGGGTCAGAAGTGCCCGACATAAGGTTTCGAGGGGTTAGCTGCAGTTTGCTAGCCTAGACAAAACCACCCGCAACCCTGAACCCCTCAAACCTCAACCCTATAATGCCTATAATTATGAAACCAAGCGAAATGTCCAGGCGTCCCGATCATCTTTCAGTGAAGGTGATGGTTGCTTCGTGGAGTTCGACCACATCCAAGCAAGAGCAGAAATCTTTCAACAAGAACATCAACACCCACGGTCTCCTACCTACACCCTTATAGGCATCCCTAAAAACATCCCTAAGCCCCAAAAAACTTTCTTAAACAAAAGCCTTCGAGGTGCACCGGTTGGTGCCACCCAGCCTACCTTTTCCCCAAGAGCGACCCGTTGGCAGCCCTCCAGCGCCGCGCCATGTTCCTGAACGCCCTACGCTCCATGCTGCTCGGCAGAAGGCTCATTGAAGGTTGCTTGGGAATGCCCCCCCCAGCAGAAAAAAGTAGTATCCAAGATGCATATTGTATAGTTACGTACACAATTTGTTGCAAGCAAAGTATCTGGGGTGCGGTGGAGTGGAGGGGTTTCGATATTAGCGGGGTATGTTCGTTTTATTCAGGGCTCGTCGACTCTTGGAAGGCTTTCTTAGCCAAAGCTTAGTGTGTGGGGTGTTTTGCTTTGGGTTTCAGGTTTTCGCTTGAGGCCTTAAGGCTCTAAAAGGTTTTATCGGGCCCAACGTTTTGATTTCGTGAGGTTGACCCTTGAGCTGCCTTTCTTCGCGTGGCGAATGTGGTTCTGGATTGGAGGTACAAAAGGCCTCTTACTCCTCATGGCCAAGAATCTGGTCTTTGGCCTGCGTGACCTCTGTATCATCTTGGCCTGGGGAAGGGAGGACTCCTGCAAAGGTTTGGGGGTGGTAGGGTTTCGGGTCTCCATGCATATGCTGCTACTTGGTTCGGTTTTTCATATTCATATGACATTCATTATGAGTTTGAACAGGTACCTTTGTATTTCTTCTTATGTGTATGCTTCGTAGTTAAGTTTTGTTCTGTTTGTAACGAGAGTGTGCAGTCGTTTTGCGGGGGCTAAGGGTCCCAGGCTCCCCGCCCCTTCATAGTTCCCATGTCTTCAGGACGCGAGAGTCCTGGGCTTCGCTCCAGCGGCAGTGGTTTCCAGTCTCAGCAAGGTTGTGAACTCCGTCCAGAGACTCGGATGTTTCCTGAGTTTAAACGCTAAACCCTAAAAGGAGACTTAGGGTTTAGGGCTTCCTTCATCCCCTTACCCTAAATGACCAATGACCTCCAGCCCACCTCAAGCAGCACCCCCCCTCCTTGGAACCTCCCTCAAAAAAGATATTTTGAGAACCCTCTCCGAACCGCACCTAAACCCCTGCTGTTTTGCCCTCCCTTGGTTTTCAGGCCCCTCTGAAGGGCCCCTCTGAGGAAAGCCGGCCCCGGTGCGCTGATGAGCGATGCCGCCAAGTACGCACTGAGGGCACTGTCCCGAGCAGAGGCACAGCTACAATTGAAGAAGGCCTTCTTACAGCAGGACCGGGACGGTTGTACTCATATTGCGGGAGTTTGCTTGGAGTGGTGAAAACCGAGTTGCGAAGGCCGTGCGAACCACTGAGACTTGCAGGTTTTTTTGTGGTTTTTCAGGAGCCTGGACCAACAGCCGTACAGCCCCAGCCCAAAAACCCTTAAATCACCCTCTTCCCAAACACCTCTGAGTGACAGCGAAGGAGCGCTACCTGGCGCTCATGCGCGATGGGGAAGATGTAGCACAAGGCTTCGACGAGATCATCACGCAGGCGGGAGACCTTCTGGGAGTTTGTTGGTAGAGCCCAGACAAATTAATTGCATTAGAACTAGGAAGACGGAGGCTGCAATGTCTAGAAAGGCTACACACTTGGGAAGTCCTCCCTACTCATGAAAGAATCAATGGAAGGGCTTCAGCGTCCTTGAGAATTTCCTGAAACCCTCCTCGGGGGGGGGGGGGGGGGGAGTGTGGGTGGGCTCAGAGGCTCCCTTTTGGGGTTGCCAGGTGAACGCGGATCTCGAAGACCAGAGAGAGATGCTGAAGCACCTCCACACTTGAACACAGCTCTGTTATTCAGAGGAGTGGGTGGAAAGATCTTCCGTTGTTTTTGGGAGAGGCTGCTGCTCAGGAACTGAAGAACCAGGCTGCCAGAATAAGAACGCCACACTGCTTGCTAAGTGTCCAAGTTTTCCCGAACGCTTAAGGGGTTTCCGAACACAGGGACCCCTTTCCTACCCCCCAAAATACTATAACCCCTCAAAAAGGGCACCCCCCCCTATTTTCGGAAACCCCTCTTATAAGTTCCCTCTTTGCTCAAGTTCCTAAACAAACGGCCTCAACCCAGTACTTGGGGTTCATGGGTTTACTGTGAATGTAAGATTATAAGTCGGGTAACGATGGCTAGAACCCTATTTTGTGTACTTGAGAACCCCACTTATTTTTACTAGTACTAGTACTCGATTATTGTGATTATCATTATTCTCAGTATGACTATGACTATTTTTTATTCAGTGCCCATGAACCTCCACGTAGAGACCTCTTCCAGTCGGGAAGATCCGGGAAGACTGGGTCCGCTACCTCCCTGCTCTCGTGGAAAGAAGCCACGGCCTCGAGCCTCCAGCGCTTGTTGGGTGATTGTGCTCTAAAATAATTGGTTTAGGGTTTCGGGTTAAGCCCAAAGCCGTCAGGAGCATTTGGCACCTTGTGCTTTCCCCCCAAGCCCCCCAAAAGCCCCCCCAAAAGCCCCCCAAACCAAAATCCCTAAGCCGTAGAGTGGCCCCCCCCCCCCCCACACCGTTGTCTTGAAGCGCCTGGGGATGGCTTTGGCTTTCGACCCTGAAACATCCCTTTTCTTTTCGGCCTCATCCCCGCTAGCCTCGCAGTGGAGCGTTTGTTATATTATAGCTTATCTGCTTGTCAACACATGCTCATGGCGGGAGGCCCAAGTGGCGCACCAAAGGGCACAAGCCATTCTCAAAAGCCTCGCCATAGCCTGGACAGCTCTTCTTGGGGCTGTTTAAGAATGGCCTCTTTTGCCGGGGTCCCCGATCTAAGGAATCGTGTGAAAACAGTGGCCTCTCAGGGCCGCCCTACTGTAGAACAATCCCCCAGAAAAGGTGCATCCAGTTCAGTGGTGCATTGCAACGTGTGCCCAGGTGAAGTGGAGCTCGGGAGGCCCAAGCTCGTGAAGCTCGGAAGTTAGCTCGGTGGCCGGCGAGCCATGGCTCTGCCTGAGCGCCAAAGGCGTCGATCCGGTGTGTCCATGGCCGCTATTTTGGTTGTGGCTTTGGCTGGATTGGCGGTGTTGCCTTTGGCTTTTTTGACAGGCAAGTCCGAGCAGTCTACGCCGGAACCGGCGCGCCGCGACGCGGTGCTGGCTGCTGCGGCTGCAGTGGCGGCCGCGGCAGCGCCGTTCTCAGGGGCTCGGGCAGAGGCTCCGACGACTCCAGCGACGCCGGTCTTCGTGGACAGCGCTGTCTTCGAGCGCTTGCAGCACTTCAAGGACATCGGCGTGCCCGCCACTTTACAGGACCCCATTGCACGCGCGGCCATAGCAGATGGCACCTGCCGCTTGGTGGTGGCTCCTGGATCCGGCCCTTTCCCTTTAGATGGCTACGCCTTCTGGCACCACAACCCAGAGCGCGTGAATGCAGTCCTGAAGGCTCTTGCTGAGTTGCCTTCCACATCCCAGCCCTCAAAGTTTGTGCGGGCAGCAAGGAAGCAGTTGCCAAATGCCTGTTTCTTCGGCCTCCGGACGGAGACTAGCAAGTTGGATCTCTACCAGCCGGCTGCGTTGGCCAAGACACTCTCGAACTGGCATCGGGCCCTGTGTGATCCTCAATGTGATGACCCTGCGGATGAGCCCCAACAGCAGGCCCTCACCACAGGCTTCATCTGCATGGCCGTCTGCGACACCGCGAAGATGAAATTCAGTGACGCTGCCATCGGCGCCTTCTCGGCCAGCGTGGCCGCGACGCAGGCTGCCACGAAGAGACTCGGGTTGCTTGCTATTGTAGCATTGTAGGCTGTCCTTCTATAAGACAGTTTTTCCGGAGAAAGCATTATCAAGCCAGAACAAACTCCCCATACCCCTCGCACAGGTACAGTGACTTTCACAAACCCCTCCCCTCGAACCACAAAACACACATCGCATCCGTGTTTAGTCCGGAAGGTTTGTGGGCTCGGTTCGCACAGGAAGGAATGGAGCGGAAGGGCTCCATAAGGCAAACTGAAGCAACGTTGAGTGTCTTTTGGTCACCCCCCTCTCGCCACCTTCTATGTGGATGAGTTTAGGGATCGCTACTTCTTCGTATTAGTTTAGGGATCTGGGGCCGGAAGCCTCTGGAAGTCATGAGCCAGCAATCAAGGGCATTTGTTGAATTTACGTTCCTGTCCATCTGTTTCCTGTACTACGCTCATGAATATGCTCTTTGTACTACATTCACATGGCATGTTGTTATGATTAGCAGCTTTTAGCATCAACACCATGAGTGTACAGTCGGCCCAGCAGTTAAAGGAACATGTGCGCTGCTATGCCTTGGACCATCACCCGGGGGCCGCTCACAGTATTGGATGGTCTCAAATCCTACGACGCGATCGCCACGGCCACTGCACCATGGCGCAAAGTGTGCGGCTGTGCATGAAGTGACACGGCAGCACACTTCGGATCTTTAGCTAAGCATGGGGCATGCGCTGAGCTGCACAGATGTAGATATCGCGGCGCCGCAATTTGAAGCACTGATGCGTCTCTAGGCTGTGGCCAAGGCATGCAGAGATGCATCCCACCCAATACGGCAATCAGTTTTCCGGCGTGAAAAAGAAGTATCGAGATGTCCTGTGAACCCGCTAATGTTCTGGCTTGGTTTCGGTGGAGGAAGGAGCATGTCCATCAAGGAGGGCGAGCTTCAGTAAAGAAGTGAGGAAAAGGCATATTTTTCATCATGTTGAAAGTCTGAACCTCACAATGCGGGGTGGGGGGGGGCTCGAAGCCTGAGGCCCCTCTAGGGCTTTGGTGCTGTTTGCGCGGCAGTTTGCCATGTTTAGCCTGCATCCCGATCGAGGCGGGTCAGCTTTTCGCCAGGCACTTGACGTGCGCTTTCTCGCATGGGGGAATAAGCCCAACAGTCCTCCCCCCCGTCACAATCTCTTCGAACCCAAAGTCACGGTGACATGCAGACGCTCGTGTTGCAAGCCTTGAGCATCACACTGCAACGCGAGAACGCGCGTGCGGTGGTGCGCAGGGCAGGTTGGGACCTGGCTGCCACCACTGCGGCGCTAGACCAGCCGTGACCTGCCGACGATCGCTCCCAGGTCGCGCCTTGATGTTCTGCGCACTGCGCAGCGGGGAAACCACCTCGACAGGTTTGCAGGTCCGGCTGAGCTGTCTGCCCCACTCATATGCAGAATGCTTTTCTTACTATCCTTTTGCAATTTTGCTAGCGTGCCGCCCTGAGAAGTAGGAGCGGTTGAGAGCCTCTTTGTATTGCGCTCCGCCCTTAGAAGTAGGTGTGGACGTCGGCTTCGACTGTAGGGATTGTGGGGTCCTCATGGGGTCTTCGGGATGCTGTTTTGTTTGTTGTGTTGCACCGCCCGCTGTCAGAAGTAGGAGCAGGAGGTAGTTCTCCCCAGTTGGAGAATCGAAGTAGTGATTTTCTAGCAGGGCATGACTGTCTGTTCTTGGTGCATCACTGTCTCCGAAACAAGTTGCCGCAATGGCAGAGCCGCAGAGCGGTTGAGCACAACGTGTGCGATTTGAAAGAGAGGGCCTTTGAAGGTTCGCAGCTGGGGAAAAGGATAGGAGCTCACACTTTCCCCGACAGGCTGCTTGATCATGATGGCATGGAGGGACTGCATTGCAAATCACCTGACTGCTTTCTCCAGTCTTGAGGGAGGCCGTGACTTGCGAGCCCTGAGCGCGGTGAGCCAGTCCTGGTCTTGGCTTTCTTGTGGCTTTCTTCTGGCGACAGATTGCATTCGGCTTGCCAGTGCCCTGCAACTCATCCGCGACCGAAGCACTGGGCTGGATTTCCATGCCGAGGGCCAAACAAAGACAATGCACCCGCACCCGTACAGCTCAATGTGCACGAGTTGCGGATTGGGCATCGCAAATGGCACTCCGGTACCTCTGGGCCAGCAGTGCCGGGACTCAGTGCCGCTAGAAGGAGATCCCCGGCTGGGCGCTCTGGCCAAGAAAGTTCCGTGCAATGAGACATTTCTCCGTGGGAAGATCATGTTTGGCAACTAACAAGCACTTTGCTTTTGAAGTGTTGGAACTTGATCGTTCTGCTCAAGCCCTGGCCAAGATCTTTGCGGAAGCACGGGATTGCCAAGGAGGAGTGCACCCCGACAGTCTGGAATGTGTCCTTTCGGGCGAGGTTTGAGGATGTGCTTTCGATGGCGTGCCGCGCCCTTCATGGGAGTTTGAAGTTACGTTGTGCTGAACTTGAAGAAGGCACTGTCCTGCTACATGAGAACCAACAGCAGCAGTCGAGTGTCCACTAGGCACAGAAGGCCATTTGCTGTGTAACAGCACCTCTTATGTCTGAAAAGGATTTGGCCTGGCACTGTGGCAATCAGTTGCGCTCCCAGCAGGCTGGTGAACTTGCAGTTCGCACGCAGCGGCATGTGCCGCAGGTGGGATCAAGGAAGCTTTCGGAAACCGACAAGCTTCTGGATGCAGAGAGTGTGAAGATGTCCTTGACTGCAACTCATGCCTTGCTACCGTGGACATGGGCATGACTCCTGTGAAGTGACCGAGGAGGTGATCGTAGAATGCTTCTCGGAGTGTGGCGTCCAGATCAAGAGCGACATCAAGGCAGCTACAGACATTGGAGCTGTTGCTGGCCATGTGCATGAAATCTTGAAGCGATTCTGGGGGCGTCCTCGGGACACCTTGTCAGATGCTGATGGGGCGGAGGTGAGTTTGGTTGGTGGCGAGACATTTTTTTTGAGGCAAAGGACAGCGAAGTGCAGATCAGCATCAGCAACACTTCCTCTGACAACGGTGTGGATCAAACAGAGGTTCTTCAAAGTGAGAAGCGTCTTTTGAAGCACAGCATATGGCAAGTGCTCAAGGCGAGCCTAGACGGGACATCCTGCCTTGCTGCATGAATAAACGCAGGATGCGAGATGGATCGCCGCTTTGGTGGCCCCAAACATTTGCGCAAGACTTCGGCGACTTCAGTTCGGACTCGGAGCGTGACTCTCTATTTGATATATTCTGGGGGGGGGGGGGCCTGTGAAATCAGGGCACCTCTGGCCAAGCTGGGCATCGAATCTTGGCTTTGCGCTTCTTATTCCTTTTCGGGTTCATCAGTGAGGCACTGGGCAAGCCATTTCTGTCGGCTACAATTTTGGCCGACACGATCTGCATATCACACAGAGTCCTATCAAAGACATTCCTGTTCTTCCGTGCTTGGTTTGAGAGGTCTCGCCACATTGATTATCTACGTAGACGATGTTCCCATTACCACACGGCGGTGGGTGTGTTGGGTAGACAAGGGGTCCCCAGCACAGGTATTTCTGACCTCACATGACCAGAGGAGCAGCTGGACCTCTGCCAAATATGCATTCTGACTCAGGTTTCGATGCTTCTTGGTAGCCATAGGAGCCATAGTCATGCCCCAATTCATAAGGGGGACCCTACCTAATGTAGAACAGTCTCTTAAAGTTGGGTTCGTTTAGGGGCTCAGGGATTCAGTCTCAGCGGTCGTACGAGCGTTTGTCTGCATAATCAGTCATCCTCCTCTGATTCTTCTGCCAGATCTGTTGTCCTCTCTGATTTTAGCTGTAACAGGACTATGGTAGCAATCAAAAGCAGTAGTTTGAAGCAGTCACCGGTGTGGGAGTGTGAACAGGAGGAGGAGGATGAAAAGGATTGGGTGGTCTAGAGTTTACAGGGACAGTGGCTAGGCACATGCCTGTGTCCGGGCAAACTGGACCCCAAAGATCTCCCTAAACGAAAGCCCAACAACAACAACAACAACAGCAACAGCAACAGCAACAGCAACAGCAACAGCAACAGCAACAGCAACAGCAACAGCAACAGCAACAGCAACAGCAACAGCAACAGCAACAGCAACAGCAACAGCAAAGAGCCCCACTTGCACCATGCTTCAGCTCTGCTTGATGATCTTGTCACATAAAGCATCTGTTCTCCGTGCCAGCTTCTGTGGGCGACTGTGCGAATCTCAAAGGGAGCCGGACCGCGCGCTGGACGCAAGGGTCGCACTCAACAAGGGCATTGAATATTGCAGCAGTCCATGAACGGTCGCATGAAACCGTACATGAAACCCACCACTTTAGCCCTTCGTGCGCCGTAAATTGAGCGTGATCCTCCCCTTGTGACTTTAAGGGAAGTCGTCTCCAGGCATCCTAATTAAGCCGCATGTCCACAGGCAGTCAAAAAGTCGACATCTCCTTACGTTTTGTGACTCGGTTTAGTGCATCTGCCATGGCTTCCGCAGCCATGGAGAAGCAACGTTTTACCGAGTTGCTCGACGCGTCCTTGTTAGACTTCCGGCGGCATATGCTGGATGGCTTTGGCGCAGAAGACTCTGCCAGCTCCTCTGCTCTGGGAATGGACAGTCCAGCTGATCCGCGGTCTGATAGGATCTTGGAGAGTGTGGAGATGAGCGAGATGGCATCACAAAAGCAGCAGGAGCTGGAGGCAACAGCCTGGGCCAGGGCCAACGCCGTCCATCCAACAGAGGAACGAGGTGTCTCTGGTGACACAGAGATGTCTTCCATAACGCCGACGGACGAGCGCGAAAGTGTTTCCGAACTGCTCCAAGGAGCCTTTTCCGAGTACTTAGGACTCCATCATGGCACTGTTATTTCGGGCGTTGTTTTTGTCTCTCGAATTCTTGTGCCAACGACTTGTGCTGGCGCCTTGAGTGAGTCCCAAACATCCTAAGCCACCCTACAGCCCCAGAACAACCGAAACACGACACAACAGGTATTTGCCTTCTCGGGTCGTGGGCAATACGAGAGAGGCACTCGCCATCCGGCATCGGTTGAGGGTGCGCCTGGGAGCCATCTCCCCGAGGAGACCAAGCTGACCCCCAAAAAAGGGGGTTTAGGGTTAAGGGTTTTGGGTGTAAAGTTTAGTAGGGTTTTGGGTTCTAATCTCTTTAATTTAGCTGTTAAAAGAACCATGGATCCTGCTGTTGGGGTTTCGGGGATCTGGGGTTCGCTTTGTGTTTTGCTTGGCATTTGTATACATATAGGCATATATATATATATATATACGTATGTATGTGTGTATACATATATATATATATGTGTGTGTGTGTGTGTGTGTGTGCGTATTTCTACATATGCGTATATACATTTATGTATTTACAAATTTGCAGGGCTCAAGACTCTGAGGGCTTGCAGTAGTGGGAGAGGGGGAGGCACCCTACACCCTAAACCCTAAACCCTTGCTCCAAAAAAGTAGCGAAGGACTTTGGTGACCGGGAAGTCCTTGTTCGAAGCCGTTTCCTCTTTGGGACTGACCACCTACACCGAGGAGGACTCCCCGACTGCTGGAAGAATTGCTGCTGCTTCTCTTTGGGGCCCTAAACCCAAAATCCTAAACCCGAAACCCAAGGATATTTAGGACCTCGCACTGTGGTTTCCAAAAGGGCCATCAGCTCACCACTCCCACTCGTCTTGTAGGCTCTGCTCCACACGGCTTCTGTCGGTTTATGTTCTAGGGGACCATGCCAGGATCCCCTGATTGCAGAGTTCCCGTACTCCGAAGCCTGCTCCGTGCTGGTAATTGCCAAAAGGTTCTCACAAGCATTGTTCGCACTTCTTCTCCTCCCTCTCACCCTTGAATTTCTGAAGACCTGTCGGCATTCCGCCGCGCTGGTCGTGGCCTGGTGAACCCTATCTAGCCCTGAACCCCAAAACCCCTTTTCCCAAGCAAACCCCCTCAAGCCAGTAGGACATGAATGCCATGCTGAATCTGCTCGGTGACTTCATCAACCTGACATTCGAGGATGGGGGGGTGGAGGACCCGAAGCGATCTAGGGGCCAAGTTTTTGGGTGCCTTGTTTGGGGCTTAGGGGTTTAGGGTTTAGTGCTTAGGGCCTCAACTTTTGCACCTGACTTTGTTCAGGAAGACAGAGTTGAGGGGGGAGTTCAGGGGGAGTCTGTGAATTTTGAGTGGTCCTGACTTTCCCTTTGTACGCAAGTTTCAAATGTGGTGACGGTGCAGAGAGGACTCGGAGACGCATAGCCATGGCCCTGACTTGGACCGCTTTCTCTTCAAGCAAAAGGCCCGAATTCATGGCAAAGCCGCCGCTCAGCTTAAGGTGCGTTGATCCTCCCCGAAAGCCCAGAACTACAAAAACGGCCTTCCAAGCAAAACGCGCTAACAACAGCGCAGCCGAGCAAACATGGTGCTTTTGAAAGGCCTGAACCAGCCTCCCGAAGCCCCCCTATGCCCCAAACCTTAGAAACCCTAAACCTTAAACCCTCAGCCCTGATCACGGTGAGGTGTGGGAGTGGCCTTCGAGGGAGGGTGGAAGTCCACACAGGTGCCATGGGAGGGGAAGAGTTCTTTAGATATTTGTCGGGGAAGCCCTATAAACCTGATAAACCCTGTCGAAAGGAGCTGAGTAGGTAACCCTTAACCATTTGGGGGTATACATATAATCCTGCCATGATGGAAAGGTTAACCGTTTTTGGAGGTCGTTGTTTGGGGGTCTTTACGGCCCTTGAGGTCTTATAGGAGTCCCAAGCGCGCAGAAAGCTGGACACGAACTGCTGCGTACATTGTTGTCGCGTGGGTTCTTGGGCAGTGAAACACGCGAACTACGAAGACAGCACATGGCACTGCTGAAAACCTCTCGTAACCGATGTTTTTTTTCAGATTTTACATCCGAAACTGTGAAAATCTGAAATTTGTGACATGCAATACAGCACGACCTCACGATTTCCTCTTCAGGAAATGGCTGCCAGAGCCTTAAAGAAGTCTTCTGCCATTGGCAGCTGGTACCTCCAAACAAGAGTATTAAAGAGGTATCGAAAGGGTTTGGAATGCTTGGGTGTAAGTTAGTGCTTGGGGTGTTGTGTTGATTCCTTCCTTGCAGCCTGTTGTTCAAAGAGGCTCACACAGGCAAAGCCACTACAGATAACAGTTTCATCATGATTATCGTCTTTATGTATCTTGTTCTCTCTTTTTCTTTGTTGTTTTTCTTTTTTTTCCGGGTCTTTCCGTTGTTGGCTCCTTCGTCCTCCTTCGTCCTGAACTTAAAGATGTTTGAATGTCTGTCGATCTGTTTGTCTTTATTTGGTCATTCATGCGTTTTGGGCCCGGTGTTTTTTTCTTTCCTAACGTTGGCCCTGGCTTGTTTGCCTTGGTAGCGTTGGCCCCAGGCCTTCTGGTCATCTGGTCCCCTGGTCCTGTGGTCCCGTGGTCCTCAGGTCCCCTGGTCCTTTGGTCCCCTCCTCTGGTCCCGCGGTCCTCTGGTCCCGTGGTCCTCTGGTTCCGTGGTCCTCTGGTCCCGCGGTCCTTGGGTCCCGCGGTCCTTTGGTCCTCTGTCCCGTGGTCTCCCGGTACCGCGGTCATTTGATTGTATCAATGTAGTATGTTTTCGTAGTAATAGTATAATAAGGCATGTAGTATGGTCCCGCGTTTCCTGGTCCCGCAATCAGATTTTGGTTGTAATAATTTCTGTAGTATAACGTAGTATCATATAATACGTGAAAATATATAGACAACATACATATATTATATATACAAAAATGGCTTATAAGAATATATACATATAATATAATACCATATAATTATTTTTTGTATATACTAAATATGTATTGTGTTTTATTTATTCTACGTAGAATAAACCATAACATATAGGTTATGAAAACATATTATTGATTAATAACTCTATATATATATATAAATAAATATCTATGTATTCATTTCTTTCTTTATTTATTAGATATTGAATAAATATACAATATAGACAGCACATTTTTTTTTTTTTGGGGGGGGGGGGCGGGCAAGCTTGCTTCAACGCGTATGAATCCTTCCAAAGCCATGATGCGAGCATTGTGTTTGCAAATGGGGGGGGCTGCCCCCCCCCTAACCCCCCCGCTGTTCTTTAAGCCGGGCAAGCTTGCTTTAAAGCATATGAACCCCTTCCAAACCCATGATTCGAGCAATGTCTTTGCAAAATAAACATCAACACACAAGAAGGTACAATCATGTACAAGAATATACAGGAATACAACATATTTACAATAATATGCAATCATATACAATAATATACAATAATATACAATAATATACAATAATATACAATAATATACAATAATATACAATAATATACGATAATATACAATAACATACAACAATATACAATAATATACAATAATATACAATAATATACAACTATTTACAAAAATACAGCTATAGACCAGAAGATACAGTAATATACAATAAAAAACAATTAACAACAATATACAGCAAAATACAACAATATACAACAATATGCAACAATATACAATAATATACAATAATATACAATAATATACAAGAATATACAAGAATATACAAGAATATGCACTAATATATAGCAATACACAACAATTTACAATATTTCACAGTCATATCCAATAATATACAGTAACATAGAATACTATACAACAACATACAACAATATACAAGAACTGAGAATGGTATGCAAGAATATTGCGAATATACATCAATTTTCAATAATATGCAACCATATGCACTAATGTACAATAATGTACAGGAAAGTACAAGACAATGCAATAATATTCAATAATACACAGCAATATACAATATCTACAATAATATACAAGAGCATGCAACAATTTACAACATTATCCAATACCATACAATAATATACAATATTTTGCAATAATATTTAGTAATATACAACAACATACAGGAATGGACAATATTTTGCAAGAATATACAGTAAGCTATAAGAAGATACTACCATGAAGAAAATACAATAATATTCCATAATACAAGATGTTTGAATAATTCACGACAATATGCAATAATATACAAAACATTCAAGAATACGCAACAATACGCGCTAATAAGCAAAAATATACATAAGAATAGCTTACAATATTATACAATAATTTTCAATAGTATACAACAATATACGAAAATATACAATAATATACAAAACATTCAATAAAGTGCAACAATCAAGAAGACTATGCAAGAATGAAGTAAGATACAAGAATGGTGAATAATATCAATAGCATTCAAGAATATACAATCATGTACAATAGTGCATTAATAGAATAGCATAGAAATGTTGTGTTTTTCATCATTTAGAGCCTGCAAGCAGGTGCAATGCTGCAATCTACAGCATTTCATGCTTTGTAATACGCAGAAATGCTGTGTTTTTAGGCGTTTAGGGCCTACAAGCACCCGGAAATGCTGCATTTCATAGCATTTAGAGCCAGGAATTGCTTGGCCAACGTTAGCAAGGACCACGAGCCAGGGCCAACGTTAGGAAAAAAAAACACCTCCGCCCATGCGTTTTTGTCTTTGTTTCTGTACACTGCTTCTTTATGGCGTTATTTCTTTGTGTCGTTCGTTCTTTCTGTCTTTTTTTGTCTGGGGAGGGCGGGGCGTAGCAACGCCCATTCAGATGGCGGCCATGCCGAAAACGGCGGTATTTACAGCGCTTTCGCCTCTCTGCACAACATACTGAATGTTCCGCTTGGGTTCATGATTGTATAAGGTCGGCAGGAAAGTTATTACCCCTTCCCTCCCCCACCCCGAAACCTCCGAAAGGCCATAACACGACCAGGTTCTTTAGGCGCCTTATAGGAGGGCTTGCTTTGCTGAGGAGCTGGGAAGTTCTAAAGACTGCCTTGCTCCACTGCCATAGCCGCGTCGGAATTGTAGAACTGAAGGTTCAGGGTCCAAGCGGAAGCCCAAGCTGAAAAGTACTTTTCTGAGCCCCAAAACCAAACAGAACCGCAAAAACCAACAACCTAAAGCTGAAACCCTCAAAGTGCAGAAAGAGAACACGCCCCTGCAGGCCTGCAGCCACGCAGGATCTACTGCCCAGGTGTTGTTTCAATGCCGTTTCTGGGCGCTCAGCGGCCTAGGGCCATTAAGGTACATGTGTAGGACATGTCGAGAGCAACTGAGTTAGGGTCTTCCAGGAGCATTTGGAAGCATTTAGGAATGTCAGAGGCATCAAGGGTCTTTAATAAAGGAGTTGTAATAGGTGTCTTGTCGAAGGGGCGATCCTTAACAAGTGCTACGCACTCCCTAAAACCCCTTTGAGCATCCTCTCAGCCCGAATCCCCCCCAAAACCCCAACATCTCTCAGGTTCCGGCCCAGGCCCTGATGGAGATCTTCCTTTCACAGGAGTCTGACGTTCACAGGCAGATCTTCGGGGCCCGAGGCCTGAATCAGTTCAGAGCCTCGGCGCAAGCATTTCTGACGGGTGTGTGTGTGTGTGTGTGTGGGTGGGTGGGTGTGTGTGTGTGTGTGTGTGTGTGCGCGCGCGTGTGCGTGTGTTTGTGTTTCTGTTGCTTTTTGTTGTTGTTTGTTGTGGTTTGGGTGATTTTGTTTTTGTTGGTTTGTTGTTGTGTGTGTGTGTGCTTTTAATTAATGCGGCTTCATTTTTTAGAAATTTTTTGAAATTAGTTGAAAAAAGTTGAAATTAGTTGAAATCAATTGAAAGTAATTGAGCTGATGAAAATTAAAGAATACTAATTGCGATTTATTAATATCAGATAAATACGCTAAAACAAATCCCAACAATCAGGTAAATTAACTAAAATGAGTTCAAATGAAATACATTACAAATTCCTCAAAATTGACCAAAATGAAATTAAAAGTAACAAAAACTACTTAGAATTCATAAAAATTGTTTTCATTAACTGTACTTAATTTCAATTGATTACATTTTTTTACGTAATTGCAATTATTTTAAATTAGCTGGAATCAATTTAATTCGTTTAAATTCGTTTTCATTTCTGTTAATTAATGCATTTTCATGAATTTCAGTGATGTTGAGTTGATTTTTCTTAATTTTCTTTAATTTTGCTTAACACATGTTGCTAATTAGTTTTTGGTTAGTTTCAACTAGTTTGAATTGTGTGTATTATTTTACTTAATTTCCATTTGTTTTTGCTTCATTTTTCTTAATCTTTATGTGTCTTTATCAAATGATTAGAACTTTCATAAATGTTAATCAATAAATTAATTACAGTTAATCAATTTTTTTGGATTAATATTATCTTGGTTGTGAGTAGTTTCAATTCATTCTATTTCATTTTATTTCATTTTAGTTTGTTTTTATTGGTTGCATTTTCGTTTATAGAAATTTGAATTGATCTGAATTCATTTTTAATGATTTTTTCAGGCTTTTTCAGTAATTTAGAATAGAATTGTGTTTTTACAATTTTGATGAGTTGTGCAAGTAATTTCATGTAAGTAAGAACTCTAATTCATTTGAACTAGTTTAGTTGAATATATTCATTTTTCATCGATTCTGCGTATTTTGCATTAATTCTAATTAGTTTTAATTCATTTGAATTCTTTTTGCATATTTGAACCAATTCATTTGAGTAAGTTTCAAACATGTTTAATTACTTTTTACATCATGTTTAGTTCTGTTGGTTGTTTTAAGTCTCTTTTTTGATTAGTTAAAAGCTTGCCCTACCCCGATATTAGGTACCCGTAAGAAATCGTACAACCCCCCTGATAAATAAGAATTCCGCTCCCCCAATTAAAGAATGAGGAGCCATGCGGGAGATCCTCTTGGCGTCCGATACCAACCGGCTCGTCGCGGAGCTCACCTTCGTGAGGAAATTTTGATGGGGGGGGAGTACTATAATTCCTATCAAGGACTGAAAAACAGAATAGGGGGGGCACAAGAATCCCAATTAAGGACTGTAAAAATGTGTAAGGGGGAACAGGATCAATGACCTTGCGGCCCCGCCGGAGCCAGTGGATCCGCTCTTTTACATCGAGCCTTGGAGGGATGGAAACTTCTTCTAGTCGAAATATTTCTTCCTGGGACTCTATAATTACCTACAGCTGCCTAGTAGCTACCCTTAAGGAGTAGGTGTAACCTTCTGGAAGCTTAAGGAGCCGGTGGTGGCCATCTTGATTGTGGGCAATGGCATCATGGTTGGCTTCCAGACAGATCCGCAGTTTCAGGATTATGAGGGCTGGACAATCCTGGAGCTGGCGTTTTCCGTGTGCCTGATGTTGGAAATTTTCTTGCGGATGTATCTGCAGGGCTCCTACGAGTACTGGTGTGGATCAGATCGGTGGTGGAATTTGTTCGACTTACTGTTGGCGGGAACAGGAGTCATCGACCTGATCATGCAAGCTGTCCGGCAAGAGAAGTCGGATGTTGCGGGTGCGTCTCTCCTCCGATTCTGCAGGCTGATTCGGCTCGTTCGGATTGTGCAGCTGGGATGCCCAGTACCATGTTTAAGTTTTTTTGGTAGGGCGAGGAGGCCTCTAAACGTTAGCAAATAATTGCCGAGGGGGGGGGGGGGGGGGGGGGGGGCATCCTACCCCTAGGAAAGTCTTTCGCATCAAGTTCATGAAGGACCTGCGCCTGATGGTCAAAGGCCTCATCGCTGGAGTGCGGACCCTTACCTTGGCATTCTTCCTGCTCATCTCGGTCCTGCACCTTAGCTGCGATGCTTATGGTTTGCGACTTTTAAATATATATATATATATATATATATGGTAACTTGACGTTAGTCTTGTCAGTTCCTCAACTCAGCCAAGCAGCCAAGGTACGTCATCGCTGGCTTCGCCACCATAACGATTGGCCAGGACTCCCGCACTTATGATCTCGAACTCGAGCGCTACTTCCGCAATATCCCCGCCTCTATGTTCACAGCTTTCCGCTGCTTCAACGGAGACGAGGCTGCCTTAAGAATCTGGTAGATTGTGGGCCACCAACTGCTCGAAGACGGTACAGATGTCGAAATTTTGGAGTATGGTCATTGGGGTGATTAATATTGATTAATTATTGATTTGCATCTCAGGTTTTTGGGGGTGGTCGCAGGGGGACGGGGGGTTTCAGCACACTTGAGAGATGTGTGATACTTGTATGTGGCAGAAGCTGCAAAGCCTTTGGGAAGATGCAAAAAACTACATAGTAGTCCACTTAAGAAGTTGAAGCTGCCTCCCGTCTCCCCTATGAACCCTAAACTCCGCCTAAACTCACCCAAGGAGAGTGTGTCAATGAGAGAGGCCTGCCAATCAATGACTTGCTTGCTGATGCACTCGGCTTGCCCTTCATTGCGGGTTACGTGGCCTGCTACATGCTTGTGGCCATGGGGATTTTCAACGTAATCCTTGCTGTTTACGTCGACATTACGATGAAGGCCGCCAAAGAGAACGATGCCGTCACTGCAGAGCAGCACGCAAGAGAATCCATCCGTGTGGCCAAAACCACCCGGGAGTTGCTTAAGAAGTTTGCAGGGGCTTATCATGTCTTTGCTGACCAGGGGGAATCCGACCGGAAGAATCTCGATAAGCTGCCTTCTGAAATCCTGCTCACAGAGGATGGGCTGCATGACAAGATTGCGATTACGAAGGAGCTCTTTCTGCTTATCATCCAGGATCCCAAGGTTCAGCGCTTGATGGACGAGCTTGAGCTTCCGCCGGATCGCGCCAACCTCTTCGAGATCATCGACGCCGACGGCAGCGGAACGCTACACGTGACCGAGCTGCTCGGAGAGAGGCTTAAGAGTAGGCTGCCCTGAGAGTTCTTATCGCAGGCTTGCTGGGAATCAGGGAACGGAGTATATGAGGGTTCAACTTCTTTCTGCACATACAGTAACTATGCAGCCGAAACCCTATAAACTTCCGAAACCTTACAAACTCATGTAACTCATGGGAAGGCAAGCAGAAACCCTAAACCCCAAGCCTTCTAAATACGAATCTCCCTAAACTTCCCGAGTGTCACATCTCATTCTCAGCCCTCCGGAGTTCCGGAGGTTGCTGCACGGCCTCCTGAAGATCCGCGGGGAGCTCAACAAGAGCGACGTCGTGGCCTCCCTCTTGGCCACCAAGGCTGTGCAGGACGCTAGGGTTCATAGGGGAGTAGGCTTTTCCAGGGTTTCTAGTGTAGGGTTTTATAGTTAGGGTTTATAAAGGGTTCAGCATGTTATAAGGGATTTCTTGTTACCCAGTGGTACCCTTTGCCCTTTCTCTTTGAAGTAACCAACCCCAATTCAAAAAAGTTGGCCTTGCTATAATATAGTTACTGGGCTACCAAGACTTTAAACAGAAGGCTTCTTATGGCGTTTGAAGGCTTTTTTTCAGTTGTTTTAGGCATTGTTGGGCTTTTGGCTTTGGGATTAGGGCTTAGTCGGGCTTGGCTGAGTAGGTAACCTTTTGAGCCCTTCATCTCACCCCCAGAAAAAGAAAAGGAAAAGCATAAACCCGAAGCCAAAAAAAGGAAAAATGCTACAAACCCTCTAAGCCCCACAAAAGATCTATACCCCCGCTCAGAAAGGAGACCCTAACCCCAAAATCCCCTAAACCCAGGACATGGTCAACGAGTTCAAGACGCAGTGCGTGGAGCAGCTCACAGTCCTACGTCAGGAGCTGGCGCAGCAAATCGCGGAGGTCAACCAGCACCTGGGCCGGGGGTTTTTAGGGTTATAGGGTTATAGGGTTATAGGGTTTAGGGTTTAGGGTTTAGGGTTTAGGGTTTGTAGGGTTTGTAGGGTTTGTAGGGTTTGTAGGGTTTAGGGTTTAGGGTTTAGGGTTTATAGTGTTTGTAGGGTTTGTAGGGTTTGTAGGGTTTATAGGGTTTGTAGGGTTTATAGGGTTTATAGGGTTTACAGGGTTTCTAGGGTTTCTAGGGTTTCTAGGGTTTCGGGTTTAGGGTTTAGGGTTGGGTTTAGGGCTTTACATATTTAATTGGTTTAGGATTGGGGGTTCAGGGCTTACAGGGGTTTAAAAATTTCAGGGGTTTAGGGTGTGTGGGGTTTAGGGTAAACCCTTTGTTGTGGTGCTTCTCTCCACATATGAGGACTGGAGAGTATTGTGGGTGTGTGAAGGGAGGCTCTCCTATGTTTGGGGAAAATGCCCGGATTTCGGAGAAAGGAGTTGCAGTTAGGGCTTATAAAACAGGAACTTCTTGCCCGTTTCCTGTAATTCCTGCAAAGCAACCCAGGCACGTCGGCAAGATCAGGCTCAAAGTCCACAGAGTCAGATCCAAGCACCACGTGAAAGACCTCAACAGCCTGAAGTCGCCAAGTCGGCCGACAGATGTGTCTCCGGACGATGCGGAGCCGCCCAGTTCTTAGCAGCTTGATCAGCATATGTCGCAGCTACTGAAGCCAATTGAAGCCATGGCTTTGAAGATCTTTGAAGCTACTGATGCCTCTGGGAGAACAGTGGAGCACTCTAAGTGCGCATCCGAGAGACCCCCCCCCCCCCCCCGCACAATCCCAATTTCTCTAATTTCACGGTTGAGCGGCCAAGCTGCTACAACTCAAGCTCGTCGCAGCTCTTTTCGATAAGGCTTAAGGTGGAAAACTTTCTAAACGCGATAAACCTCCTGTAAAAAACCCTATGAACCCTATCATTGGTAGCAGCCTCGTTGCTACCACCGCTGCTTGGGCAGCGTTTCCATTAGTTATCTTACTGTTCTACTTCTTCTGCTCATCCAAGACTAGTACTACTCGTTGCATTGGTACTGATGAGACAGGAACCATTGCTACTCTACGCGGTATGTTGAGAGTGTTCCTCTATCTACTGCGTGTGTTGCTGCATTTCCTTCTGCGATCGTGCTGCGCCCATGCTGCGGGCTAAAATGCCGCGTCGGCGCTATCAACCGCCAGGTTCTTTTTCAAACAACCGTTGCCGAGAATTACGGTTTTCTTCTTTGGGCTCAGCCAGACAGGCAGGAAGAAGCAAAAGAACCACGAACTACCAAAATGAGAAGTCGTGATTCTTAGCATTTGCTTCATAGCTTCGGAGCCCCGGGAAGCGCCACGTTTTATCTCACTCCAATGTTTCTGAGCCCGGTTGGGCGTCGCACAGCCTTCCAGTGATCGAGCCGGTGTCGCCGTGCGAAACGAGGCGCCTGGCTATCGTGGCCCTTTTTAGGTTGCCTACACAACGTGTTGGATGCCAAACCAAAGTCTTCGTGGTCCCCCGCAGATGAAAGCAGAAATCGACCTTTGACGGAACCTAGACCCTAAACCCTAAACCCTAAAACCCAGAGGTTTAAAGGTTATAGGGCGAAGGGGCCATGCTTTGCCTGCCCTACAAGTGGACGAACACAGGCGACCGCCGAAACAGGGCTTCCAGTTTACAGAACATGGCTTTATATATCTAAACCCCAAGGTTGGTGTTTTTTCAACAAAAAGGGCTTTGAAAAGCACCATGCCTTTTGTTTAAGAACAGGACTTTTCAAAGCCCGCTTTTGTTTCCAAAAGCTCTCTTTCTCCCATAGAGGTGCTTTCTGTAGAGCTGCCGTTTCGAGTTGCGGTGTCTATGATTGTTTGAAGCTGGCGGCCCAAGACGGAAATGATCTGCCAGTAGTGGGTTTTCTTGCGTGCACGTGGTGCGCACGACTCCTTTACCAATGAAGTTTTTCCTTCAGCTCATTTGCCTCATCGTGCCTTCGGCGGCGATGAAAACAGCAGCTTAGGTCCAATTCGGAAACTCGTGTGGTAGATTATTTTTGCTGGCTTTTGCCAAGGCCCATAATTCCCGCCGTCCTTGCCCTAAGGACATGTCACGTACCATTCCGGTGGATGGAGCCAAGCAGGGGATGGAGCGCATTCTCCTCAACAACGCGGCCGCGGGGCTTTTTTCTCGGGGCAAGTTGTGGGGGGGGGGCGGGGGTGGGCCGCCTCTGAACCTCTGTGACCGGCGCACTTTCAGTCCAGGTCCACGACCTCGACGAGGCCAAGGAGATGCCGGACCCAGAGAAGAACGATGACATGGAGGGCATGGGCGGCCTCGGTGGGAACCTGGAGTTCATGATGCTGAAGCTCGCCCAGCTGGAGACATCTGATCAGTCCTTTTTAGAGTGTTTAGAGTTAAAAAAGAAAGAAAGCTCCGAGTATTTGAAGTGCCCCCACTTGAAGAGCTGCCTGTGTGTAGGAGACGATCGTGGAGCTTCAGCAGCTGCAAATCAAGGAAATGAACGAGTGGAGGCACGGCCACATGGCCGGAGAGCACAATGCTTCCAAGCCCCCGCCGTCGGCCCTGGAGGTGGGCGCTTCTGTACTCAGGATCTGAGCGCCTAGAAACTAGAAACGCCCATGCAAAGATGTCAGGTGAAGCTGGCGTCGGAGGCCAAGGCTCAGCACGCGCAGGACACTCTGAAGGGCGTCCTCCGCAAGCATCACCGGCAGCGGGAGACGCGCGAGTTCGCGACCCGCCCCAAGGCCGCGCCTGCACCTCCGCAGGCGCCGGAGGCGACGGCCCAGCTGATCCAGCGCTCCCGCTCCAACCATTCCAAGGAGAGGGCTGAGGAGCAGTCGCTGGATGTTTCTTGGGTCCATCCATTCTCCTCTTTGTTGCAGTCTTGTGATGCTTTGCAATGCTTTGAGAGTTTAGGTCAGTGTAGGTTTATTGGTAAGTAGGGGGTTCTAATAGGCTTCAAGGGTCTGAGCTTTTTTTGTTGTTTCGAAGGGGGTGCGAGGCGAGTGTGAATTCCAAAGTCCTCGGAGTTTTGACCTCCGGCACCGGCTTAATCGGCGACGCACTGGGAGACGCCTACGAGAAGGCCAAGGACCTTTCCGTTCCACATCAGAACGAACAGAAAACCCTTGCAGCTGCAGTTGCTAAACCCGCTCATCTAGCCGGAGCATGACCACAAAAGAGTCTTCAACAGGGGGCCCCGTGCTTTTGATGCCACCCAGAGGCCCCATAATTGGGTTCTTGTAGAGGAACTGTTTCGGATGTTTAGGGTTCAGGGTTTAGGGAGTTTAGGGTTTAGGGTGACTTGTAAACGCTGCAGGACCCAGTTGCCTTCGTGTCGGAGACGGTCATCGACACCGTGGACATGGCCATGGACAGCACCCCACCTCGACACCTCAAAAGCCGCCTCAATTTCACCCCTTTTTTGGCAGAGTGGGCTCATGTCTCCTCGGAAAAGAAGATTTCAAAAGTGCTGGGGTGAGGGATCGCATCAGTTAAGGGTCTAGCCGAGTCTTGGAACACCTTGAGCGCTTGAGGGCTCGCTTGAAACCCTTTGGCTCTGTAAGAGGACATCCTGTCCCGCGGCTTCACGGATGCCTGGCGGAACATTTATTTGGGGCTTGGGAGCAACCACCTCCCGTCCCTCCCCCTCTGGCACGAAATAAAGAACAAAGTGACAAAGCGCCTTTTTCTTCCCCAAAGTTCACGCCGTTATTTTTGAAGCCGAAGCGAGCAACATCCATTCGGCTCCAGGACTTCAAAGCTGGCTGCAACCCGAGCACGGCGCCAAGCGTAAAGGCGCAGGGGCACGGGAACGAGGGGGGGGGGGGGGCACCCCGAAGGGAAGCTCTTTCTGATTCTTTGTGTATTGTGTTGTATTGTAGTATCTAGATTTTACAATCTCGGATGGGATGGGGGAGGGCCTTGGAGGTAAGTGAGAACGGGCTTTGTGTCAAGTTCGGGCGGCAGAAGTGCTGGGTTCGGCTGATGGGTCAGAGCCTCACACTCTTCGACTTCAACTTCGGCAAAAAGTGCGTGGACTGGCCCGGCCCCTTGAAAACTGCGATCAAGCTTGGGAAAGGGTTGGCAAGTTGCCGCGGAGACTTTGGCGATGTCATGAAGTGCCTCGGCTCCGAGATCGCCGACAACGTCCCCGCCCTTAAGGCCACACTCACCATGGGCGACGAACTCCGGAAGTGCGCGAAGAGATCCAGCGCCGGTGACGTCATCAAGTGCCTGGGCTTCCGGATCATCCAACTCGTGCCTCCGCTGAGCTTCTTGAACCGGATGAGCGACATGCTCACCGAGTACGTGGAGGGCTTCGCCCCGCGTGGCCTCGACGGTGGCCAGCCAGGCTCAATGTTCTGAAACCTCACAAAGGCCCAAACCCCAGAATCCACAAACTCCTCAACAACATTCAACAACCCCAACCCCAGCCCCCAGACCCTCCCAAGCCCCCCCTGGTGCAGAGGCCCTCAAGGATGGCTACTCCTTGATCCAGGAGCAGAATTTTTGTGGAGCCCCCACTCTCCTCCCCCAACACAACAGACAAAACAACCGCGAAAAGCTGAGGGGGGGCACCTCGAAAAGCTACGAAACTGCCCGGTACCGCGTCATGGTAGTGCCCTCTCCCTCTCCCTCCCTCTCTGTCTCTCCCACTCTCTCTCGCCCGCTCTCTCTCTCTCTCTCTCTCTCCTCCCAACGCCCTCTCAAATCCCTTCGAAGCCTGCGGAGAAAAGGCCATGAGAGAATCTTCTCTCAAATCGACATACTTACTCGTACCCGAAAGCCTTTATTAAGATGATGCCCAATCAAAGCTCCCCCGCGCCCCCATAAACGCCCCCAGAGACTGACACAGGAGGCCTCCGTGTCCAAGTTCCCTGCCGCTGGCGCGGCTCCCGTAGTGAAGCACGAGAGCAGGAGTGCAGATTCAGCGGATGGAGATGAGTTTAGGAGGGTTATGGAGGGATTCAGATGCCCACCCTTAAACCGGGGGGGGGGGGTATGCAGGAGCGATTGTTGTGCTGCGCAGGGCCCGTAAAGCCCAATTTCCTCAAAGCCAAGAGAAGAGTCTAGACCCCAAACCCGCACCACGAAGTCTGCCCAATAATAATTGTAAACGCTTGCGCGCGCCGCCTCGGCAGCCGGGCCGGCCCCAGGACAGGAAAGGAGGAAAGAGGGTAAGGGGAGGAAGGGCAGCGGGGTTAAAGGGGGGGGTGGGGGGGGGTTGGACCTGGTTTAGTAGGGGCCTCCTCTATACAGTCAATTTGGCTGGGCTCTTCAGGACACCCTGACTGCTTGGGGGTGCGCGGTGGGATCCTGAACAAAGGCAAATCGTCCGGGGGCTTAAAAAAGATTGCCGGGCATCGCTGCCCCTTTTAAACTTCTCTAAACTCCTCCCTATTAAAATCATATAAACCCCGGCCCGACTGTTTGGAGGGGGGGGGGGGTGGTGGCCCACACTAAACCAGCTACAACATAAATCAGGATCAATATAATCAGAATGATAGTGTGGATGGAGGCAATCTTGCATGACTATCAAGGGTGCATAACATTTTCTCCCCTCGACCCCCTTTTCACACTGCGGCGAAGAGCAGATTTTGAGGATTCGGCCCAGTGACATAGATCTTGCACCGCTCCATCATGACATAACCAATTGTAAAAAGGGGTGTGGGGTTGAGGTCATATGGTGCATTTGGAGTAGATCAAGTCGGCGGCGCAAGGTCTTCTCCATCCACCGTAATAATCAGAACAATTATTCGAATGAGGAATCACAAGAGGTAGCAGTAGTAATCAGAACTGCCCTGAGAGCCCCGCCTCCACCGTAAGGAAACGCTTCAAACAAACCCCCAAGCCCTGAAACACGAACGTCGAAACCCTGGCAGCCCTCAAGTATGCGCCCAAACCGTTTGAACATCCTAACAAATCACTTAAATCCCTCACCCCCCAACCCCGAAGCCTCCAGCGCCAGTTCAGAAGGCCGAGCGTAGATTTTTGTTGCAGGGCGCGGTAGCACGATTAAGCTTATAGGCACTCTAAAAATGGACCGATTACCCACTGACTGAATCCCGAGAACGGACGACGGACACCGCAGCGTCCAGGAACTTCCTGATCCAAACCCACTCGCAGCGAAGCTCGGATGAGAGTGCTCAGGGCGCTGAGGAGTTCTTGCATTTCGGGCTCGACTCGGATATATAGGGTTTAAAGAAGGGTCTAATTAGAGGGTTTGTAGGGTTTGAGGGCAGAATTCCGGCGTGGGACTTTTTGTCGAAGGCTTGTCCCAGCTCTGAGCCCCAGCACCTCCTCGAGGTTCCTTAGCCGGAAGGCCGAAGGCCGAAGGCCCCACAATACTGACAAGCAGGGACAGCTTGGACAAGGGATTACCGGATTGTTTCAGGCTTGGGCTTTGGCAAAGAGTCTAGGGCACCTTGTGCCCCTAACCCTAAGCTACTGAGCCCCAAGCCCGAAGCCCTAAACCCTAATGTTTTTGTAGCCTCTTAAGGCAGAGAACTCTCAGCTTCGGAGATGGACAGAGACGGTCCAGAACCGGATGGCTTGGGCTTCGACATTAGCAACTTCACTGAGAGGGAGAGACGTTTCGGGGTTTGGGCTAAGAGTGACTGGTGGTTTGGCTTGGTTGGCAGCAGGGGTAAATTTTGGAGGGAGTTGGCTCTTACTCCGTGCTGCGTCGCTGCCACAACGTTTGCCCTCTGGATCCCTTCTTTGCTTCTTTCGGAGGTTACGAGGGCAGCAACTATGCTTCCAAGCTCATCACCCAGCTCCGCGGCCGATAAATGGGCTTGTCCCAGCCTGGCTTGTTTTTTTTTTTGTTTTGCGGGGGAGGGGGGGGAGTCATAACCTAGACCCTCTAAACCTTAGCAAAGGCCCACTTTGCAAGCCGAGGTTTGGGGGCAGGGAGACGGACACCAGCTCTTGCCTTGCCTTCGCACCCCAAACGCGTCGGTCGCGGAGAACCAAGAAGAAGACAGACTGGCAGGCGCGCCCCCTTCGGCTTGTGAATCCAGTTTTTTAAGTTTAGCCTGAACCTTTGAACCCTAAGCAAACTCCAAACTCTAAAGCCCAAAACGCCTAGCACTGGCTTTGGAGTTAATGGCACGCTGGCGTCCCCACACTGCTCTACTCCCACTTCAGTCCTTCACCGGCACATGAAGTGAATTGGGAAGTTAACCCTGCGATCAAGGAGCCCAGGGAGGCTGAGATTTGTAGCTTTTTGTATGCTCCGCGCATCCATCACTTTATGTCTTTACAAGATTATTCGGTACTTGATTTTTCAATAGGATCAGCAAGTTCCTGGCTGCTTAAACTTTCTTCCGGCGCCGGCGCGTCGCGATCTCCAAGCGGCAGGAGGTTTAAGGCGGTCCGGGTCCGGGGCTTGGATTCCTGCTTCGGGAGCATCGGGCATTTTCAGGTTTGAGGCTCATCGTCTGGTTGCGGCTTGGTTAATCAGAGAGACCCCGGCAGAGCCTCAACCCTTCCGCCCTAGTCCCCCTACACATATTCCTCACGTCTTAGGGCCAACGGGCCAACGATGGCTCACGATTTGGGTAGGCGCTCATTTTGTTTATGGGTTTAGGTTCCTTGTAAGTATAAGCCTCATTAATTAATATTGACCAAAAAGGGCAGCCCATGGATTCCGAGGTTACTCTTGGGTCTTGAGTCTACAACAAAGTAACCCTAAACCCTAAATTGCCCTAAACCTTAAAACCCTATACACCCCCAACAAGTTGAGGTGAAGAAGAAGGATGACTTCATCAAGCTGGAGCCTTGGGCCGTGCCCTGCGGTAACAGGTGGATGAAGGACAACCCATCGAAGTGGGAGGGCTGCTCGGATGGCTTCTAGGGCTTGGGGTGTAGGGTTTAAGGTTTAAGGTTTGTGGCCAGCAGCTCCCCGTAAAACCTCCCGCAAGGCCTACCCCTTCTGCCCCAGAAATCAGGCTTCTCCTTCTACACCGCCGAGCTGGCGATCGAAAAGTGCCTCACGGTGACCTACAAGATGATCTTCTGGGCATTTTAGCAGGCTTTGGGACTTTTTGCGGCTTAGGGAAGCTCTTAGGTTTTAGGGGGTTTAGAGTTCGTGAAGCTCTTAGGAGGCTTCTTTTCGGGAGTCTTGACAGGAACTTTCATGCGTTTGCCCTTCCTCCCCAGCGCCCCTCCATCGAAGGAGCCCTCCCTTAAGCTTCCCCTGTTTTGCTTTAAAGGCCCGAAGAGATCCCCAACACTCCTCGAGGAACGCGCAGCCAGTCTTGGCCTTCGTAGGAGGCTTGCAATTCGACGTGATGCCTGGGCCACTGGCTTCAGTGGATCCTGGGAGCGGTTTTGAGGTGTCAGTTGAGGGTTTTTGGGCGACTCCCCCGCACAGGGAATCGAACCTCAAAGGAGACCTAAATTTGCCTAAATCCCAGAACTCCAACCCGCCCCGAGACCCTGAACCTTAAACTACTTCCCGGCGCTCCCCAAAGTTTGCGAAAACCTTTGTGATTGTGGTGGGATTGCGTAGGGGCGCACCGAGGATGCCCAAGTGTGTTGGCCCACCGGGCGGCCAGATGGCATGGATCTGAGCATGCTGACCCTTGGTTGGAGCAAGGAATCCCTCTTTTGCTTTTTGCGGAATGCAGGCTTGTGCCTCGGGATGCTTTAAGCTGAACTTTGAAGGGTGCATGCGGGCCTGTCTTTAAAGGGTACATGGGTACATGTGGGGCTGTCTTAGGCTCCCTGCCTTGTGACGATGTGAAGCATCCTGAAAGCGTCAACCGACAGGAAGACAGTGATCCGATCCTGCGGTGTTACGCCTCTTGGGCTTCGTCCTGTGCTAGGCTGCAAGGCTTCACGTGTTGAACCGACTCAACGGCTTTGGCGGAGTTCCATATTGAGGGTTTGGGAGTGAGGCCTCATTTGATGAAGCCTAGGTCTTCCAGCCACACTCAAGATAAAGCCGACGAGCCCCACAGCCCCACAGGCCGTCTCCTCTTTCGAGGCCGAAAACTCCGTCCTTATGCCATGACTCCCCCATGAGCTAAGGCTCTTCAGTCGGACCATCCGCCTCAGCAAGCGATACGGCAGCAAGACGGACTTCACGGGGAAGAACACCTACCAGAGCACAGCAACCTGGAGCCGCCCTGCAAACCCACGCGAGGCCATGAGCCGGACGAAGCTTCCTGCTGGCATGTTTGAGGAAGGGAGAGGGCTCTGTTCTAACGAAGGGCTGTCTTTCTTTCTTTTGCTCAGGGGTTGCTTTCCACAAGGGTCTTGTCAAGTGTTTTCGTGGGGGATCTTTCTTCGGATTTCAGGGCCCGGATCTGATCGCGGCTTTTTGAGGCTGCACAGGCCGCTTGTGAAGGGTAGTTAGGAAGAGCGAGCTTTAAACTTTAGGGTTTGTAGGGGTACCTCAACAGAGGTGCCCTTTCCCGGAAAACTTAGACCGAGGTTCCTGGAGACGAACGCCAGCGTCCAGCAAGGCCCCTGGAACCAAAGCCAGGCTGGGAGCTCGCTGACTTTTTCTCGCCCCTCCCCCGTGTTTTTTTTTCTCTCCCTGGCCCAAACCCGCATGGATGCGAGGGCCCTGTTTTGCAGAGAAGAGCCCTGCGGCCTTTCGAGGCCTTTGATTGGGAGGAGCCGGTGGAGGAGAGCCGAGAGGGCGGGGGCGAGAGAGACAAGAAGATAAAGAAGATAAAGAAGAAGAAGAAGAAGAAGGAAGAAGGAATAGAGAGAGAGAGAGAGCTTTGTTTGGAGAGCAAGAGTAGGAGCTTTACTTGGCCTCGCTGGAACTGGGCCCGAACCGGCTGAACCGGAGCTCCGAGCTGCGGGGGGAGGCCGCCCTTCGGCGGCTGAAAGGCCTTGGGCTTTCTCTGGCCCAAGAGGCCCAAGAGCTGACGTCGACTTCCGCCAAGAACCTCTTCCAGCTCTTCAGCTTCAAGCACCCGGGCATGGTGAACTTCGAGCTGAAGGGTCTACTGGAGGGCAACAGCCTGGAGCTGGGCATCCGCATGGGCTTCGGGCCCTTTGAGTCCCAGGAGAAGAGGCTCAAGCTCGTGGACATCGCGGACCAATTTGCGGTGGTCCTCAATGCTCTGCCCTTCGTGTCTTCCAAGAGCAAGGACAAGGCCCTGAAGGCCCTCCGAGACTTCTCAAAGAGCTCTGTTCCACCACCGGTCCTGACACCTGGCACCCGCGTTGCCCTCTACAGCAAGAAGCACCGGCGTTTCCTCAAGGCGGGAAGCCGGGACATGGGCTCCACGAAAACCATGGACGTCGAGGCCCTGCGAAGTTCCTGGGATCGTGAGTACTTCACCGTGGTGGATGGTGGAAATGGGGAGATCGCGCTGCACAGTGCGCGGTACAACCGGTTCATGAGGATGCACAGCAAGACGAATATAGACATGAGTGGTGCCAGAGCCACACTTCCGTCGAACTGGAATCTTGAGCGCTTCACCCCGGTGAATGCTGGGAATGGGGAGATTGCGCTCCACAGCAAAGCCAAACGCCGCTTCGTCCAGATGCATCCAGATGGCCGTGTACGGCCGCATCACCAGGACAGAGATGCGAACAATGTTCCAGGAAGCTGGGAGCGCTTCTTCGTGGTGCATACCCCCCAGCCCTACTTCTACTTGGAGCCTGGCTCCGTGGTCGCGCTGTACTGCTGGAAGCACCACCGCTTCCTTCGCATGAACAACAAGGCGGACATGGACCGCAGTGCCATTAACGGACCCTACGTGCGGAGAGGATGGACATGGGAGACCTTCACCGTGGTGGACGCAGGGGGTGGCCTGATTGCATTGCACAGTGCAGCACACAACCGCTTTGTGAGGATGAAGGGGAATGCGGACATGAGGGCAAGCGACAAAAAGTCCATCAACGAGCTCCCCGACAGCTGGACCGATCAGAGGTTTGCAGTCGTGCCTGCCGGCAAACATGCCAACAAACACGTAATCGCTTTGCACAACCCCTGGCACAACCGCTTCGTTTCCATGACGACCAACAGCGTTGTTGCCAGTGGAAAGAAGGATGCGCAGAGCCTGCCTGGAGGCTGGACGTGGCAGAAGTTCCAGGCAGGCGGCCGAAACTAAACAGTTTTAAACCATATTTCGAAACTGTCTCCCAAGTTCCCCCGCCCCCTCTCAACATGTGCTTGTCCCCATAAGTGCCCGTCGAGCGACGCAGGTCATCAAGGTGTCCAGCAGGTCGAGCCCGACGAGCAAAGCAGGGGCCTTCGAGGGTGCACGTTCCGGTTGATTCGAGGTTGGAGTGCTTCAAAAGGTGCTTCACACAGGTTTTAACAATGTATTTCAAGACGGAGCAAGACGCAGCAAGGCAGAGCAAGACGGGTGCATCTGGCACATCCATCGGCACGAAGTGCAGATTTACGAGTGGTTTGATCCGTTCTTTGCCTGCCCAAGGGGCTCACGTACATTGTACAAACACCAGTGCAGGGAGAAACTGCCTTGCGCGCATTACACGTGTTTTTCCTCGGTTGCAGGAAAGCGTGCTTGTAAGAGGCGCCTGCGCCCGACGCCTTACCCTGACAAAAAGCAAGAAGGCGCAGCCCTGTGCAGCTCAGGACTGAGATTCAGAGAGAGAGAGAGAGAGAGAGAGAGAGAGAGAGGGAGGGAGAGAGACAGAGACAGAGAGAGGGAGAGAGAGAGAGAGAAAAAAAAAACAAAAAGAGAGACACAGAGAGACAGAGAGTAGATTTCTACGGCGATCGTGGTGAGAGTTGCAAGCACATCATGCTGAGAGTTTCGTGGGTTCTACGATAGCTGGGAGCCCTCCCTCTTCACATGGGGAAAGCTCCAACCCAACACTGGTTCCTGGTGCTCTCCCGTCCTGTGTGGAGACTGTTTGAGTTGGACAGGTTGCCAACTACAAGCCCAGCTAGAAGTACAGAAGTGCACATGGCAACTGCATCTCTGTGTAGTCTCTGTGTTCTCATCGCATGTCGGCTCTGGAGATTGCCCAAAGAAGGCAGTTGGCAAGGGTAACCCTCTGAAAAAGCCCACTTTTTTCAGGATGCCGAAGATCGAGCCCAATTACATCGTGCAGGCTCCGCAGTTCTGACAAACAGGCACTTCAACTGAGCCATATTTTGGTCGCTCCAGCAATCCGCCAAAGTCTCAAGATGAGCACTCGCAAAAATGGGGGGGGAGAATTGAGGGAAGCTCTTTACATGTCTTAAGTCCCCTAGAGCCTATGCTCCTGAATATGGCGGAGCCCTGGGCGCAAGAACGTCGGCCCAGGCCCCACATGTGCGATGGCAAGGAGGAAGGGAGAGCTGAAGAAAAGGTCGCGCTTTGTCTTTCTTACAGTTACGGTATGCTTTTAAAATTATGATTTCGTATATTATGACATTATCATATGGGCTTACTGGGCCTGTCGATGCTTATCGAAATGGTGATTCATAACCTCAACAAACTAAAGCTCCGGCGCTTTTGGGATCTCCAAACCCTCAGCATCCATCAGCATGCCCTGGTGGATCAGCCTTCTGCAGTTGCGTTCATGGCTACCTGTCTTTTTGAGAACTTGAATCAAAGAGCCCGAATTGCATCAAAGAGCCCGAATTGGTCCGAAGCACACATGTTGGCAGGGACTGAGAGAGAGAGAGAGAGAGAGAGAGAGAGAGAGCGGGAGGCAGAGAGAGAGAGAGATAGAGTGTGTGTGTGTGTGTGTCAGCCTCGGCGACGAGGGCATGGGAATGAGAAGCGCAACTTGGGTTGTGAGAGCCACCTTTGCCAGAGTCCAAATCCCCCTCGCTTTGGAAGTTCCTTTGGAAGTTCCTCGTGTACCTTGCGAGAAGAGATGCGCTCTGTAGGGTGTACAGTAACCGCTTCCCGTTAAGCTTGTGAAGAGGCCTGTCGTCTCTTCCGGAGGCGTTGCTCCGTGGGGAGCTCGGCTTTAGCACAGACGTGCCTCACTCGAATGTCCACGGTACTGAACACTGCAGCCTCAACAAGCTTCTCACCCACAGGTTCTCGAGCCCATGACCTTTCGAAACCCCTAAAAAATCCGCAAAGCTCAGCTGCAATAGCCGACAGGCCCCCTGCCCGGTGGCGTAGCGCTGGCTCCGCAGCCTGCTGAGGCTCAGCCGATTTTTCAGTCTTTTTCTGTTGCGGGGGGGGGGGGGGGGGGGGGGGGACGGAGGAGAGGGATTGAGTCCAAAAATCTTGCGCCTCATCTTAGGGCTTCCGCCCCAAAGTCAAAGGTGCCTTGAAGAGCCCCAAACCAAACTCGGCAGGAGGGGTGCAAAGAAGAGGGTTTTTCAGGCAGTTGTGAGGCTCGGCTCTGTAGGGAGAGAGATTCCGAGCCCAGCGCGTGTGGGTTCCTGGACCCTCACCGATCTTCCGTTCCAGGGTGCAATCTTCTGGTGCTTCTTTTCCACGTTCAGAGGAAGGGTTTAAAAGCTTTGTGGTGCCCGCCACGGCCTAGGCACTATAGCACCTACGCGCTGACAATCTTCATGGCAATGACGATAGCCCGAAGCCAACCGTCAAGGGCAGCAAGATGGCAACACAGAGTCTCATCATCTCATGGATCTTTACAAGGGCTGCTTTACGCATGTTTATCTTCAAAGCTCTGCAGAAAAACACTGAACCTCGCAAAAGAAACCTTTTTCCCCTTTCAATAGGCCTTCCGGCGCTGCCGGCCTTCGGGGCATGGCGCAAGCCGTCCGGCTTCCTCCTGCCGTCCCTTGCTCTCAAGAGTTGCACTCATCTGGGTGCCTCTCTAAATTATAGGGTCCCTATTTGGGGTTCCTTATGATAAAGGGTGCCGTAATGCGTACAACAAAAAGGGACCTTAATTTGGAGAATATGCATATAGAAGAGGGCTCTGACATGCTCCCAGCCCTCGCGAGAAGAATGTGGGATCCAATGGGTGCTCCGAAAGGAGACAATGTTGTTAATGTAACTTTGAGGAATCGCCTGGTCTCTTCCGACGTCGCTGACTCTTAGTTTGCCACCTGGGGTTGGAGAGGGGGTAGGACCCAGAGCACTGGGCATCCAAAAGCTCGTAGGGTGAGCCCAAGCAATTCAGCATGCCACTCGACACGTCTCCTGGAGAAATGTCAGCCCTATGCAGCAGGATCGTCACTGGGAGCAGCTGCAGCCCCCCGGCCCGGTTCCTGCGGGGAGACATGGCCACTGCGCTGGAGCTGCCGGGCGGCGGATGTTCGTCTTTGGAGGCCGTGCCGGCCTAAGAAGTTTCCCGCAACTCGGGTGGTTTTTTTTCGGTCAAAGCCCCTCTTTTTAAGCAGCTGCCGAGGTGGAGCAGACCTGCTGGGTGATCTCTGGAGCTTCGACCTGGAGGCGAGGAGGGTCAGCCGAGTGGCGTTCTTTGCCCGATGCGACTCGACTGCCCTCGTAAAAACGTTCAGGGCCCGTTTCAACCTTTCAAGCCCATTGCTTCTTTGCAGCTTGGTCGCTGGAGAGTTATGTGCTGTTCCCGCCACCGTTCTGAATGCGAATCGAACTGTGGACTCTTTGGCTTCTCCGCGCCTCTGCATTCTTCGGCATTCGTGCTTCTGCGCTTGTCAGAGGCTTCGCTGGGAAAGGCGTCTGTTTGGCGGTAGCAAAAGTTCTGCTGCATTCCGTGTGATATAGGGCGGTTCTCGATTTTACCAACCACCTGGTTCTAGGGTGAAGGGCGGGTGGCTGCAAGGCATTGGCCAATACAGCAAGCTGCGAACCTCCACAACCCGTACTAGAGCCGAACCACCTTCAAGAATCGAACAGCCCCGGAAGTTATTCCCGCCAGGCTCATCACTGGGAGCAGCTGCGGCCGCCTGGCCCGGCACCCGCGGCGCGCCAAGCCCACACTGCGGCCATGGCCGGGTGGCGGATGCTCCTCTTCGGAGGTCGCGCCGGCCTGAGAGAAGCAAAGTTTCCGCAGCGGTGGAAGTAGGCAGTGGAGTCCATGGAGCTCAGTGGAGCTCAGTCTCGCCGCCTCGCCGAGGCGGAGAAGACTTGCTGGATGATCTGTGGAGCTTCGACCTGCAGGCAAGGCCCTGGTGTTGGGGTCGCTCAATCCCTGGAAGGGCGTCCGTGCAGCGGTAGCTGCAAGAGATCCGCGCATTGCGTTCTGTATTCTCCAGAGACGAAGAATCATCGCCATAGCCCTGCGCTGGAACATACTGGACCTGTGCTGCACGTTCAGACCTCCGCAACTTCTTGTAACCTGTATGTCCTCTAAAGCAACTGAAGCGTGTCGACCTGTACGGGTTTTTGCCTCCCACCATGAAGACACATGGAACTTGTTGCCACAAATGCAATGGGACATAATCGAACCCTGGCACTATCCGTCTCTCTCTCTCTCCCTCTCTCCCTCTTTTCCAAAAGCGTCACTGAAACTGTGGCTGGGAGTGAGTGAGGGTTGCTTCCTTGAAGTTGTTTCTCTGGGCAGGCTCATCGCTGGGAGCGGCTGCTGCCCCCCGGCCCAGCGCCCGCGAAACGACAACACCACAGCGCGGCCGTGGCCGGGCAGCGGCTGCTCCTCTTCGGAGGTTATGGCGGCGACCTGAGAAGCTTCAGCAGCTGCCGTGGGGGGAGACAGCAAAACAGCAGCTCTAGACGCCCTAGACAAGAAAACAAGTACAGACAAAGATCAACACTATACAGACTGACCAGACAATAATAACAAGCTAGACAACGGAAACAACCATAGAAGACAGAAGAACGACCCTTGGCGACGACTAAAAACCCTAAGACAACAAAAAACACCCAAGACAACAAACATCAACCCTGGACAACAAAAAACAACCCTAGAGAAGAAACAACAACCCTAGACAACACAAAACAATCTTGAAACACAAAAGCGACCCTAGACAAGAACGCATCTTCCCTGGAAACAATCTGCCCCAGACAACCACAAACAACTTTTTACAACAAAAAGCAATCCTAGACAAGCCTAGACACAACAAAACATTCCTGACAAGAACAGAACTGTGGCAACAAAAACGCAACCATAGACAAAGCCTAGACAAGCACAATCAACCCTACACCTAGATAGCAAAAAGCAACCCAAAACAGTCAAAATCAACCCATAAAAAAGGCAACAACCCTGCACAACAGAAATACAACTCCGGACACAAAAATTGTGGTCTAGGGTTTCAACCCTAGACATTAGACAACAACCCTAACAAACGCACGCCACCAAGCCTAAACCCTGAACCATGGAAGAACAAGCCGTGCGCACGTGCCTAGATCCCCGGGGGGGGGGGGGGGCTGAGCTTTTCCGAGGCGGACAAGACGTGCTGGATGATCTGTGGAGCTTCGACCTGCAGGCGAGGTGCGTGGGTTGCTCAGACATCCGACTGGCGTAGCAGTCTTGGAGGGTGATGTGTGCTCAAGCACCCGAAGCGTATCGATCGGGGCGGGGGGGCGGGGGGGGGGGGGTGGCGAAGCTGGTGCTGGGATCTCAAACACCTTGGGCTCAGCTTGCTTTCTGACTGCCGGCACCGGACTGCAAGAGATGCTATGAGGGAGAATGCATGTAGAGATGTCGCAAAATTGTGACAGAAGAGATAAGGCTTGCAGAGCCAAGCCCAAAGCACGGAAAGAAAGAGATGCGTGGAGGGAGCAGAGTTTTTTGTTGTCCTGGGGGGTGAGCCAAAAGATGCCGATTCACGGCTTTTTTTTTGCCCCACTAGCAAGTCACATGGAACTTGCCGCATGTGCACTGGAACCCTGGCTTTTCGATTCCCAGCATCGTTTGAACTGGCTGGGGGAGTGGGTTGTTCCTTCGTGTCTTGGACAGGCTCATCGCTGGGAGCGGTTGCGGCCGCCCGGCCCAGCGCCCATGAAGCGGTTTGGCCACACTGTAGCTGTGGCCACCGGCCTCTTCGGACGTGAGATGCTCCTCTTCGGAGGCGACAGTGGCGGCCTCAGAAGCTTCGGCAGTGGTTCCTGCAAAGGAGTGCGGTCTGCAATCTGCACAGCTGCTTAAGGCGTTGGGGCAACTCTGTAGGGGGGGGGGGGGGGGGGCGAGGTGGAGAACCTGCCAACAGCGTGCTGGATGATCTGTGGAGCTTCGACCTGCAGGCGAGGTGCTGGGGTCGCTCAATCCCTGGAAGGGGTTTCCCGTGCAGCTGTAGCTGCACGAGATCCGCTGCAGTGCGTTCAATATGCTCATTCCTTTAGAGACGAAGAACTATCGCCATAGCCCTGCGCTGGAACATACTGGAAAAGCAAAGTGAAGACTTGGTTATTGCGCTTCACGGTCAAACCTTTCCAATGCAGAGGCACAGCAGTCTTGTAGTCTTGTATGGTTGTTTCTCAAGCCGCCGAATCGTGTCGACTGGGTTTGGGGTGAGAGGGGGTGGGGGGTGTAAGCGGGAGCATGCGCATAGCGATATCGTATATGTTGCAAGCGACATCAGGTTTGCAGAGCAGAACCCAAGGAAAAACACCCCTGAAAAGGGTGTCCCGGACAGGCTCAGCGCTGGGAGAAGCCGAGGCCGCCCGGCCCGGTGCCCATGAAGCGATTTGGCCACAGCGCAGCTGCGACCGGGCAGCGGATGCTCCTCTTCGGAGGTTATGGCACCGGCCTCAGAAAGCTCTGCGGTTCCCCTCTGTGTTCGTGTTGCCCCCCTTTGTCCCCTTTCTTTTGTGAACGCGAACACAGCGCGTTGGCCGTGGGTGAGGTGGAGGAAGCCGGCTGAATGATCTGTGGAGCTTCGACTTGAAGGCGAGGCCAAAGGGGCCCCAAAACCCTGAGCCACAAACGGAGATGTTTGGTTAACAATTCCTCAAAAAGGAGACTTTGCTAGGGAAACCTGATTTGCTTGAAAAAGCAAGATGGTAGCGAATGTGCCCCCAATTGCCCTTGTGGAACCCAAGGGCAGGGGACCCCATCTGCCTAAATGTTAGAAGCATCCCGGTTGTAAAGTTCCCCACCCCCGTGTGTGGTTGTGACATTTTGAACTCTTCTCCTCGCCCGGTCTACTCCTCGCCCATCACCCGTATCCCACCCCAGCGTATCCCAGAGAGTTTACTTGGAAAGCAACCTAGAGTATGTCCTGCAGTGGGTGAGTGTTCAAAGTAAAATCGTTTGTGGTTTTGTTGCTGTTTATTGAAAATTTCCGCGCCGTTCTGTTGGAATCGTATTCACTGCTTCAACTCTACGACGCTGCGTTCTTCGGTACTCGAGCTTCTTACAGGCTTTGCTGGAAAGGCTTTCTGTGCAGCGGCAGCTGCTTGTGATCCGCTGCATCGCGTCCTTTTTTTGCCGATTCTCCAGAATTCTGGAAAAGCAGTGCGGACTAGCGCTTCACGTTCAAACCTCAATTCACAGGCACAGCAGTTCTGGAGGGTACTGTTTTCTCAAGCGTGTCGATTGGGTTTGGGGCGGGGTTGGGCTGGGGGGGGGTTTTGGGGAGGCCCTAGAAAAACATCTTGGGCTCAGCTTGCTTTCTGACCGCCGGCACCAGATCGCAAGAAATGCTATGAGGGAGTATGCGCAGAGCGATATCGTAATTTTATGTGTGAGATCAGGTTTGCAGAGCTGAACCAAGACCTGAAAAGCATGCGTGGAGGGGACAATAGCAAGTTGCTGTCCTCCCACGTGAGCCTCAGCCAGTACAGTGCGAGCACTGGCTCAGAACGCGCAAGTTTCAGTTCTGGCTTCAGGGGGGACTCAGATTCACACTGGTAGTACATTCTTAATTGGGATTCGAGCTGGCAACCTAGTCCTTAGGGAGGACGCAGTAGCCACTGTGACCAGAACCCCGTCATGTCTGATAACGAAGAAGATATGGAGCTCTCGAGTGTGGCCAGCCTTCTTCTGATTGCGGCTTGTGTAAAGCCCTACTAGAAGCTAAGAATCTAAGGGGCAGAGTTCTAAATTGGGCCCTTGCTTCAAAAAACACTGGGTCAAGAATGTGCCCTCCTAATTTCCTTGGGGGCTTAAATTCTTGAGTCAAAGGCGCCCAGTTGGGGGCGGGAAGAAACCAATGTGTAGGACAAGTTTTGTCCCCTCAAATTCTGAAGTAAGGAGTAGGATGTCGTACCTTATGCTCCTGTAGGGCAGGGCTCTTCTTCCCACGCATGTTTTTGCCCCGCTGCCCCACGAGTCCCACGGAACTTGTCACAAGTGCAATGGATGGCGTTTCCAGAGTGGATTGTTCCTTCGTGTCCCTTTGTCTCCTGGGTAGGCTCATCGCTGGGAGCGGCTGCGCCCCCCCGGCCCAGCGCCCGCGAGACGCTATGGCCACAGCGTAACTGTGGCCGGGCAGCGGATGCTCCTCTTCGGAGGACATGGCACCGATCCGAGAAGGCTGCAGTGCTGGGCAAAGTCCCCGCGCAAACGAAAATTGGGCTGCCAACCGAGGCCCAGAGTCCGGCCCACGCCTGGCGCCCGGCATTGTTCTTGTGGCGCGACATGGCATACCTGCACCCTGGCCTTTTGTCTTTTGTGTTTTCCACGGGGGCCGTGCTGCTGCCGAGGATTTGAGAACAATGATACGTGGAGCTTCGACCTGCAGGCTGGTGGGACTTTAGGAACCGATGAGAAAAGGATGTCAATCCTGGCACATCCCATGACTGTTGAAGGGTGCCAAAATCACGGTGAGCAAGCCTACATGGCGCAATGGGCTTTCTTGAAGACTTGGGTGATTCATGTGCCCACAGCATTCCGGGCTAAGTCCCTCACCAAGACCCTTTTGAATTTAGCAACACCCAAAGACCTCTAAATCCCCGGGCTCCGTCTTGTAACCATACGCGGTTCTCTCGACATCCACATTCATTCTGCTCTGCTCAGGGTGCACAGCAGTTGGGCCCCGTCAGAGAGGTACAGCCAGAAGATACTAAGAACATCACATGGAGGCTCGAAACTTCTGGTTGGCACTTTCTGATAGCTCGGTCCTTGAGCTGGCTATCAAGACGAAACCATGAAACCCGAAACCCGAAGCTTATAAGGCTCACAAACCCTGACACCACAAAGCCTGAAGTTAACCCCTGCTTCTCAACTTGCGATCTGGGCCGGAGGAGCTGATCCACCCCGAATTGGCGCAAGACGCCGCCGAGGCAAATCCTGTTCCAGCAGCCCCCTGCCATTAAAAGATCCTGATGCTCTGAGATGCGAAGAGTCCAGGCATGGTTCTGTGAGAAAACAAACTCGAGGGTCGAGGGCCAGGTTATGAGAGAGAAGAGGGGCACAAGGAGAACATCCACGCAAAAGCCGCATCTACTTTCCCTAAAAACTTCCACCCGAAGTCCTGAAATCCTTTGCTTGCAAACGCCCTGTACAGTATATGGCGTGTCAAGCCCCATAAGCCGCCATAAGCCCCTTGCAAGCCCCGAAGCCCTTGCAACCCCGAACCCCCTAGCCAGAAGCCGCACGTAAGCCCTAGACCTCCTGGACAAGTGTGGACAAGAACCGCGCGCAAACACCAACAAACAACATCAAACTGCAATGTGCGCCAGAGAGAGAGAGACACAGAGAGAGAGAGAGAGAGCGAGCGAGAGAGCGAGAGAGACTGAGACGGAGACAGAGACAGAGACAGAGACAGAGACAGCGATGTGGGATGTATGTGTATATGCGTAGATTGTGATGCACAGATCTTGAATTTAGGATGATGTCTCATATTACAGCGCATATTCCGAAACACTCCATCCCGCGCAGTAGGTTCAGTAGATGAAAGTCACCGAGGCTGCGGACCCGGAGCTGCCGGAAGTGGTCCACGAAGACTTGGATCTCCAGGGTGGCTGGGGCTTGAAAGATCTGTCCAGGATCCCCCTTTTTGAGCGGTGGTTGTGTTGTATTCCGGCAGACAATCTACGGCGTTTCATGTGGAAGCGGGGTATAGATGCAATGCACATACAACCCGTTTGTCGCGGTGAAGAGGATCTCGCGGTGGCTTTGCTTTGGCTTTGCGGGGCCGAGGCATCGAAGCCGCTGTCCCAGCAACACCGGCAGAGCACGCCGCGGCGTCCGCAGCAGCGCCCGCCGCTGTGATTCGTGTGCGCAGCAGCACTCCATAAAACCCAAATGCCTCTAAATCCCCTGAATCTTCTCGGGCTCTGTCTTGATCCACATTCATTCTGCGCTCTCGGTCCTTGAGTTGGCCATTTTGATCCGCTGTCAAGACGAAACCATGAAGCCCGAAGGCCTGCAGCCTATAAGGCTGCAAGCCCTGAACCCGAGAACAGTTCCTGAGCCCTACAAACGCCCACAAACCCTGACACCACAAAGCCTGAAGTTAACCCCTGCTTCTCAACTTGCGATCTGGGCCGGAGGAGCTGATCCACCCCGAATTGGCGCAAGACGCCGCCGAGGCAAATCCTGTTCCAGCAGCCCCCTGCCATTAAAAGATCCTGATGCTTTGAGATGCGAAGAGTCCAGGCATGGTTCTGTGAGAAAACAAACTCGAGGGTCGAGGGCCAGGTTATGAGAGAGAAGAGGGGCACAAGGAGAACATCCACGCAAAAGCCGCATCTACTTTCCCTAAAAACTTCCACCCGAAGTCCTGAAATCCTTTGCTTGAAAACGCCCTGTACAGTATATGGCGTGTCAAGCCCCATAAGCCGCCATAAGCCCCTTGCAAGCCCCGAAGCCCTTGCAACCCCGAACCCCCTAGCCAGAAGCCGCACGTAAGCCCTGGACCTCCTGGACAAGTGTGGACAAGAACCGCGCGCAAACACCAACAAACAACATCAAACTGCAATGTGCGCCAGAGAGAGAGACACAGAGAGAGAGAGAGAGAGAGAGCGAGCGAGAGAGCGAGAGAGACGGAGACAGAGACAGAGACAGCGATGTGGGATGTATGTGTATATGCGTAGATTGTGATGCACAGATCTTGAATTTACGATGATGTCTCATATTACAGCGCATATTCCGAAACACTCCATCCCGCGCAGTAGGTTCAGTAGATGAAAGTCACCGAGGCTGCGGACCCGGAGCTGCCGGAAGTGGTCCACGAAGACTTGGATCTCCAGGGCGGCTGGGGCTTGAAAGATCTGTCCAGGATCCCCCTTTTTGCGCGGTGGTTGTGTTGTATTCCGGCAGACAATCTACGGCGTTTCATGTGGAAGCGGGGTATAGATGCAATGCACATACAACCCGTTTGTCGCGGTGAAGAGGATCTCTCGGTGGCTTTGCTTTGGCTTTGCGGGGCCGAGGCATCGAAGCCGCTGTCCCAGCAACACCGGCAGAGCACGCCGCGGCGCCCGCGGCAGCGCCCGCCGCTGTGATTCGTGTGCGCAGCAGCACTCCATAAAACCCAAATGCCTCTAAATCCCCTGAATCTCCTCGGGCTCTGTCTTGATCCACATTCATTCTGCGCTCTCGGTCCTTGAGTTGGCCATTTTGATCCGCTGTCAAGACGAAACCATGAAGCCCGAAGGCCTGCAGCCTATAAGGCTGCAAGCCCTGAACCCGAGAACAGTTCCGAGCCCTACAAACGCCCACAAACCCTGACACCACAAAGCCTGAAGTTAACCCCTGCTTCTCAACTTGCGATCTGGGCCGGAGGAGCTGATCCACCCCGAATTGGCGCAAGACGCCGCCGAGGCAAATCCTGTTCCAGCAGCCCCCTGCCATTAAAAGATCCTGATGCTTTGAGATGCGAAGAGTCCAGGCATGGTTCTGTGAGAAAACAAACTCGAGGGTCGAGGGCCAGGTTATGAGAGAGAAGAGGGGCACAAGGAGAACATCCACGCAAAAGCCGCATCTACTTTCCCTAAAAACTTCCACCCGAAGTCCTTTGCTGAAAATGCCCCGTATAGTATAGATGGCCCCTTAAGGCCCCCAGCCAGAAGCCGCGAAAGGTGTGGACAAGAAGCGTATACCAACACCAATTACCTCCCACCCAAGAAGCAACAAACAAGAATGCTCGCCCGCTCACGGAGAGAGAGTGAGAGAGCCGGGGGCTTGCCCCCACTAAGGAAACATTTCGCGCGTCGTACCGTACCGGAGTCTGCGTCGAGACGGGCAAAAAGTCGAAAAACGCAAAAAACAAGAAAAACGCAAAAAGTCGAAAAACAAGAAAAGCTCAAAAAACAAGAAAAACATTAAAAAAAAATAAAATAAAAAAAAAAAAAAAAAAAAAAAAGAGAAAAACCCGAAAAGCGAGAAAAACATAAAAACCAAAAAGAACATGCATGTAGGTTCGTGTTTGTCGCGTTTTTCGCGTTTTTCGCGCTTTTCGCGTTTTTTGCCCTTTTCGCGTTTTTCGCCCTTTTCGCGTTTTTCGCGTTTTCCCGTTTTTCCTTTCCAGCCCTCGGCACGAGTCTCTTCTCAAGACTGCCGGCTGTGGTGGATGAGAGCGACGCCGTGGACTGTGACGGCCTGTTGCAAGTCTGCCAGGCTGAGTTGCTGCACTTCACAGGGTTTTGGGATTTTGTACAGGGATGTTTCGTCAACATAAAAGAGCTTGGGTGTCTGGGTTTGTCTCAAGGCAAGCACGGCCCAAACTCTAAATCCAAGGCCACAAGCTCTAGCCCATAAACCGCCCTAAGCCCTAACCCATAAACCCGTAACCCAAACCAGAAAACCCTGTGTAAAGAGCTTCAACAGATTTCAACAGTTAGGAGCTCAGCATCATACGAGGACTCTGTTTGCATGCACTACCACGTGAATTCCTTACTTTCAAAGACATCGTGCGCGCAATCTTTTTGCAAATGCGGGGATGGTAGGGTTGTGCTTAGGGCTAAATAGCGGTGTTTTTTGAATTTTTGAACACACATGTACACATGTACATATGTATATATGTATCAGTATATGTGTATATGTGTATATGTGTATATATGTATATATGTATATATGTATATATGTATATATGTATATATGTATATATGTATATATGTATATATGTATATATGTATATACATATATACATATATATATACATATATATATATATACACGTATGTATGTATGTAGGTAGGTAGGTAGGTATGGACCACACTGTCGACGCCATGTGGCTATGTGGCCCAGGGGCCTGGGGCTGCAGGGCTTGGGGTTCCCAGGGTTGATTTCCAGGGTCTTCTCGGGTTCTCTCGTTTGTCGCGTTTTTTCTAGCTTGCGATCCGCGTGTTCTGTCCTTGTTTCCGTTTTCGCGTTTTTCGCAATTTTTTTTGGCGTCTTTCGCATGTGTTGAGTATTTTCCCGTTTGTCGCGCTTGCGCGTTTTTACCGTTTTCGTGTTTTTCGCGTATGTTTTTTCGCGTTTTCCGCGTTTTTTCGCGCTTTTCGCGTTTTTCGCGTTTTCACGTTTTTCGCATATTTCGCGTTTTTCGCATATTTCGCACTTTTCGCGCTTTTCGCGTTTTTCGCCTTTTTCGTGTTTTTCGCGTTTTTCGCGTTTTCGCGTTCTCGTCACTGCCTCCGCTTAGCCGAGACACAAAGCGTTTCCACAGGGGTGCCCCCATGCCCCCAAAAAAGAAAGAAATAAAGAAAGAACGTTTTTTTGCATATGCGCATCGCGGAAAGTACATGCGTACATCTATAATTTATGTGCAGATAGAGAATGGGATCGCGTCTCAGAGCACAGCACATTTTTACCACATTGCACCTAGGCTGGGGTGCCGGAGCTGCCGGAAGTGGTCCACGAAGACTTGGACCTCCAGGGCGGCTGGGGCTTGAAAGATCTGTCCATATGGTAGAGAGTGGCATTTCGGCAGATCTATGAACGAGGAAAATGTTAGATGTGGATATAGGCTTCTGGGCCGTCTTTGTTCAAAAACACTGCGGAGGACAGGCTTTGTCGGGCTGAGGCATCCTGCTGGCACGCGGCTACGGCCCCGGCCCCGGCCCCGAAGCCGCTGTCCCAGCAGCACCGGCAGCACCCGCCGCGGCGCCCGCCGCCACCGCGGCGCCAGAGCCTGCCGCAACGGAGGCTCCGCGAATCCCCTTCCGGGAGGCGTGGAAGCTTCGACCTGTTTGCTGAATGCCGGAGACCAACCCCTAGCTGTAGCCCGAAGTAGCCCATGCGGACGCAAGATGAAACCCAAAAGGTTCGAAACCCTGGGATCCACAATGCCCTATCAGCCTGTACAGATGGGAGTCCATGCTGGTCAGTTTTTTCATGTCACGAGCCTCCGACAGTCGCGCAATGCGCTCGCCGATGCGCTCGAACCGAATGCTGGCTGAGAACAAGAGAGGTTTTGCAAAAATTAGAAAGGGGTATTTGCAGATGTGGCGTTTTCATTCATGGCTGTGTTCGTTGGGATGTTTGTGATAAAGCAAGTTGTTCTTGCCATTGCTCATGGTGCATGCCAGAGTTAGATCTGGTCTACAGAAGGCCGACATACGTCTTGGCTGCAGGTCAGAAGAAGCTTGAGACTTGAGACGAAGAACTGCAGGATAGGGAGTTTGAGCATGCGTTGAAGACTTGGACCCCATGGAAGCCATGCCTCCACAAATCTCTTTCCACTCCAAGACCATATATGAGTCCGAGTCCAGTCCAAAAACTGACAGCGATGCCCCGTTGACAAGTCGAGGAACGCTGCGCCGGCAGAGCTGTCTTGGGACTTCTTGCGCCACTGCACTGCCAACTTCTCTGAGGAGACGCAGACTTCCAAGTCATCAGTTTCGATCAGTATACTATAGAGAAGGACGCTTCATCCTGCAGACACCAGCCACATGCTCGACCTCATTACTCCCAACAGTGATCGACAGATGAGCGAATCTATGTTGAATGTGCCCCTACACGGAGGAGCGTCTCCTGGGGCGCGGGGCCTTTGGCCAAGTCTTCCGTGCAGTGGACGCCGTTAACGGCTGCTGCTTCGCGGCGCCTCGACTCGTTGAAGTGTGGGTTTCGGGCTCTTGCAGATGAAAGGGGCTTTTGGTGGCAGGGGCATCTGACTAGGCTGAAGGGGTTTGACCTGTTTGCTTAAGAAGCCCAGAGAACGCGGATGCAGGTCAAGCAGCTCATGCCGAACGCTGTCCTCTCAAGGTACGACGCGCAGAGGGCACGGCGGACGGCGCAGATGGAGGTAGGGCCGAGCTTCAGGGTGTCGGCAGATAGAGCCATCCCAGCTCTCATTCCGAAACCCTTCGATTCTTTCCACAAGAAAGCTGAAAGCAACTTTACCCCTGGGAGCCCCTAGGTGGACGTGCTCCGGCAATTCAGGCAGGGAAAATTTGCGCGAGTGGGTCACCCTTGCCCCTTATACTAGCAGTTCCCTATTAAGGACTGTTAGTTTTCGGGAAGAACATCCCATTTCCTCCCATTTTTTGTTTATTCAGGTTTGCCAGGTGCGCTCACTTTTTGCGGCTTGGTTTTGCGGCGTGTCAGGCTTGGGTGGCTTGGGTAGGGAACTTTGGGGTTCAAGCCCTTTGCGGCCCTCCCTGCCTAAGGCTTGGGCCCCTTTTGGCCGTTACTCCTTTATTATGCTTGATTTAGAGGCATCCACACATCGTGCAGCTCCTGGGCTTCTCGCTTCCGGAGAACGCCGGGCACGCAGACATTTGCCTGGCCTACGAGCCGCCTGGCCCCACAAATGGCATAGCACTCTACCATACGCACCCCCCAGGTACAGCATACTGCACTGGGGCTCTTACAATCAAACATGGGCAGCAAAGGAAGGTCAGAGGGGAGGGGCGCGGGGGGCAGAATACAACTAGATGGTTGTCGCTTCAGGGCACATGTTCTAAGTCTCAGTAAGTGGAAACCCACTGCCCACTTCTAGAACCCCACTACCCATTCGTGGATATCCCACTACCCACTGGTGGTGGACAGTCTGTGGAGACGAGACAGTGATCTTCGAGGGGTCCCGAAAAGCGTTGCAGCCGCCGACAGACCCGAACCCCCACCGTGTCAGTTTGCGGCTCCTCCAGGCCATCGGGGGTCTCACAGGGAGGGGGGAGGGGAGGGGGAAGTCACTGGTTGGGACGGGGCTTGCTAGACGCCTCTCGGCAGGAAGCCGGGAGGAGGCGAGGCGGGGGGGGAGGGTCCACAGCTCTCAGGTTGGGGGCGGTGGGGCTACAGCAGGGGTGAGTTTTCACTGATGCGGGGGTCGGCGAATTTAGTTGTTTATTTGTGTCGATATTTTTGTATTGTATTTATACTTATCTTGATCTTTATCTTTATCTTATATCTTTATCTCTATCCTTATCTTTATCTTTGTCTTTGTCTTGATCTTGGTCTTTATCTTCATCGTTATCTTTATATTTATATTTCCCCACCCTCGGTGTGGGGTTGTTACATTTTAAGCTCAATTCTTCTCCTCGCCCGGTCTACTTCTCCTCGCCCGGTCTACTCCTCGCCCCCCAACTCCAGCGACCAACCCCAGTAATTATGTTTATGTTTTTGTTTATATTTGTGTTTTTACTAATATATAAATATTGTATGTATATTTATGATATACATAGATACATACATACATACATTCATTCATACATGCAGACATACATACATCCATGTGTGAAGTCGACCAGCACTGGACTTGCACTAAGCCAATGCAATCACAGCCCGGTCACGCTGTTTTACGACTTCGCGAGTCCAAGCACTTGTGCAGCTACGCCTGAGTGCGTCCGGTCGGACCGCACAGCAACCTAAGAGCTACTGTACGACTCTACCGTGCTCAAAGGCACAAGCTCGGTACTTGAGCCAAAACATTGGCATTGTTACGAATTGCAAAACTACACATGCAAGGGAAAACAACAAGCTGCACTAGCACTAAGCAAGCACTCCATGCATGCTTTGACCTGCTCACATTCGCCCCTCAGCCGAGGCTTCCGGCTCACCAAGAGCTCATAGTGCGTCAAGCACTTCAGCAACGCGGCAAATGGGGTAGGGCGAGGGTGTCGCGTGCGACTCTGGTAGAGCCCGCACATCATGAGCATTGGCATGCGGCTTGGGCGGCAGCCCGCACTACCAAACGGACGCACGACGACAGCAGCCCTCTACGACCCTAAACCACCCCAAGTCGCGAGCGCTCACCTTTGTGCAGGCAGGCGAGGCTCCAGAGTACTGGGCAGGTCTTTGTGCTGCTAGTGCAAAGCTATGGTACAAATGGTACACTGTACACACTACCGGCCCTAAGCTACGGCTACGGCTACTCACCTATCCAGAACTACCCTACGGGCTACCGGACTCAGCGAGAGCCGCGCACATTGCTTGTGCCGCAGGCAGTGCAGCTCGCACGCGCTTCGGCGAGCGCACTGCCGCGACCAGGACACGGTCCGCAGCAGCCGCAACGGGCTGGGAAGAAAAGTGCGGGTAGGCAAAATGGGCAGGGAAAACCCCTGCCGCGGCTCTTCGCCCGCAAGCAAAACACAACCAAAAGAGGCTCGACAGCGTGCCGCGCTGTGATGCCTGAGAAATCGCGTGGAAACCCCTTCCACGCCGCGCCGACTGGCCGCAGCCTACTCGATACCCTGTGGAGCAGTGTTGGGGGCACGAGTGGCGTTGCCAGCCACGATGGAGCTACTGGCTCGCTCCAACTGAGGGCGCTTTGCAACCGCCTCATCGAGGGAGAATGCCTCTGCCGACACCCTCTGAAAATCCTCGATGTAGGACTGCGCGACCGGGTGCGTCTTGGGGACCTCCAGCCTAAGCCCTGCCTCCGCATTGGCCTTGCTGCTCGTGGTAAAATTGAGGCTCCCAATCAGCACCACCGCGCCGTCAGGCCGCAGTAGGCAAAGGGCCTTGGCATGGTGAAGCCCTTGAATCCCAGTGCCTACCTTAGCCCCGCGGCCGTCGCGAGCATAGGCGTCGCGCACGGATGTGCCGCAACCCACCTTCACCTCGGCGCCTGCAGCCGCCAAGCGTTTCAACGCTTGCCACTGTAGTTTGGTGCGGTGGCATTGCCCCATGTCGGCGACAATCCGAACGCTTGCGCCCTTGCTCAGCGACGCTTCGATTGCCTCGATGCAGGATGGGCAATCTAAGCTGTACGCCCGGATGTAGACCACATCCTCTGCTGCTCCAGACCCAAGCAGCGTTTGGGCGGCCTGAACGTATGGCCCGCCCGCAAGGAATTCCACTTCTTTGACTGGAGAACTCCTAGCGGGAACTGGGCCCTTGTTCCTCCGGCTGGGTGTGCGCGCCACAGTGGCAGTGGCGGCACGTTGCACGGAGCCGGACTGTGCGTGGGCTGCGCTCGCTCCATCTGCTGGGGCCGCGGCCAGGTCACGACCCGCGAGCCCCTGAAAGCAGGAGAGCCCGCGGCTCTTGGCCGCAAGTTGGGAGAAACACCCTTCACTGTTCCCCAAACCCAACACCACCTTACCCTTAGCTAGGAGGCGGTACTCCGAATGGAGTCTGTGAGCGCAGGACCCGCGCCTCGCTGGGCCGCGTGCAAAAACCCTAGGGATCGAGCGGTGTCCATTGCGGCATCGCAATGCCCGCAACGTCCCTCTGCCAGGTAAGCACGACAGCCACAAGCAGCTGTCTCCTCCTTGAGGTGCACCCAAACCTTATGGGTCACCCCTTTCTTGGTGCTCGCGACCTCAAACGTCGCTTCAGAGCCAAGGAGTTGAGACAGCCGCGCCACAGGGGCCGCGGTATTGCCATGTCGCAGATGCGCAATGCGATTGGCAACGGCACGACTCACGTACCACAGAACAGCGCTGCACAAGATCACTACCACCAGAGTGATGGCTGTTCCGGCGACCCACACGGTCCGCCTCGCCCCGTGACCGATTTCCTCGACCACGTCGGCCGAAATCGTTGCAACCGCGTGCATCGAGTCCTCGACAACGTGCACAGCCCCGCGGTGCAACTGCAAGGCAATCGGCGCCGACGCTGCGGCCGCCAGGCCCCACCAGCCGTTGATGTTCCCGTTGAGGGCATGCATCAACCGATTGAGGAGCCCGCGACCCAGGAAAAAGGGGGTCCGCGGCGGAAGCGGAACACTCGGCGGCGGCCGGGCCGACCCGCCCAGGCGTACTTGCCCCTCCCCTTGGGCTTGCCCTTGGCATCGGACTTGCCTCTGCCCTTCGGCTTGCCCTGGCCCTTGCCACGGGCGTCTGCCCAAGCACTCCAAGGGTCGCGGCCCTTGCCGTAGGTCGCGTCTTCGCGACGTCGCTTACCACCCCTCTTCTTGTGTTTGTTTCTGAGAAGGGGTTGGATGGTTTCTTCGTCCATCGCACGATTCGCCAAAAGGATCTCGTGCTCCAGCTCGTCCTGGCTGCTTTCGGAGCCGGAGTTCCTTTCCTCGCCGCGCCGCGGATCAGGGATCCCGCGAGAGACGACCTCTGCCAAACGGAGAGGGGTGCTGCAGCGAAAGCACAACTGCCTGAATGAAAGGTTCCACTCATAGCAGTTAGGGCACTGCCACCCTGCAATGCGGAGCGCTTCGCTGATGTGATCATCGCGCTCCGCCTTCTCCGCCTGGCGCCGCTCTCGCTTCTTGGCGCGCTCGGCCGCCTGCGCCTCCTCGGCCGCCTGGAGGGCTTCAGCGAGTTCCTCATCGCTGAGGAGCCTCGCGGCATCTGCCCGCGCTTGTTGGTCTTCAAGCTCTTCGGCAGAAAACCTCCGCCTCCACTGCTCTGGCGCGGTTTGAGGGTCGACCTCCCACCACCCGATGTCGATCCCGTTGATCCATCGGCCGTCGCACGGGGCGCCCGCCTTCGGGCCGCCCGCGTGCGTGGTGAGGCACTGGTCCTCGGTAACCGGGTTGATGGCTTCGCAGAAGAAGCACCGCCAGCTGCCGTAGGGGTAAAAGCGGCCTTCGACGTAGGCTCGGTTGGCTGGGAGGGCGACCTCGTCCGCCTCATCCGCGGTGGCTGCCTCCATCTCAACCGACACCTCCTCGTCCTTGACGACCTCAGCCTCCTCCTCCTGTTCCTCCTTGGCCAGGGGCTCTTCTCGCTCCCGGCCGACGTTGAGGTGGGACTCAGTGCGAACCTCGGCGCGCATCAAAATGACGTCAAGGCTGTCCGCGGCTGGGTCGCCCGCGAAGAAGGAGTCGATCTCCTTGGCATGGAGATCGTCAAGAGGCGTCACCTGGTCCGGCGAGTAATCTCGCTTGGAGCGACGCTCGGCCAGGCGTCGCTGGACGTCGCTCTTCGGCGGCTCGAGGGCCCGCCCGCGCGGAGCGGCCTCCCGCGGAGGTCCGGGATCGGCCTCCTCCGTGGGCTCGCTCTTGGGCGTGGACCCTCCATCGCTACCCTCTGGAGGGGGATCCAGCTCGGGGTCATCGCGAAGCCACCCCGGTGGATGGCTACCACCATAAATGTGGTGCGATCCATCCTCAAGCTGGATTCGGTCCCCTCGCTTCAGGAGCGGGAACCTCGAGTGATCGTACCCGTTGGCTTTGTGGTACCTAATCACTCGGAGCATGGGCACCTCCCCATACCCACCGTCCTTTCCTCGGCGGAACAGCCGTCCCCGCCAGTCCTGACGAAAAGCGTCAAGAGGTGCGGAGGGGCTGATCCCCAGGTTGGGCGGAAGGGAGGCGCCATGGCAGGCCGCCTGATGCAAGTGGTATTGCACTAGCGCCTCGAAAGCCAGCCCGCATCCAGGGGCGGAGCACCCATAGTGGCCGTCAGCATTGGGGCGAGGCACCTCTGGGGCCGGGGCGGACTGGACAGTCCCGCCTCTTGAAGGCCTGGCGGAACTGCTCGCTCCCTCAACCCCGGGGGCATCCTGACCATCGTCAGACACCTCTTCCCCGTCGGCGCCCTCCCCGGCCGCCCGACTCTCTCCCTCACGGCGCAGAGTTTTGAGGGACTCCTCACGCTTGGTGATCTTCTCCAGCTTCACCATCGCGGTTCCCGCCACCTCCAGTATTTTCGACTGGAGCTTCTGCGCCCTCAGAAGAGCTTCGGACCGCGCGAGGTACTCCTTCGCGCTGGTGACCACCGACTGGCCGAGCACGAGGACTCCTTCCTCTGTGCTCTCGGCCTGGGCCCCACTAGCGGGCTCCTCGTCCTCCTTTACTTTGACCGCGGCTTGGGGCGCCCGCGTGTCGGGAAGATCCGAGCTGGAACTATCTTCCTCGACACCTTCAGGTTCTTGGGCTGCCTCTTCCTCGAGCGAGTCTTCGGCCTCGAGGACGTTGGGGCCAGGGACGTTGCGCCTAGGGTACACCTTGGGCTTCGCTGGAACGATCGAAGTCCTAGGAGTCCCTGAAGCGCCCCCTTTGACCTTAGGCGCGGCCTTAGGAGGGGTAACAGGTTGGGCGGCCCCCGCGGCCATGACACGGCCCGCAGGGGCCAGCACAACCGTCGAGGAGCTCGCCGCGCCACTGCTGGCCGCAGCAGCTTGGGACGCTTGGACCGTGCCCAGTTTCGGTCCTCGCCCCAACGGCGGGTGGGGGCCCGCACTGGTGTCGCCTAAACTCCTTAGGTCGACATGCTGGATCAACCGATCCACTTCTAACTCAGCTACCAAGACTGAGTAGACAGGCGAGCGGTGGCTCTAATCTGGCCAGTGAGGGCCACCCCATCTGCTCCAGCATAGATGGGCACTCCGGCGTCCCGCAGGACCGCCAGCCGGACCTCGACTATACAAGTCGATCCGCGGCGGAACCCGCGCCTTCCGTCCTCCCACTGCGTGGGGCAGTGGCCTAGGACGTAGTGCACCCCGAGGCGGCCTCCCGGCCCGCCGCCGGGGATCAGGCCATTCTGGATCATGCTTGGTACGACATGCAAGTCCGTGCCGTGCCACATGGCCGGGCCATACCGATATATCAGGTCGTTGATGGCCGTCTCACTTAGGCCCTCCATCATGAACCCCATCGGATGGCCACAATCGGCCGAGTGGCCTTGAAAGGCACGCAGGAAACCAGCGTGCGAGGTGTCCAACCTCGGTTTCCGCTGGTTGGCGTCGTACGCGACCGCCTGGTTGTACTGGTTGATGGTAATGCCGAGTTGTTCGATCAACTCATCAACCGGGTAGAGGCCGCCCGGACCGAACCGGCCTCTACACCCACCATCGCCGTGCCGCATGCATCGGACTAGCAGGCGCTGCACGTCTTCGATCGAGGGCGTGCCCTTTCGGCCCTTAGGGCCTGGGCTCTTGCTCTTGCCCCTGCCCTTCGATCCTCCTCCACCCATCGCGGCACTGAGGCCCGCGGCTTTGCTGGACCTCCGACGGGCGAGGAAAACCTGACGCGCCCTTGAGCGGCCAGGACACGGCCCGCTACAAGGGGCCGGTGTGCAGTAGTGGTAGGCAGCCGCTCCCGCGCGGCCAGGGCACGGCCCGCAGCGGGGCCTTGTGGTTGACCACGAAGGTCCGGGCGACCGATTGGTCGCTCCCGCGCGGTCTGGTCGCGACCCGCAGCGGGGCGCAGTGCACAGGCACGAACGCGGGGAGGGACTACCTACCCTAGGCTCTACAACACACTTGAACCGCTGCGGCGGGGGTTTGGGGAGTTTCCTTAAGGTCTGGGCTCTAAGGCTTTTACGGCTTCTGCTTCGACCTTGGACCGAACCTCTAGGCCTGCTTGCAAGAAACTGGCTGCTAGACAGACGAACGAAGCTGCACGCGACGAACGACGAAAAATCCTTCTGCCCGCAGACCGGCGACCTGGGAAACGGCCCGCCCCAAAAACACCCGCCCTGGACACAGAAACACCCGAACAGCCCCAACATCCTGAGCATCAGAACGCGCGTGGGGTGATTCTGGTCTGAGCGCGCAGCGTCATGGTTCGCGCGCTTGGCGTCGTGCGCACCGCGAACGCCTAAGGCTTCAAGAGCAGACGACGCGCTCTGCGGAGCCGCGACTACTCCCTTGGCGCACGCTTCGCGCACCGCCCCCTCGGCTTGGGCGTCAGTGAAAAACCGCCCATCAATGACCCTACCCGTCCTAACGGTAAGATCATCCACGTAGGCTATCCACTCCTTAGTATACTTAAGGCGCCTACCTCTGCCGGGGGCATAGGCCCTATCAACCACAAAGTTGAAATCATCCGGGCCGTTAATCGGGCCAAAGGTGAGGCCGACAGGGAGATACTTCCCTGATCTTGCCACAATGGCCAACACCTCGCGAGCACGCTTGGTGTTCCTAATTTGATTAAACCCACTAACCGCATCCACGAAGGTATACCAAACCGAACCTACTGCAGCGGCGAGCACATCGCTACCCCGCCGACAATAGTACGTGGAGCGCTTAATTCGGGCATTCACACGGCGGTAGTCGACCACCAAGCGTCGCTTCCTGTGCCGCTTGTAGCTGGGCATTTCCTTGGTCGGAAACGGCGCAGATCCCCAAGCCGAGCTGCCGCGGATCAACTGACCCCGCTTGCATTCTTCTTCAAGCTTGTCGTCGACCCATTGCGCGGACTCGCCCCTCAGACTGTGAGGCTGGGACGAGACCGGCGGCCCGGTGGGGATGCAGTCATGGGCGAACTTCCTGACCGTGGTCCTGGTGGTGTCCTCCACCCAGAACCCAGCGGCCTTTCGCCGTATGACCTCCCTGACGGCTGCGATGTCAGCATCGGTCAGCCCTGGTCTGGTTGGTCCAGGCTCGATCTTCAAACCCGACCATACGAGGTCTCTATAGGCCTCGGTGCGCCTAGGATCCTCCGCGACCTTCTCGCCCGCAAGAGCATAGACCTCAAGGTCAGCCCGGACGGAATCCCAGTCCTTGGCGTCCGCCTTGGTTCGCCAAAACGCTTCCTTCTCAGCGGCGTACTTATCCACCTCCTTATCCAGCTCCGCACGCTCTGCTGGCGTGAGGTCCTCGCCCGAGCGCACGTCCGGGAAAGGAACAACTGGAGAGGGCTGTGGTGCAGCCGCGGCGCTATCCGCGCCCGCAGTGGCTGGAAAGCTTTCAACTGCAGCGGTGCACAGCTCTTCTGCGCCCCTCAGACCAAGGTCCTGGAGTGATGCGCAGAAAGCCGCCCCTATGAGGTTGTAGTCGGCCTGCGCGCGCCCAACGTGCTTGTGCTGCACTGCGCCTAACGCATCCGGCCTACCACACCTCAAACCAACCGATTCCAAGCTGAAATCGGCGAGCCACAGGGCCCCGCTCTCAACGAGGTGGTCGCGGCCAGTGGCCCGCGCGAACTGGCATATGTCAGCCCGCACGAAAGCCCAAGGCCAGCGTGGCTCTGCGAGCGTCCCAAACAAAGCGCCCCACTCCTCTAGCCGCCAGGGTTCCCACTCGCCCTTTTGTGCCTGCAAATGCAGCGCGACGTGGGCGCCCGCGCGCGTGCGTTCCTGCGCACACCGGACGACTAGCTGAAGGAAAGCTCGGGGCACATTCTTGCCCTCAAGCCCAATCACGAGCACCTTCGGCTCTGCGCGCAGAACCGCGCCGCCAATTGCCTCTAAGTGCCCTTCTGCGGCCAGGTTCCAGGTGATCCCGTAGGCCTGCTTGCCTTGCACAAAAGCTGGGACAACCCTGTACCCGTGCCTCCTAGCCGCGTCGGAAACGACCGCGTCACCCCAAGCAACCTCTAAGACATCGACAACCCCTCCAAGGAAATACTGCCGGAACCAACTCTCGACAGCACCCGACTCTGGGGAAGCCCTAGGCTGCAACACGCGGGGTTCCGCGACCAAGAGGTCCGCGAGGGCCTCTCGGATCGAGAGCACACTCGTGCCGGCGCGAGACGCTCGCTCGAGCGTCCTGTCCTGCAACGAATACGCTCCCTTGTCCAACTTTCCCCGTCGCGGTTTAGGTCGATCTTGGAAATGATTTCCTTAACGGAAACCGCTTCGTGGGCCGGACGGGTCCCTTCTGAAAGCGTGAGCGCTCCGTCCTCGGCGATAAATGCAAGCCGCCATTTGACGCGAACCCCGCTGGCGTCGGGGAGATAGCGGTGGACGCCGACCTGCGCACGGGCCGCATCCACCTGCGTAACCCGTCCTAACCTGCACACCTTCGGGCCTCCACCTACACCCCGATAGGCGATGCGGTCGCCAAGGCGGAGGACGAAGTCCCTCCCGCGCCTGGTCAGCGTGAACTCCACCTGCTTGGCGTCGCCTTGAACCTGCTGCCCTAAGCTGGGGCGAGACAAGTCGTCCCCGCCGGTTCCATCGTCCTCAAAGACGACCGGCTCACGGGATTCCGCGCCATCTGCATCCACAGGGACAAGAATGCAGTCTTCTGCGTGCGCCTCCATCGGGCCGCGCCGGGCGGAAGAAGTACCCCCCGACTCCATCGACACGGGCTCCAAAGTGAGCCTGTGGCCCTTGACTTCCAACACGCGCCAGGGGCCGGTCAGACCCGGTTTCCAAGGCACACGCCCCGCCCCCTCTGAACGGGCCCTCGGAGCGTTCCAGACCACTCGGTCTCCTGGCTTAAGGTCCACAGTGCGCCTATGGCGATTTGCAAGTTTCGCCCGCGCTTCTGAAGACCGCGTCCAGTGCTCTCGGACCGCAGCAGCTAGTTCCGAGAACTGCTTAAACTGGCTCCGAGCCCAATCAGAGATGGGTTCGAACTGCAAGGCGTCTCGCAGGACGTCCTTTTCAAGTGGTAGAGCGAGCGACCAGCTCCGCTCTAGGTCCCTCGGGGTATACCCGTGGGGTCCCGGAGTGTTATCTATGACGTACTCCGCCACCACGAGCCATCCGACCAAGCTTCGGAAAGGGAGGCGCCGACTTGCCTGACGACCGCCCCCAGCACCTTTTGAACTTCTTGGTGGACTCGCTCGTTTGCGCCCAACTCACAAGGCCTCAAGGGCGCGCTGAACCGCCACTCGGTCCCAAGCATAGCGCTGAGTTCTGCCATGAGCGCATTCTTGAACTCTGGCCCTCTATCCGACCTGATGAGGCTCGGGATCGTCCTGCTGCGAAGCACACAGCGCACGAACGCCCTCCTGACTTCAGCATGAGTCAGAGACCTCATCGGCTCGAGGAGGACAGCATGACTGAGGCAATCGAAGTACGTAAGCGAGTACCTATGCCCCTCCCTGTCCTCTCGGTTCGGACCTTCACAGTCCACGCTGACTTCCTGCCAGCATGTCTCGGCGCCACATTTGACCGCACGAGCTTCAACCTTCGTCGGTCGAGAGCGGCCTTTAATGCAAGCGAGACACTTGGCGACCCAGGTCCGCACATCTTTCTCTAAGTCGGGCCACCAGACTGCCCTTTCTAGCAGCTTGACGGTAACCTCAGCAGACCTATGGGCCCCAAGGACTCCACAGTGGACTGAGTTGTAGCAAGCGCGGCGCCAGGTCACCCCATTCGCGCCCGCGGCCCCGTTGGGAACCACTGGGACAACGACGGTTTGACCCGTCCTGAGGGTCACCTCGCGCTCGAGCAACCCGTCTCCGGATATCACCATTGGCGGCTCTGGCCTGCGAATCGAGCCCGCCAATGAGGGATCTCGCCGCTGACCCTCGTACCACGCCGTACGAAGGGACCCCGTGACTCGGAACTCCGAAATGTTCGCCGCGTCCCTCGCCTCGACCGCAAGCTGTTCGCGACGATTTTCGTCCTCCCCCGCGACCAGGCTCAAAGACGGAACACCGCCCTTAAACTCGACCTTGACCTTGGTTGAGGAATGGTCCCAAATGCACAGGATGGGGCTATGGCTAACGAGCTCTAGAACCACTGCAGGGCCCTTGTGCTCTTCACCCATAAACGCCAAAACTCTACCCTTCAGCTCGCACTCATTGGCCTTCTTCCCGCGACTGACAGCGCCCGCGGTCCAATGCCCTTCTACGCCCTCGTTGGACGAAGAGAACTGAGCCAGGATCCTTGACGCCTGCGGGGTAGAACTGCGGGGATCCGAAGCTGCTTCTCCGGTTGCCCGCCAGCCAATGACCTGAGTAACCCTACCCACAAGGGCTATCAGTTTGCTGAAGGAGGGGTCTAAGGCAACCTCTTTACAATCAGACCTCCAGAGCACTTCACACTGCTCATTCACGACATGTCTGTGACCGTGCCAGTTCACCACTGACGACCAATGCACGACGATGTCGCCCTGAACCACATTCAGGGGCGAGCAGTTATGCCCCGCCACCACAGCACCATCTTCTCTAACCACCCATGTGGTCCAGTAAGGCTTCACATCGCCCCACTTGGAAAGATCCTTGTGCTGGGAGCCGAGGCTGAGCTTCATGGAATGGCTCTTCTTCCATATCTTCCCACTCAGCATGCCATATGCAGTGGGAACTGGAGCATCCTTGGGCGTAGTCCTAAACCCTACCGCCCATTGCTGGATGGTTGAGGACCTGACCCTAACCAATCCTCCTGTCCTATCCAAAGTTGCAAGGACGGAGTTGACCTCTAGGCCCACCTCATGGGCCTCAAGGTCGCCCTCGAGCGGAGGATCGAGCTCCTCCCGCTCGGCTATCTCTACCGAGGTATCGACTGCCTCTTTTTCGATGCAGGCGGGGCAGCGAGAAAACAGGTAGGTCCGCTTGCCGCAGATGCACAGACCCTCATGGTCCCAGAGGGGTCTTGACGGTTCGTCCAGCATCCCTCTAATGCTGGCATCATCAATGGAACGAACCGCGTCCAGCCTCAAGGACCGCAGAACCTCCGCCCCCAATGCCTGCTTCCCTACGATCCCAAAACCTCGCAGGGGAGGCTCCGGAAAATCCTTCTTGAGTTCCGGACAAGCCTCGGCCACCTCCAAGTGGCCCTGCTGCGTGCGCCAAAGGCGTGGTCGCACCGCCCAGATAGCCTTGATGCCTGCCCAAGCCTCTCCTACAGCCCTGGCTTCCTTGCGCTGCAGGTTCCTTGCTTGGAGCGTGAGCTCAACAACCAAAGGCCACCTAAGGACGGCTGTGACAAGCCCGCCTTGCCCAAGTCCTACGAGGAACTGCGGACGAAACCCCGAAGCTTCCCTAAGAACCTTGGCACACGAAGTAAGCAAGTCGACCCTGATCCGCTTGATCTTCTTGGTCCCTGCGAGCCTGCCGGCCCCGCAATCAAAATGCGAGGCAAGCCCGTCGGTATCCTCAAACGGACCCCAACAACCCCTGACAGCCACAGAAACTCCAGGGAGGCTCGCTTGAAAAACGCGCCTGATCTCAGTCAGCTCTGCGTCCTGCTCTTTCCAACGCGCGTAGTCAAAGACAACCATGACGCGCACCGGAAGGGCTGCGACGACACACATCGGCACAGCCGCGGCCTGGACACGGCCCGCAGGCTCTGGGACGGCGTCGTTGCCGACCGCCCAGGGCACGGGTCCGTCGCCCTCAGTACCCTCTCCGAGGTACTGGTCCAGGTCGAAACCTCGGAGTTGGCCCGAAAGGCCCTCGAGGTCTTTCGTCCTCGCCGCAAGGAGCGCATCCCGATCCTTGGGATTGCGGCTAAAACTGTCACCCAGCGTCGCTGAGCGACCGCTAAGGCTTCTTATCTCGGACCCATCCATAAGGATTTCCGCAACCCACCGGACGAGTTTCGGATCCATTCCGATGTCCGACGTTTGCGCTCGGGTAAGGTTGGCATGATCTGTCCAACACAGAGTCCGAATAGAGCCAAACATGCGGCGTGTCGCCCGCTTTACCTCGAGCTGGGCGAACGCCTCCTGTATCAAGGGCGGCCAGTTTTGCTGCGCGGGGGTCAAGCTCTTTGAGTGCGTCATAAGCACTTTGAGCTGACTCAAGTCACGCGTCATCTGCACGACGCTGCCCCCTACCGCGATGCCCGACGCATCCGCGATCTGCTCAAGGGGACACGACCCATCCGCAGCAGAGGCCTCATCGAAAGTAGCCAAATTGATGCGGTTCTGCATCATGCGCTTAATCGCTTTAAAGGCTTTGCAACCCTCGGTGGCGGCTGAGCCCAGCCCGCCTTCAGGAAAGACGGCGCCTGGCTTCTGCCACTGCCCTAAAATCTTGGCTGCGTGCCCATACTCAACAGGCAGGTAGCCGCGCAACCAATTTGCGCAACCCAGAAATTGCTGAATGTGAAGCTTCTCCCAGAGCGGGGGAAAGTCAATCACCGCCTGACAACGCTCTTCGTCAGGCGAACTCCCGTCCCGCCCTATGTTGTGTCCTAGGAGCTTACCTTTGGAGACACAAACTTCGGCCTTACTGATCCCAAAGGAGAACCCAAACAAGATAGACTTGTCTAGGAAACCCTCTAAGGAAACGAGGTGGTCGAGGAGGTGCGGGCACGCCTTAGGGTGCCGGGCGCGCATGTCTGCCGCGAGCTGCTCATAATAATAGTCCGTTGGGGGCTCCTCGATCATCTTCTCGATGTCCCAGCTCTCCACGATATGATAGCTCGGGCAGCGCGCCGTGTCGACCGCGTCTGCTGGGCGCACAGCGTCACTTGCGCCTCTTCCAGCCGTGGCCGACCCCTCACGCCAGCCAGCCCAGCGTGGCCCCTTGCGCGTCCTAAAGACCGCGAGACGTTCGGTGACGGGAACCTCATCGCTGCACGCAACGCTTTCCGCCACACGCAAATCCCTCGTGTCCCAAAGACGCCACGCCTCACCTGCGCGCTGAAGCAAGCACGTCTCGTAAGGCGCCTTCTCGACCGCCACGGTCCCAAGGTCCTTCTGCGCAGGGCGCCTGCCCCACACAGACGCGTAACCGCCTGGCGCCTCCCACCAGTTGTCGACGCTTGGAAGGTGGTCCAAGCAAGTAAGCACTCCAGGCTCCTCAACAGGGCGCCCAACCGGGCCGCTCCCGCCCCACACCGAAGCGAGAACGGTCACCGCAGCAAGGACCGATAGCACACCGATCCTGGCGCCGGTACGCAGCCGCCCAAAGGACCGCGCACACGAGGAACAACCTTGGAAGCTTCTTGCCGCGGCCCTGGACCCGCAAGCAAAGCACGGGTCATGGTCAACCGATGCAACGGCGACCCCACAATCCGCACATGCTTGCGGAGACGGCTCTGACTCGAACACCGTCTCAATCGCGCCACAACCACAGGCCGCGGTGCTGACGAGGCCGGAACGCACTTCCGCCACAACCTCGCCCGGCTGGAGAGAGTGGTCACACTCTTGGGCTGCAAGCAAAACAAACCCTTTACCCTCTCCTGTGGGCCAGAGACCTGGCACAGCCTCAACCCCACACTCAACCGGAAGCACGACCTCGGACAGGGATCCCTCTGCGGAGACTCCCGACTCCCGCACGACCGGCGCCAGCACCCCATCGCCTGGCGAGAGCTCGAGCGGCTCTTCCCCGTCGTAGCGGAGGAGCTCACGACTTCCGCCCCCAGGCTCGGTGCATGACGCGTCGTCCAGGCTCGACAACCGCGCTTCAAAGGCATAGGCCCTGTCCTTCCGAGTCCTACTGTGGTCCTCACACCTGGGCATCCTGATTCCCAGCGTGTCGAGGACGTGAAAGTCGGGACCCGGCCTGAATCCCAAGCCCATCCTTCCGGCGCAGTCCAACGCTCTGCCGCCAAGGATAAGCCCGTGCCAATCGGACGTCCCTCTGGCAGCGATTTTGCATCGCACGAAAATCTCCGTGTTGGGGCGACAGTCGTCCGCCGTTTTGCCTTCCAGCAGCGTGACGCGCAGGACTGCTGCCCCCTTCAGAGGAACCGGGGCTCCCGAAGCTATGCCATGCACATATTCGGGTGGACCCACTTCTCAAGTCTCACGACCGGGAAGCTAGGATCCTCCGTGCTGATCCCTAGCTCCGCAGCCCGGTTCATCATGCCTACCACGAGTTCCTCAGTCACGTGGTTTGCACCGGCGCAACCGTCAAGCATGCACTCGACCTTGCGGTCGAGGACCTGGACCACCGTTCTGTACTGGTAGCCTCCTGGCTCGTTGTCTGCCAGGTTCCACCAGTCCTTCGGCAGATCGTCCAAGGTGGCGAACTTGTCCCGCCCGCCCTTGCTTAACGGAAGCGCGCGCTGCTGCACCGCGGCGTGTCCTGCGGCTCCTAAGACGCCTGCCTGGACGCCTGAGCTGCCTATCTGGACACTGAACGCGGCGAAGGGGTTAGACATGGAAGCACCGGAGGGCGGGGCCCAGTTGGCAGGCAAGGCCGGCGTCCCTCCTGATGTCGTCAGGTTGTGGACCATGTCGCAGCTGGCTCCTTTCTTGCACGACCCATTCTTGGAGAAAAAGGGGCAAACAGTGCCTGGTGGCTTTGCCGCGCCTTTGGCCGCAGCCTTAGGCTTTGCGTTGGCTTTTGCTTTGCCACCTCCCTTCCCTTTGCCTTTACCTTTCGCAGTGGCAAAGGTTTGGTCACCCTTCTTGGCCGCGAGAGCTTTTCTGCGAAGCTCCTTGTCGTGGCTGTACGGGCAGGCATCCCCTTTCGGGCAATTCCCATGATCGCGAAAGTGGAAGCAGATCTTCTTGTCCGCTCCTTTGCCAGCTCCCTTCGACGTAGCAGCATACGTCTGGTCCGCGCCAGCTTTGGCCGCGGCAGCTGCTCCTTTCGCAGCAGCCTTCGCAGCGGCCTTGAGACTCTTAATCTCCTTCTGAGCCTCAGCCAGCGCGACCGCCGGGTCCGCGCTCTGCGAACCGGTGGCAGTGTACACAGAGTGGGAAACAGCCCTGTGCGCTGCTTCTCTCTGCTCGTACTCCAGAACGACTTTGTGGCTCTCCTCCCAAGTCTGCGGTCCTCGCAACCCGCCATCCTTGGGGTCGCCAGGCCACAACCTTTTGTCGTTCCGGATCTCCTTTTGGAGATAAGGGGGCATCTTGCGGAGGTATGAGAGATACAACTCTCGAGGGGTCTTCCCGAGACCTACTGCCTCAAGGTCCGCGATCGAGGCCTCAAACAAAGGCTCGAATTGGTGGCCTGTGAGCTTACCCTTAGCGAGAGAGGCGTGCTCACCATCCACGCGGACTTCTCTTTCCTCCCGCGATTCCCCGAACATCAAGTGCTTGTTCTTGATGCGGTCATACACCGCCTGTGGATCTGAGAGAACCTCTCCCGACTTCCACGCTGCGCGGTACGCGTTCGTGTACGTCTTCATGCGAGAGCCGCGGCAGCGCCCGCGTAGCGCTAGCAGCTTTTCGCGCGCACTCATACCGCGACAGTTGTTGGCCAGCGCGCAGACGTCCTCGAACTCCTCGTAGAACAGGACAACGTCTCGCGCGTCCGACTTGTCGTCTGTCAGCGTCGGCCACGTGAGGTCAGTTTTGACCGTAGTTATGGAGCTTTGCCCGCCCCTCTGCGCTAAGGCTTCTTTCAGCGCCTCAGTTTGGGCGGCGAGTGCGGCGGCGAGATCGCCCGCCGGGTGTTGGGACCCGGTCTGCGAACCTCCGCCGTCTGAACCTCGCTTCAGGGCTTCTATCTCCATCTCTAGAGCAGCAAGCTTTGCGCGCAAAGGGGAATCGCCGTCCGTCGCGCCCAGGACACGGGCCGCGGAAGGACCACCTGCTGCCTCAGCAGTGTGCAAACCTCCACGGTCCAGTCCTTCCCCCAACCCACTTGCAGTCGCAGGCTGTGGGAGCCCTGGGGAACGCGGCCCCACGGCTTCAACTGGCACATCGGACGGGGAGCTCCAAACCTTCTCTTGGCTCGAGCTTTCTTTTCCCCCTAACGCGAGGATAAGCTCCCCGATGCATTGGATTTCGCGCTGAATCTCCTCTGCGTCTTCGGGGTCCTCGCCACCGCGCAAAGCCGCGACCGAGAACCTGGTCCGCAGCCGACGGACCATCTTCGTAGGATGCCAGTCCCCGCCTATCTTGGAGAACTCATCCGCAAGGAGGGTGGCTTTGGTGCTTAAGGCGTCAAGGTCACGGGAGCTCACCGTGACTCCATGCGCTTTCAGCGCGAGGACAATCCGCGAAACGCGCGTCAAGTAGTCCGCGACCGGTTCTTGGTCTGGACGGAAAATCGCGCGCAGCTCCGCCTGCAAGCCCTCTGCGGTGCCTGGCACTGAACCTGCTGTCGACGGCGGACCGGACGGTCCCGCCGGGCGGGACCCTGGTGCCGTAGCAGGGACATAGGCAGCACCGGTAGGGGCCATGGCCAGCTCCCTAGCCGCGGCGCTGACGTCCACCCGCGGCGGACTGTCGCCTCCAGCGCCCGAGGCCTCAGGGACTAGCTCGGAGTCCTCTTCTTCTTCTTCTTCATCTTCGTCCTCCTCTTCGGCGTCATGGAGGAACTTCATGACTTTTCGCCAAAGAGCCGCCTCTTGCTCTGGCGTAGTGCTGACCCCATCCCGCTTGGACAGTGGACGGCTGCCAGTCTCCCTAGGCCACTTAAGCCAAGCGACGTAGCCCATCCGCTCGGGATAGGGAACGTCACCACCCTCGATCGCTTCGAGGAGGGTGACGCCCTCGGCCTGACCTGCAACCTCTGCGGACATCGCCGCGCCTTGGTTAGCAGGCCGCAGGCGTGGCACACGAAGCGCCGCGCCTTGGTTAACAGGCCGCAAGCGTGGCACACAGTCCACGCGTCCAGGTCACGGACCGCGACAGACAAGCAAAGCAATGCTTGCCCACTCGGGCCGTAGGCACAAGAGCTGTACGTTTCCCAGAACAGCCCCCAATTGTGAAGTCGACCAGCACTGGACTTGCACTAAGCCAATGCAATCACAGCCCGGTCACGCTGTTTTACGACTTCGCGAGTCCAAGCACTTGTGCAGCTACGCCTGAGTGCGTCCGGTCGGACCGCACAGCAACCTAAGAGCTACTGTACGACTCTACCGTGCTCAAAGGCACAAGCTCGGTACTTGAGCCAAAACATTGGCATTGTTACGAATTGCAAAACTACACATGCAAAGGAAAACAACAAGCTGCACTAGCACTAAGCAAGCACTCCATGCATGCTTTGACCTGCTCACACATGCATGCATGCATACATGCATACATGCATACATACATACATAGGTGCGTATATACATATATACATATATACGTCTGTGCGTATATATGTACATACATACATACCTACATACCTACATACATACACATACATATCTACATATTGACCAGTCAGGCTGCTTTCCGGCGGGTCACTGGACATTGCACTGCGGGAGAGGCCGCAGGAGCTGACTGCTAAGGCACGACTCCAAGACCTGATTTTGTTTGGCTGTTTCTGCGGCTTCCCTGACTTCCCCTGACACTTCCTATACCTCGTCTTTTCACTTTCGGTCTTGTCCGTTGTCTCTCTCTCATTGGCAAGATCATTAAGCGCCCCCGAAAGAGAGCCGATTGAAACCGGTGTTTTTTTTGCACTTCTAGCAGTTGCTGCCAGTCCAAGTATCCAAATTATTGGCACACCAATGCCGCACCGGCCCCCCGAAAAAGGGAGGCTAGAGCTAGAGCACAGGCCCGCAGAGCTCAGAGAAGATGCTGAGTGAGGTTCGGCTGCGGGCTGCGGCTGGGGTGGCCAAGGCGCTGAACTACATGCACCAAGGCCCGCATGGAAGACACAAGTAAAGTTTACATCTCGGGATCATCTTCGCGAGATTCTGCTCGAGTGCTTTTCACGGGCTTCAATCAGGGGGGCAAGGGGGTGTAGCTCGAGCTTCAAGGGTTGAGCGTTCAGGACAATACAGCAGAATGCTAGAGAGCGCAGGTCCCCACCATCTTCTTGAGCATTCTCTTAAAAAAAAAAAAGCAGGCGGTGCGGCCCAGCGGTGCTTCCACCGCGACGTGAAGTCCGGAAACATTTGCCTCACCGGCGCCCTGAGGCCTCCCCGGGCCCTAAACCCTAAACCCTAAACCCTAAACCCTAAACTGAAGACCGGCCCCTCCCCAGGAATGGGGCCGGTCGCTGCGGGCTGCCGGAAGGAGCCCGCGGACCGAGGCTGGCGTGCCGAAAGGGCCAGCCGCAGGTCCTGGACCGGAAGGTCCACGCGGCTTTGCAAAGGCCGCCTCTGTCAGCCTATATAATGATAGCCCTAAACCCAGCGCCAAACCACCGGGCGCCCCTGAAAACCTCCCCTTGGGTTGAGGACTTGAAATTAAGACCCGGAATAAGAGGTTTGCTTCTCCCAAGGACAAGGAAGGAGGACTTCCTAGAGGGCCCATTTGCCTACCCGGGGACAAAGAGGAAGAATTGCTGCGGACTCAAAGCAGGAGGACTTCCTGGAGCCCGGAGCCAAAGAAGGAGGACTGCCTCCAGGGCTAATTTGCTTATCCCGTGGACAAAGAAGGAGGACTTCCTGGAGGGCCAGTTTGCTTATCCAAGGGACAAAGAAGAAGGACTTCCTGGAGGACCAGTTTGCTTGTCCGGGGACAAAGAAGGAGGACTTCTTCCTGGAAGGCCAGTTTGCTTATCCCGGGGACAAAGAAGGAGGACTTCCTGGAGGGCCAGTTTGCTTATCCCGGGGACAAAGAAGGAGGGCCAGTTAAAGAAGGAGGACTTCCTGGAGGGCTAGAGTTTGCTTATCCCGGGGACAAAGAAGGTTTGCTTATTCCGGGGACAAAGAAAGAGGATTTCCTGGAGGACCAGTTTGCTTATCCCGGGGACAAAGAAGGAGGACTTCATGGAGGGCCAATTTGCTTATCCCGGGGACAAAGAAGGAGGACTTCCTGGAGGGCCAGTTTGTTTCTCCCGGGGACAAAGAAGGAGGACTTCCTGGAGGGCCAATTTGCTTATCCCGGGGACAAAGAAGGAGGACTTCCTGGCCAGTTTGCTTCTTGGGGACAAAGAAGGAAGATCTCCCGGGGACAAAGAAGGAGGACTTCCTGGAGGGCCAGTTTGCTTATCCCGGGGACAAAGAAGGAGGACTTCCTGGAGAACTCTGAAAAAACGGCGCAGTTGAGGTAACTCAGTAGTCACTGTAAGGACTCGGCTGTTGAAGCTTCAAAAGGGCTGTAAGGAACACACGTAGTCGCCATAGCACGCGCCTCGAGTTCTAAATGTGAACTAGATCGTCGGCCAACGTAGGAAAGACTGCCTCTCGTGCAAGAGAAGCAGACAATCCTGCGGTTCATGCTGAAAATGCAGCCCGACAGGGCAAAGCTCATCGATTGCGGCCTCGCGAAGTACGCCCCCGAGGAGTCCGAGTCCTGCAACGCTATGAGACGAGAGCTCTTTTTTGAAGCGCTTGAAAGTTGTATCGCAGACGAAGGAAAGCCGAAGACGAGTCAAGGGGCGGTTAGGGAGGTCCCAGGCATCTCGGTATTTTGGAGGAACAGGAATTAGGACAGGTGAAAGTGCCATAGAACAGATCCTTCTCTTCTCAAAACGTGCCTATTGCGAAAGTCGAAAGGAGGTGGACGCGCACAGCTCCAGCCTGGGGAGATTCGGCACCGCCGCATACATGTGCCCCAGGTACGCAATTCAAGGCAGCTCCTCATCAAGTCTAAGCTGTTCGCCCTTCTTTCAAGTCTTTCAATCCAAAATGACCTTTCAGAATTTCAGAAGTCTGACCTTCTGGTAGCATCTGGTAGCACCTGCTAGGTGGCTACAATGTGAAGTCTGAGACCTACTCCTTCGGCATCGTCCTCCTGGAGCTTCTCACTGGCAAGCTGCAGCTGGCTCCCACGCACCTTGTGGAAACCTTCATCGAGGACGGAGATCTGATGGCAGGTTCTCTTTTTTCGTGAAAGCACACATCTATGAGCTGAAAGCAACGCCCCATCAAGCGGTGTGTGCCAAAAGGCCATGGTGGCCAGTGCGTTGACGGATTCAGAAGTGGCTCTTTCGGTTGCAACATGTAGTGGGCCTACGACTCCCGTGGAGTTGCGGCTGAGCCGGCGAGATCATGATACAGTCTTCAAGGGTGTGCCTTTAAGACCACAAGCTTCTTGCGAGTGTGGTACCCTCCAAGTCCGAGCGCGAAGAGGGGAAGGGAGGAGAGGGGGAGGAGAGGGGGAGGGGAGGGGGAGGGTAGGGGGAGGGGAGGGGGAGGGGAGGGGGAGGGGAGGGGGAGGGGAGGGCAGCTGGCTTTTTCTTGTTGTTGGCGGAGGATGCCGAAGATGGAGACTTGCGTGCAGCGATGGATCCGCACGCCGGATGGCCAGCCCCGGTCTTCGACGAGGTGGGCGTGGCTGAAACGGTTTTTGTTGCTCTCCAAATGCAAAGCTTTGGGGATCTTTGGGGGGGGGGGGGGGGGAAAGGATGCTGGGTCGAAGCTCTCTCTCTCCTCTTTCTGCTGAAAAAGGGGCTCCTACCCACCAACCCAAAAAGTGATCCTGAGCCAAGAGCAGCCTCCCCAAAACCTGAACCTCGAGCACCCGCTTTCCCTCAACGGAGTGCAGCGGGAACCCAGCCAAAAATATGGACTCAAAGCCCCTAAACCTCTCAAGCCGCCCAACCCCAAAGTAAGAGGGTGAACAACAGGTCGCAACCGCAAGAACCGTGAACCCCACATGTTTCAGACACTAGAGACGAGAGACCTTTGGCCCTTAGGACTATCATGCCCTGGTGTACTGCAAGTCATAAACCGACGAGACCTGAGAGCCACTTTACCTACAGTTTTATGGGTTATATATACACCTACTAGTTAAGGGTAGTCAAGGTAAACAGAGTCCCAGGTAAACACCGAACTGATGGCTGCATGGAAGCGCCACGTGCACGGTAGTAGTTTCGTGAGCACATGACGCAGGGAATTTGATTTTGCAGGGCCTCTTGTTGAAAGTTGTCAAGAGTGGCGCCCAATTATAATGCACTTCCAACACCTCAAAGACCTAAACCCCGAGACCTTCACCCTCAAATCCTGCCCCCCCCCTCAACACTCCAGAATTCAGGTCTTGTTTGTTCGTTATGGAATGCCCGAGGTGCAATCAGAGTCCTCCTTAGATTCAAGGCAGAAAGTCCAGGTTTGGGTTTTTGGGCTTACAAGGGTTTGGGAGTCGGTTCTGTGTCGGTTCGTTCTAGCCGACCTAGCACCGCATGCATCCGCATGCGCAGCCCATGAACCTGACGCAGCCCATTTGGCAGTGAAGTACAACGGGCCTTTCCGAGGTGGCAGCCGTGGCAGCGGATGCGCTGCAGAGCAGCCTCAAAAAGCGCTGCACCCTGCAGCCCGTGCTCCAGGTCCTGGCCAGGCTCGCCTTCCATCCTCGGGCTCTGTGCGAAATGCATCGAAATGCGAAGCCTCAGAGTAGAGAGAGCTTCTCAACCGTCTTTGAAGAGCTTCAACCTTTTAAGAGGCTGGAGCGCGAGCACGCGGGCATCGTCTTTGAGGAGGAGCAGCTCGAGCGTTTCCGGCAGCAGCGGGAGGAGTGCGCTTGGTCGACGCGGTGGAACTTTTGGCGTCGGGATTCGGGTCGTCCCCGTTTGCCTCAATGGTCTTTAGAAATCCGTCTGTGATGCTGTGATGGCGTGATGGTGCTTAACGGGCGCCGGCGCTCGCACTCCTTTCTGGCAGCGGGTGGTCACTCACTCGCCGATTCCGTTCATGTCGAGTTTTGGTTAGTTAAGGGGTCCGCAATAGAGCAAGAATGTCCGGATTTTACAAAAATCTCCGTAATCTAAGACTTGGTGCCTTCAAGGCTACATCCCCAAGATCCAAGCTAGAGCCTCCAGCCTTCAAGGCTGCAGCCCAAGGCTCTGAAACCTCTAAAATTTCAGACGTGAATGAGAGGCCCGGAAGAGGCCCTACAGGCCCGCCGTAAACAACCTTGACCCCGGCCCAAAACGATTTTCTCCCCGGAACCGCGCACCACTATTCCGTTACGAAGTTGTTTGGGGGGAGGCCTGGGGTTTTACGAATCGGAACTCCAAAAAAACGGCTACTGTAAATCTTCGGCTCGACCACATGGCCACCCAACTTCCCATCAGCCCGACCGTCTCCCTTCCATGCGGCCCCCCGAAGCTTCGGCCCCGAAACTTCGGCCCCGACCCGGCAGAGGGCATGTAGGTGCCATCCTGCCGCAACCTATATTACAACACAAGGACGGAGACTCACAAATCAGATCCCAAACGCAAAGCCCTTGATGCAAGCCTTCGAGTCACTCAGTGGTCTTTTGTCCTTTTCTTTTTTGTAAAGGGCCCGTGAACCTTTCAGCCTCCATTTCAAGCGGCGCGAGGAGCACCAGCGCGAGCAGGACGTGCGGGAGGCCCAGCAGCGTGAGCAGCGCAGGCAATGCCAGGCTCGGAGCAAAAGGCGTAAGAATGGCAAGAAAGAAAAAAAGAGAAGGGCTTGAGGGGCTACTGTAGGGATAACAGGGCTCTTTGGAGGAAAAGATTTTTTGGCCCTTTGCAGGTCTGCTTCGAGGACTTTGATACCGCGGAGGGCATCTGCTGCCCAGCCGACCACTTCCTCTGTGCCGACTGCCTGGCTGGGCACACGCAAGCAGAGGCGTGCAGAGAGCATGAGTGTTCTATACTGTTCTTTCAAAAAGCACAGCTTCAGACTTTCGAGGGTGGATCTGAGACTCCAAGAGGGAGTTGTTTGTGCATGGGTTGCTTGCGTTTTTTGCGGGGTGATCGCAGGTGCACGACGAGAACCTGGAGCGCTTCCGCCGTCGCCACGGCGTGCAGTGCCCGGCACTGAACTGCGGGCACATCTACGCCAACGGGCCGCTGGCGCGGCACGTGCCCGAAGCCACCTTCGCCCTTTACCTCCAGGCCTCCTTATTTGCAAAAGATCCAAATGGTCCCCGCAAAGCAGAGCGCTTTCAAATCCAAGCGCAGCCACCCGACTTGATGCCACCTCCGCCTCGGCATTCGGCTTGTTCAACCTGCATCCAGACATCTCAAGCCTAAGCCGACACTGCCCACATCCAAACCCACAACGACAGCCTGATTAAGCGCCCCTCCCCTCCCCCCCCCCTCAATGCGCTTGCAAGGCTCGAGAGCGTTTGGTTGAGGCGGCAGCCACGGAGGTCGGACTCTCTGCTTGTTGTGGGGGATGGGAGGAGAGAGGGCGGGGGCGGGGTGGCTCTGGGAACAGCTGTGGAGGAGATTTTGGGGTTTGGGAAGGTTTTGAGTTCGGCGTGCTTAGCGGCAACGGCAAAGAACAAGGGCCCTTTTCCGGAGGCCGCCGAGCGGGACATGGCCCGGCGTCTGGCGGCCGAGCGCGCCGAGGGGCGGCTCGGCCAGGCGCGGAGCCTTGGATGCAGAGGAGACCCTTTTCCAACACAACCAAGAGATAGCAGATATTTGCACACTTTGCGCCGGCACGTGTTTTTGTTTTTTTATGGGTGATTGGGTGTTGATTGGGTGGTGATTGGGTGGTGAGGGGTTGGACTTGGGCGAGCCAGGTCTTTAGGGTTTGGTGTTGCTATTGGGGTTTCGAGCAGTGCGGACTGACGACAAGAAGCTCGAGGCGCTACGTGCAGGAGGAGATTCTGACGCTGCGCTGCCCACGCTGCCAACAGGCGACTAGTGACTAGTGGAGACTGATATTCCAGTGGTGCTTGAGGTTGCTTGAACTGGTCTGCAGAGTTCAGGTCTTGTAGTCGCTTTAGAGCCACGTGAGGCGTGCTGAGCTCTTAACTTCTCTCAAGCGTGCCCTAGAGCTGCTCTCAGAGAAGACCCATGCCGTATATTTTTCAAGAAGACGGGAGGTTCCGTTTTTGGAGCCCTGCTGAAACGTTATAGAGGCCTTCGTGGACTTCGACGGCTGCTGCGCGCTAACGTGCAGCCGCGCGGGCTGCGGCTGTGGCTTCTGTGGTTTCTGCCTACAGGATCCGCTAATATACGCTACCTTGGGGAAGCCGCGGGGGGAAGCTTCATTCATCTCAGGGACCCGCCCTCAACATGCCGTCCCACATCATTCTCAGCCCGGAAGATGCTGCGAAGCTCCTGAGACCAGTAAATTTCGACAGGGGTTTTTGAGCATCCTCAGGTGGCAGCAGATAAGCCTAACCTAACTGCCAATAGAATTCTCAGTGCTGTTGCAAGAAAGACGGTCATAAAGGTGCAATGTCTCACCCATGAACCTGGAAGAACAGCGCGGATGGACAGGACTGCGGCCGGAATGCCCATGCCCATGTGCGGCGATGCGGGCTCAACCCACGGCAGGAGTTCCCTTGTTTTCCTGGACAAAGCAAAACACCAATGGAGACCTTTCGAAGGAGTTTTGAATGGTTTGGGTTGGGGGGTGGAGGGTTTGCAAGGGCTTTTCAGTTTCAGCGCTACGACTCAAAGTTCAGACACAGGCTGCTGGTCTACAAGAAGACATGGCAGAGAAACAATTTTATCTTGCACAGCACAGAACACCGAACCACGCATTCACGAACCACGCGTTCATCAACAAAGCGCGACAAGCTCACGAACACGGCAAGACACGTCAAGCTTGTTTGAGGACTATTTCGTTTCCGAGGAGCAGTTCAGAGAGATTCAGAAGTGCCGCCGGACCCGTCTGGTGCAGGCTCCTGAAAGCCCCCACTGTTTGTTTTTGTTGAGGACAAAGCATAGGGAAGCCACGGACAAAGCCACGGAACTGGCGTCAGCATCGCAAAGACCTGTGAAGGCTTACCTTGCGGAGCTGGAGCCCGAGACCCGAGAGCGCTTGCTCCGAGATCTGGCCCGCGATTTCGCCGATTTGAACATTCACCTGTAGTACAGGCTAGGCAGGGGCCTTAGCCAGAGGCGCTCGAATGTTCGCATTGAGAAAAAACAAGTGCCCAATCCCACAAAGGACAAGGTTCCCAAACATGGGGAAAAAAGCAACGATGCAAATTACCTATAGCCCGGCCACCCACCTCCAACTTCTGCAGTGAGTCTCCGAAGCCCCGGAAGCTAGGCGCAGCTAGACAACGCTTGGCATCTGCTGTCTCGCATGTCGCAAAGCCCGTCTTTTGAAAAAAAAAACTGCCCCGCAAAGTGCCAAGAAGACACGGCCTTTCGCCCGAATCCTCAGCCTTCGACTTCCTTAAGGACTTATGGCGCTTAGGGCTTAAAGGACCCCCGAACCCTAAACCCTAAACCCAAAACCCGAAACCCTGCACCCATAACCCTCAAGCCGAAAACCTACACCACACTGGGCCCTATAAGGACTCGCACTATAGGGCTCCTGTGCACAAGTTTGTTGGTCCAAGGATAGTTACATGTTTCCTTCATATGGGCCCTTAAAAGGCTATACCCTGTACATACCCTATACAAAGTAAGGGCCCATACTTCAGAACCCTTTCAAGGAGGTAGGGCACCACATTGGAGGCCCCGCCCTTTCGGTGACGCTGCACTTCACTGTCTCAGCACGGAGCATGCACGAAGAATTGACATAGCATGTTGCCCTTATCAAGCCACCAAAGACTTCCCGTGCGTGCCACGCACAGTCTTCTGTGTCAGACGCAACAGAACAGTATCCTCTTTGGGGCTCCTCGTGGCCATGGTGGATTCGCCTATCGCACCTGACTCGCCTCTTCCGAATCTGGGCTGGCATCCCTTGTAGTTGCTCAAGATGTTTGCAGAGTATTGCATGATGTAGTCGAGTGTTAGGGCTACCACGGAGGCAAGATAGCTGCTCTCATCCTTGTTGTATCCTTGTTGTGGAAACCTCCTCTTCTCGGCCCAGTAGAGTTGCCGCAACGTCCATAGGGCTTGGAAGGCTAGGGGACCAAGAAAGCCGAGGTGCTCAGAGGAACCGGAGCCGCGCTGTGCCAGTCTCCAGCCGGAGACCACTGGACAGGACAGCAGCCATTGTCACATTGCATGCCCAACATCACCCCTTCTGTAAGCCCGAGAGCTAGTACCAAACCCTGCCCAACGCCTCGGTTCTGGGTAGACTATGCTGCAGGAAAACTACGCAAAGGATCTTGTCTTCCATCTAGTACACTACAGCAAACTCCTCTGCATCCACTAGCAAATTTATATACAAGCAGCGGACGAAGGCATTCTACGTTCTTATTTACTTCTCCCAGGGGTTGGACATGGACTGTCGAGGCCAGAAAAGCCAGCAGCGACGTGCTGCGTTTCCTCGCCTCCCTTGAGCTGAGCTCCTCTGCTGGGATATGGCACGATGAGAAAAGACTTTCGCAACATGAATCGTGGTTTTGCGGTGGCAATACTGGGAACAACGTCTGACGCCCAAGCCTCAGACCCGAAGCCAATTTGTCGAGTTCCAGAACGGGAGCAACAAGAGTAATCATTGTCATCGGACCTGTCTTCTGATTGCATGGTTCGAATATAAGGAAGAACGGTAAGAAATGTAAAGTTACTCGAACATCAGTTGTGGATCAGAAACAGTTCTAGAAGACTGTGAAAAGAGTTCAGCTTCGCCACTCAAAGCCCTGGGGTCCGAAATCCTCCTCCGCCCAACCCCCCCCCCCCCCCCCAAAAAAAAATAAAAATAAAATAAATAAATGAAAGAAATATGAAGAATCCCCAAGTTAAGCAAGAGCCATCAAGACGAAGAATGCCCTCCTGAGGTTCCCCGGATGTACTTCGGGCAGCGCCAGTTTGGGCCGTGCTCGCACGCTTCGGATGGGTGCTGCGTGGAAAAGGGGGCGCTGACCAGGAAGCGCTGCCCCGTGGCCCCCGAGATGCGGATCTTGTGTGGATGATGTCGTAGCTACTACAAGCATCATTTGCGGCAGCTATACAGTTTCGACTGCTGCTACTGCTGCTACTACTACTACGGTTGCTGCTGCTGTTTTTGCTGCTGCTCCTGCTGCCGTTCCTGCTGATGCTACTGCTACTGCGTCCTGGGAGACTTTGTGTGGGCTTTGCAGATTTTAGCCAGTTTTTGGCAGAGTAGGCCATGGCTGCTTGAAGGAAGGTTGGCGGTTGGCTCTTCACACAGGCCTTTACCTTGCAGAAGCACGTTGAACAGCTTCCGCGGCAAGAGTCGGTGAGCATCGCCCTCCTAAAGCAAATGCCTGGAATGTTCCCCATTTCCAAGGTGCTATCAATTGAGCAAAAGACCACTTTGCAAAATCCAGTCATTTTGACAGAAGGTAAGCAACGCCAATGCGTAAGTTCGAAGCATTTCACTACGGCTCAGGTATCAGTTGAGCACCGTGGTGGGATCTATTGAGGAGTTCTGGTCCCACAGCTGGCAAGCACCATGTTTTTGGAAGATCTGGTTGCTTCTGATGATGAAGAATGGCACGCCAGCGTGCATTGTGGCATTGGCCGTGGCGTCTCTGGCAGGATGTTTGTCCTATCTGGAACTTTTGCCAGCTGTGGCATTCAGGTCGCCCTTAAGAGCGTTCCAGTCACCAGGTTTTGAGTTCGAGCACCGGTACACTCCTGGAGCCATGGTCTTCGGGCTAATGGCTATGATCCTGACCCTTCTCCTGTGGCCTCCTAGGGGGCAGGCATTTCTGGATCGGGCTTGCATTCATCAAGGTGATGCCAAGAAGAAGGCTTTAGGCATCCTAAACCTGGGAGCAATGCTGAAGAGATCTCAGAAGCTTGTGGTGCTTTGGGATCCGAGCTACCTCTCGAGGCTGTGGCGATTGGAGCCGCACTTAAAACCGTATCAGTTTTTTCTTTCATGTAGAGAAACCATGGGCGCATGCATCTGTTTACAATGTCGGGAGCTTCCAAACGTACCTCAGGTGCGTGTTCGAGCTCTCTGCCTTTCTGAGCTCTCACAAGGAAGACAAGGAAGACAAGGAAGGAAGGATACATTCCCTTGTGGTCAAGCCACTGGGGCTTGCGACGATCACGACCTGCTGGGTTCTTGGGGGTCTTCTCTTTGGAATTGTCGAGATCAGTATGCCCTCAAACTTGGGAAGCATCGGCCCTTTTGGACTGAGAGGAGCATATGTGTTTGGTTTTGCAATTCTGGCCAATGTGATCATGAAGCGATACTGGAAGCAGATCTCTGTGGCCGAGGAAGCATTCAGTAGCTTCACTTGGGATGGGTTGAAATGCCAGTGCTGTGAAATAAATCACGTGGTGAATGGTGTCAGCATAGCGTGTGATCGCGACATGATTGCCGATTGTGTCTGCCAGTGGTTTGGCTCCATAGATGCGTTTGAGACCTGCGTGCGCACAGAAGTGCGCGAAGTTTTCTTGGCACAGCTTGTCAAGGGCATCTCGGTCCTTGCTGGAGAAGTTCTTAAATTGAAAGAAAGTACATCTCCCATATTGCCAAATAGTGTACTGCTACGACTGTGGCAGAAAACGCTGCTGTATCAGATAAAGTAGTATGTTGCGTAGTCAAACATTGTCCTCTAGGGCACTGTATCATATAGGTGCTTTGGTGTACAAATATTCTGTTTTGCCTTTTGGATACTTGAATCCTCAAGTAAGGAATGCCCTTTGGATACTGGTGGCTTTGTGCAGCCAGTTCCGCATGGATGTGGCTCCTAATTGATCATTCTGCGGCCCGAGCTCATGTTGCCTGGACGCTGTTGTACCTATGTAGCCTTTCCTATGCCAACTGTGTTTGCAGCAGTTTCATGTTGCCACTGTCAAAGTCTATTTGAGAGGCGGGGTCGAAAGTCTTCGTCTTTGCAGTTTTCAAACGTGGTTTCTGGAAACTTTGTTGGCCGTCATGATTACAGAGCGCCAGTTGTATACTGCAGGATGTTATGGCATACTCTGATACTGCATGTTTTCGGGGTATCATTTCGTAATAGTACTATCGGTGTGTCCTAAGTGTAGTAGACTGTAGCATACTTTGTGCAGTGCTGACCGCAAGTCTTTTGCTTACGTAAACAGCGCAGTCCCCAAGAGCGCGAAAGAGACGTTTGCAACACATCTGTCGAATCATCAGTGGCATGACAGAAGCAGTACATATGAGCAGAATCTCACGAACGCGCAGCACCTTGTTGTTGCAAACTTTGGTGCCTTGAGGGTAGCAGTATCTGCGTAGAAGCTGGACAGCTAAGGCTGGAGATTATGTGGGGATGGCGCGATCGCTTTTTGCAGGAAAGGAGAAGCATTTGAGAACTTGCGCACCCTTCCGAATCTCTCCCTAAACTCCGAGGAAGACAAAGAACCGACATGCCCGAAACCCTGGAGGCATCTATTGGTGGTTCTGGATCGGCCCTAGCAGCTTCCAGGCTGGTTAACAGACCACAGAAATCTCAATACAGTCTGAGTCATAGTATTTTATCGTCTCTGCACTTAAGCTATCAGTGTTATGGAACGGTATGGAAGTGTACAAGTACGGCAGTACCCCCCAGCAACACCAATTGTGCCGGAACCAATTCGACTCTTACCGTGGAACAATAGCCAGTGCTAGCCAAGTCCATTTTGGGCGTTCCACGGTCTTCTGCATCATACTTGCCCCAGAACCTCCTATACTACGGCATACTGTCATGAAATTATTCTACTGCCCACTACCCTGCAGGCGTTTGTAGCGCTTGCACGCTGGCAGCGCGCGGGGGCGTCCAATCTCCGGCAAGTTGCTGGTTTCCTCGCCTTCCTGCTTCTGATCGTCGTACCTCAACAGTACCAATATTGGCTTTTCCACTTTATGGAAGACAAGCAGGTGGCAAATCTGGCATTTGGGACAAGCACCCTGCTAGTAGCACTGGCCATACATTTCTATCTGAGCCGGCGGCCCACTAAGCTGGCTTCTCCAGACCGCGTGTGAGCTGCGTGGCTTTCATCAAATCCTCATCAAGAGTCTTCCGGCCCTGCTGCGCAATGCGGTGCCATGGTGTTGGATCACCACGCACAAGCAGTGGCGTTCAGTTGAGAAGCTTTATCGGGTGCTTGTTTGCATCTCTTGAGAAAATCCCACCCGCGGCCAAGCAATTGCTTGGCTCAGAGCGTGGTTCTTCAGAAGTTTTTGGTGGATCTTCTAGGTACTTTTCGTGCTTTTCCAGTTAGCACCAACAGGCTGGGACATTTATTGACTCAGCAGGTTGCATCATGTCCTTGCATCAGTGGGTAAAGCCCACAGACCCAGGCTCAGGCCTGAAGATTGTGCAGAGTTGCAAAAAGTCAGAGGCATACTCAGAAGACTCGACTGTTCTATGCATAGCCCTGTCACCTCCAACGCGCCCCCAAGAATTCCGCAGACTTGGGGGAGCGCACAGCAAAGAGTGTTAAGGGGTTGAGGGTCCTCTTCCTGCTGCGTGTGAGAATTAGCATATGGGCATCTTCGCCTTGAAAGGCTGGCGAGTCGCGTGATCTGATGTGCTTTGCGTTATCTCATCGTCTCAGCATCGGAATCGGATTGAAGATTGAATACGATATGCACTCCTTAAAGAAGGCAGCAGCTTTGGCTTCGCAGTGCGGGGCATTTTCCTTTTAAGACATCCTTCAAGCCAACTTCGACCAAGCGTTGTGTTCCAGCAACTCCGCACTTACAGATTGCATGGGCACCATCTGGAACACTCGGACAAGTGCACACGTCTGCGGCAGCTCTTTAGTCCCATGATGTCCCATGTCTGAGTGGCAGAACCTGGTCTCAGTTCACAGCGCTCGAGAGCCATCTGCTTCCTGGGTTCAGCTGTTCAGCTCGAAGTCGTGTCAGTGCCCTGACAAAGTGCAAGGCTTCACTTGACTCACCTGCACTCTGCAAGCTTTTTGGGAAGACATCTCTGAGCAAACACGATTGCCACATTTCATTAAGCTTCGTCCAAGCGCGCAGCGCGCCATGTTGCCGAGCACAGAATGCGGCCAAACCGCTGGGTGACAGGCTTGCTTGCTCGTTCTAGGTGTCCCAGCTTTGCCTCATTGCAGCTGTGAGAGAAGACCCGCTTTCTTTTTCTTTTTCCATGCTGCGAGGGGCACAGATACCCCTGTTGAAGTTACACAAGGATGTTGGGATCTCTCCTGTTGCTAGTTTTGTTTTGGGGAAGCATTTTGTGAGTGACATTCCGACAGGTGCCTTTGTTCTTGCCCTTTGCTCCTCATTCTTGTTGGTTGCGGAGCGCTGCCTCCGCGAACGTCTGGTGTTTTCCGAGCATCCTTTGCAGCTTGACTTCGTGCATTTCGTATTGAATCTGAAGCTTGTTTTGCGGCATCTGGGAGCAGTTCAGACTCAACTCATTGTTTGACTCTAACAGCGAGGTTTGCAGATCTTGCCGAGAAGATCCCAAATTACCAGCATGTTTGGTTCGCCTGGGAGTTGGTGGGCACACGCCCCATGAAGTACTTTGAGTGGTTCTTCAGCCAGGCCTGGAGAGTCTTAAAAGAGGCGCTTTCTTGCTCCTCAGACCCCCGTGACCAGGAACAGAAATACCCACTGAATGGCTTTGGGGAAATGGTGCTGCAGAAGAATGCCTCGTGGCAGGACAAGTCTCAATGTTTATACTGTTTGCTTCCTCCATTCGCAATGCTTTCTCCCCCATGTCGCCGGAGATGCATGCATTGCAGGAGCTCTGCCGGATGGATACTGACGGGGACTTGTGCCTGACGTAGGATTTTCTCAAGCAAGCGGCTCTCGTATATGTATGTATATATGTATATCTATATATATATATAAAGGCTGCGTCCGACTGGACTCGGTGCCTCGAAAGCGGAAAGCGGTGTATACATATTACATATACATATATACATATACATATATATATATATGCACATATTTTTGTTTATATCACGCATGAATACATGCATGTGCACACATAATGCACATATGGAATCTAGCTCGCACATACCAGACATTACAGCGCCAATGACTGGCGGGGTAGGGGGGGGCCAGCTGCAGGATGGCATCACCAACGGGGAGGAGCTCGGGGACCCATGTTGCCGCTGGCAAGCTCCGGCTGGAGATTTCCAGATCAGCCGCAACTTGGAGTACAGGCGCGCACGGTGGCCACAGCTTTGCTCACGCTCAGCATGGGCATCACTTGGGGTGAAATATGCGACGATTGGAGACTCGTATAAAATTTTGTGTGAGGCGTTGGATGACCTCCCATCCTTCACATCCTACGGAAAGGCCGAGTCGGGGGCCCCCGTCGAGTCGCAGATGAATCTTGGTTCTTCTCTGCCTGCTCCGCTCAGGAATAAGAACATTCATTCCTTTCCGAAGTCCTGTGATGAGGAGACCGTGAGACCTGCCATCTTGAATGTGACCAGCCTGTTGAGAGGAGTACGACGTCGAAGAGTACCAGCGCATCTTTCGTAATTTCTACTTCAGTCGTTTAGAAGGGAGGCTTGGCATGGCTTGGCCCAAGAATCAATGTCATCATGTCATGCAGTTAGGAGTGTCTCATCGTGCTTAGGACAGAGGAGACCCCGTGGTCAGTTCTGAAGCTGGCGGCCTTTGCGTTCATGACTCTTGAGAAAGGAACTCATCGGTCCGGGGATTGACCTGCATAGCAGCCGACGTGAGCTTAAGGTTAAGATATTAAGAGCACTTAAAGACACTTTGGTTGCTGAAAGGGATTGTGGAGCGCCACACGCCAAGGATCATTCAGATCGGCTTCTGGATTGCCTTTGATGGGCTTGGAGACGATCTGTTTCGCTCCGTTTCTCCGATGTCTTCAGGTCCGAGAAGGAGAGTTGTCGGAAGAACAAGACAGCAACAGAGACCTAGTGGCATCATAAAGGTGACCTAAAAATTAGCTAGCCTTATTTGTGTGGTCAGTTTGGGTGGCCATCCGTTTCGCGTGGCCGGGTTCATGCCTCTTGAAGTGCATGCGCGGAGCACTGTTTAAACCAACTCTGATTCTGATGCAAAAAGACCAAACGTGGAAGGTCAGAGGGTGCTTCTCGTTGTGGCCAGCTTCCTCTACATGGACCCTTGGCCGAAAACAGACTCAGGAAAGAGGAGCGAATCAGCGGGGCGAGAAGTGAGAGGCAGAGAGGCAGAGAGAGAGGCAGAGAGAGAGAGGGGAGCTGTCACCTGAAGCGGCTTCGGCCGAGGACTTCACCTCGGGAGTGGTGCATTTGATTTTGGACTACGCGCCAACCTTCTTACCAGTGCTTGGAGGAGAGCTGGCCTGAACACAGATTCACCAGAGACGCAATCTCTTGCAGTGGCTCCAGATTCTCAATGTACGAGTCATTACGAGTCACGTTGTCTCCAGGCTTGGCCGGTGGTTTCCGATATCACCATGAAGACCCCACTGCGATTTGCCGCATCAGCTGGTTCGCATACGCCTCTCACACTCATTTGCTCGCCATCGTCGTTTTGTTTCTTGGCCGACAAGGGCAACTTGTCAACGATCGTGTCAGAAAAGTTTTGGACAGACGCCTGTGTGAACCGTGTGTGATTTCTTGTGGATTTCCTTCAGGTTGGTCTTGAGACTGGGTTTGCCCTCACGCGGGCTGCGCTTCTTCTGGATTTGGGGTCTTGCTGCCTGGCCACAGATTGTTCATGTCGGTTCCGCAGGACCCGTCTTGAGCAAAAAGCTGCGATGCAACTGGGCATCATTCCGACACTGCTCACGAGGTCTGGAGCCACCTCTTTCAGTCAGCGCACAGATGGACGCATTTCCCACCTGAACAGCTCGCTTGGTGGAAACGAATGCTTCAATCGGTGCTAGTTCTCACACACGAGCGCCATTTGGAAGCAGACATCCCACTCGTCTTTGCCAGGGAAGCACTTCTGCTAGCAGGGCCGGAGGAAGCTCCGGCCCTTTTTTCTCCATGTCCGCCCGTCTCTTGTGACCCAGCAGTCTCTTAGTTGGTTTCAGTGACCTAATTTTTGGGCAGCGTGAGGACCTGTCTCTGCCCCCAAGGCCATATGGAGCACCATCAGGACCTGCAAAAGCAGTTTACCATCCTGCTCTCTGGCAAAAGGAGTTAGCGTGGGGAGCGCGCACAGTGTTTGGCAGGCATCCTAAATGCACTGCGAGACTGGGAGGTCGGGCTTTGGAGACATTGTCCTGGATCCCTTGGTGAAAGTCGTGCCAGCAGCACACTACGATTATTGGTGCGTGCCGCTCGGAGAGGCAATGGGCTTTTTGGTTGGGGTTTAGAAGTTCCTGTAAAGAGTCCTGAGTCGTGAGTTACCAAAACGAAAACGTGCACGCATGCGCTTTGTGGCCAGCTGAGGTTTGGGGTGTGTTGGTTCTTTTTCCCCCATTTCCTGGACTCCTGGCTCCGCGCCGATGGATCCCAGCGTTCCCAGCGAGTCAGCGTTCACGAGAAAGTCTAGCCCTTAAGGCTCAGCTTTCAGAAAATTGGGGGGTGAAAACAAGCTCCTAACAATTGGAGAACAAATTGTTTGTATTGCTGCACAACAAACGTCAGCCCAATTCATTTGGTAGAGGGCAACAAGCCTCCGACCCAGAAAGCATGAAGCGCTGCCCAGTTCGGCCGAAGCCGCTGGGTTCGAAGCCCATTCTGGATACGACAACCATGCAAATGACAATTCGCCATTTGTACCTTTGAGACTCACGAGCCCTTTGGGCACTGTGGGAGTAAAAGCGCGCAGCCTGTCCTCAAGCAAGCTCCAAGTTGATTCCAGTTGCTAGGTGGGGTACCATAGGCGCGGTCTCATAGGGTACCCTGCTCTTCATTGTTGCGGTTGCCCGAACTGTGTGATTGCCTGTGTTGCTTAGATTTTATCTGTGGTATTCCAAGCACAGCGACTCAGAACTGTTTTGACAATGGGCGCATGAACGATTGCCTCCAAGGTGGCCACCTGGTGCTTTTGTGTGCCTTTGTGTGACTATGTGTGACTGAGTGTGTGCGCATCGCAGTTCCCTGACCGCCAAGCCCATCTTGAAACCCAGAGCATAGGACCAGGGGGCGATACAACATCATGAACACACATGCTCGAGGCTTGGGTTTTTTGGATGTTTTTGGGTTTCGGACAGTACATGAAAATGTTTGGCCACCAGAGGCCTTCGCGTTGTGTGCGCGGCTCATTTTTTGGAACTACAGCTCGCTGCTGCCTGCCACTGCGAAGCGTCTGTCAGCTTGCTGCCTCTTCAACTGTTGCTGGCAGAAAGGTGTCGCCCTAGTCGCTCGAACTAATCGTAAGCGCTTGCAGTATTGGAGGAATATAATCCCTATAGATCTTGCTCGAAACAGTTAGCAGCCATTCTTGCACGAAGCCTGGCTGAACGTAGGTGTGGGGGCGTGCAACTTGTGTAACTCGATCTAGCTCTTGTACTCAGCAGGATCATGAAGGTACACGCTTGTGCACGGTCTCTCCATTCCCCGGTTGATTGTAACTTCCATCACTACCTGTAACTTCTGCAGTTCGGCTGCCTGACTTGCCCACATGTTGACATCTCTCTCAATGCAGACACTGAACTGAGAGCAAGGCCAGTTGAAGTTGAGAAAACCGGGCACTGTTTTTGAAGCTGCTTGGCCTGATGAAACTGGGGCAGAGGAACCCTTGCAAGAACGGCGTGCTGCAGCCACCGATGGCCTACGTGCATCACCTCCTACAGCGGGCCTCAGGGAATACATCTCTGCAAACAGCACCATCCGGATTTGGCTCGCTTTGATAGATGTCCGTTGCCTTCGGCGTTCGCATGCGTGGGACATGAGCTTGGTAAGCAGATGTTAATCAAGGCAACGCCAGCTCCAGGGGATGGGCTATGGCCGCGAAGCTTTCGCACAGCTGAACATTAATTGCAAATCCTCCTGAAACGCATCCTGATCACGAGCTTGCCGCTCCGAAGACTAATTGGACCCCCCAAACCAACGATGTCTGCAAGATCAGGCAACAGATTCTTGTGAGAACAATGGTCTTTGGGAAGGAGCTCGGCTACCACTTTTTCATGTTTGAGATGTGACGAGGCCAGGAGGTGGGATCGAAGTATCTTAGCGCACGCAACTTCGCCAGCCTGCGAAACACCGAGCAGCGAGCCACCGCGACTGCAGGGAAATGCTACATCCATCAGCCTGCTGCATCTTAAGGTTTTAAGGTTTGCGCCTCAGTTACCAGCCGGAAGACGCTCCTGCCACCAAGACTAAGCCAACGCGAGCAAAGAGAAAGGCAGCATGTTTCTTGAGCCAGTTTCCGAGGTGGGTTTTCTCCCAAACGAGATTTTTTCCGTAACTCTATCAGCCCCCGTTTCCATGCGTCAATGCATTGAGCATCTGGCTTTGACCCTTTTGCGTGGAAGAGATGCCGTGAAGTTGTGGGCCCGGCGCCCGACGCTGGGCACCTTTACGCCACTCTCAGTAGAAAGTCTTTTTCCGTAAGCTAGCTATCTGGTTTACGTTCGGCGACCACTAAAAACGTTTCTGCATCAGCCCGAGGCGGACCAGTCACTCTCTCGCGATCTGCCCTCCCTGCGCTCGTCTTTCATCTGCCGTCCCTTTGGGAAGCTATACCAGGAGCCTAGGACCGGTTTGGTCCGCGGGAGCCCGGGTGTAAGGGCAGTATGGGCAATGGGTGTTCTTAAAAGGGTTAGATTGCAGCATTCGGAAATCGTAGCTTGGGCCCAGGTGGCCTGCAAAGATCCTATTGGGTCCGCCAAAAGAGTTCTTGATAGTTCTTGCTTCAGGGCATGCTGAATGCGCACAGTTGCCCTGAGTAATTCCTTGGCCTTCCACCTCCAACACGACTTTGCAGCTGAGCGTCCCCGCATTTCTCAGCCCATGGGGCGAACCGACATGCACTGTTGATCCCGGAGAGGGAAGTCCAAAGGCTCACGCCCGGCCTTATCAAGGTAAGTCTTCTACTCTGTCCCAGCAGCCAGCGTTCGGGCAACAGAGGGTTCCTAAGCAGATAGTTCTTTTTGCACCTTATAAAGGACTGCTTGAACCCTTTTTGTTACTACTACTCCTGCTACTGCTACTGCCACTGCTACCGCATATAGACTCTGCCAAGCTGACAGGCCTTGCTCTTTCGAGCTTTCGGCGACGTGAGACCAATGATTCCAAGCAGTTTTCACACGATAATCGGGTTTTGGAAGAATTCGGAAGACATCACACGGGTCTGGGCCCTTTGAAATCTCAGCAGCTGTCTCGGCTCGGGTTGACGCTCCGCAGCTGGGTTTGTGTTCTCTGACGGATCTCATTAAGACCATGCTGGTCACTTCCATGCCGCTTTGCCTACTAAAGGTTTGGGGTTTGGGGCTCAGGGTTTTGGTCGAAAATTCCATCAATTGCGTCCTGAGGTTTCGTGCGATGCTGGTGGTTTTTCTCGCTGACGCTGCCCGCCCCGCACAGTTCGTGTCACAAGGCTGTGTGTGATGCGGCTTGATGGGCCAAGTCAAGATTTTGCAGGATTCTTCAGAGCCAGGGAGGCCCTTGGGTGCCATGAATGCAAATTGTGCTCCGAGGGCTTGTATAGAGTCCATGTTGAACAACTGCCAAAACTGCTATGTACAACCAACTGCTTAAACCTCAAAGCCCCCAAACCCGAAACCCAAACCACAAACGCGTAGACGCGAAACGAGGGGGGATAGGTTGATAGGGTTGTAGTGGGTATATGGGGATACGTAGGATATACAGGTTTAGGGCTTAGAGATTTAGGTGGATGGAGGACATCTTGCACCAGCTAGGATCCCCAATGTTACTGTGTAGTTGCTACGGATTAGTGACCTTTAGGTTCAGGGTTGAGGGTTCCTACGGAGACAATCGGTGCTAAACTCTCTACGTCTCTGGCTGGGCAGGCCAAAACAACGGTCAGGCGGTCAAACTGAAGGCTTCAACCCTAAATCTCAAACTTAAGTCCAGGGCTCATGTAGTCAAGGTGCCCACTGTGAACCTGCTCCCTCTTCATGGCCTCACCTGCGTCGACACCTGCATCATCCGGATGACCCGCAATGTTGAGGGTTTGGGATTCGGGTTTAGGGATTAGTATTGAGGGCTTCAGTTTGGGACTAGGGTTTAGGGAACACTCTGATATGAGTAGCATCTTTGCTGGTGGTTGAACCCAGCGAGATTATATTCGTTGAATGAATTTCTATACCACAAAGAGGATATGATCTTCCTATATTGGGTGCCATATTTTTCCTACAGACAATACCGTTCATATGCTATATATGTGTGGGCTATATGGGGTGTATAAAGGGATCATGCAAGAAAAATGAAGTTGCCATAACCTTATCCCTAAGGCCCAGACCCAAAAAAAGATGGGGTCCATGCCTGGGTTAGTACCCTGACACCTAAACATTGTTGGATGCAGGTTTTGGTTGTGCATCCATTCCTGGATGGGCTTGGTGTGTTGCACTTGAGTTGGGGTGCATGCTGAACCTTTCAGAATTCCCCTTAGTAGCCCTCTAATGCTCCTCTGTAGAATTCCCTACCCAGCCCCCTTTGAGAAGTTTAAACTATAGGGCATATGATGCTCAACTTTGCCCTAAACCCTAAACCCTAAACCCTAAACCCTAAACCCTAAACCCTAAACCCTAAACCCTAAACCCTAAACCCTAAACCCTAAACCCTAAACCCTAAACCCTAAACCGGGTTTAGGGTTTAGGGTTTAGGGTTTAGGGTTTAGGGTTTAGGGTTTAGGGTTTAGGGTTTAGGGTTTAGGGTTTATTGAACTTATTAAGGGTTCAGGTCCGGGGAAGTTTCGAGGAGTTTCGAGGAGTTTCGGTTTTTAGATTTTTCCGAAATTGGCTTCAGAGGCACAAATCGGCTTTAGAAGGCCCAAAATTGGCTTCAGAAGGCCCAAAATTGGCTTCAGAAGCCAAAAATTGGTGACAGAGGCTGGTTTGGCCTCAGAGGGCCAAAATTGGCTTCAGAAGGCCAAAAGTGGGTTGAAAAGGCATCAGAGGCCCAAATTAGCTTCAGAAGGCACAAAATTGGCTTCAGATGGCTTCAGAAAGAAGGAGGCCCAAATTGGCTTCAGAAGGCCCAAAATTCGCTTCAAAAGCAAAAAATTGGCTTCAGAAGGCAAAAATTGGCGCCCAAATTGGCTTTGGAAGGCCCAAAATTGGCTTCAGGAAGCCAAAATTCCAAGTTGACTTCAAAAGGCTTACTTAAACTTGGCTTCAGAAGGCCCAAATTAGCTTCAGAAGGCCAAAACTGGCTCCAGAAGGCCAAAATTGGCTTCAAGCCAAAATTGGCGTCAGAAGGCTCAACTTGGTTTCAAGGCCAAAATTGACCAAAATTGGCTTCAGAAGGCAAAAATTCCAAACTGACTTCAGCAGGCCAAAATTGGCTTCAGCAGGCCAAAATTTGCCTCAGAAGGCCCAAATTGGCTTCAAGACGAAAATGGGCACAAAATTGGCTTCAGAAGGCTCAAAATTTGTTTGAAAAGGCCAAATTAGTTTCAGAACGTTTTTTTGGCTTCAGAAGGCCAAACTTAGGCTTCTCAAGGCACAAAATTGGTTTCAGAAGGCCAAACTTGGCTTCAGAGGCCCAGATTGGCTTCAGATGGCTTCAGAAGGCCAAAATTGGTTTCAGGCCCAAATTGGCTTCAGAAGAGCCCAAAAATGGCTTCAGAAGGCCGGCTTCCCACATTCAGAAGGCCAAATTGGTTGAGAGGCCCAAATTGGTTTCAGATTCTATTCAGAAGGCCAAAATTGGTTTCAGGCCCAAAGTGGCTTCAGAAGGCCCAAATTGGCTTCAGAACGCGCAAAATTGGCTTCAGAAGGCCAAAATTGGCTTCAGGCCCAAATTGGCTTTGGAAGGCCCAAAATCGGCTTCAGAAGCCAAAAATCCCATATTGACTGCAGAAGGCTTAGACTTGGCCAAATTGGCTTCAGAAGGCCAAAATTGGCAATTGGCCCCAGAAGGCCCAAATTGGTTCCACAAGGCCCACCAGCAAAGAGCGCAAAAGGCACCGGGTGGCTTTGCCCAGGACTTGAGAAGCTTCAAACAGCTCCAAAGTGCTGAAATGTTCAATTTTCTTAAACCTCCTGCACAAAGCCCAACAGTCTTTTTTGTTCGATTTACTTAAAAACTCCTCGCCCACGCAGGCACGAAGCAACTGACGACAAACCCAAACAAAAAGAAGCCGGCAACTTTGCACCACACCAGCAAAAGCGGCCTTCCAAGAAAAGGAAGGAATAAGTTCAAGTTTACACATTGGCTTGAGGGTTTAGGGTTTAGGGTTTAGGGTTTAGGGTTTAGGGTTTAGGGTTTAGGGTTTAGGGTTTAGGGTTTAGGGTTTAGGGTTTAGGGTTTTCGCTGCGAGTGCGCTTCGACCCCCTCCATGAAGTGGTTGGGGGTCGGCGCATGAGCTGCAATGCCCCCCCTCCCACCCAAAATACAAACCTTGGACGGGTTTAGGGTTATCTACCCCCCTACCCCCCTATCAAGGGGGGATAGATTGTTTGGTGGAGCAGGGGTAAATTATCACCTTCGACAAACTGTGGAGAAAACCCTCTTCAATTTGCAGAGTGCTTTGTTTCCAGTTGGCAAATCTTCAACTCAAGACGCGGTAACTGTCAACAACAATTGAAGGAAGGCAAAAGTGCATTGTTTTGGTCGAGTAACATAAACATGAATGCATGAGCACCGCTTCTTTGAGAGCCAAGATTCTGCGCGCAAGACAAATGCAAGTCATCTGGCGTGCCAGGGTGGGTGAGGGGCAACTCCAGGAGCACTGCACCAAGCTACTTCCGTCTTCAGTACGCATGCAACAAATCACCAGGCCTGTGCAACTAGAGTGCCATATGCAAAAGGCTGACGACCTTGATTTGCCGCTTCCAACGCTGTCCTGCGGCAGGTCGAAGATGCACCGTGCTTTGCGCTGCCTAGCGCCGCGCGGCACCGGTTACTGAAGGTGAGACATGTCAACTACCTCGCTGTGGGCCACCTGTACGTGTGTGGCCCAATGATGTGAAACGACTTGAAAAGGACGTCACTTGGCTGGAGTGAAATGATCCTCTGTCAAGATGCCCGCCAACAGGAAGTCCTTGTAGTAGCCGACCCTACTGATGGCAGTGTAGGCCGCGGCAGGCACCTTCGGGGCATCCAGGTAGACGACGACGTGAGGCAGCTCGGCGCCCTGGAACTTCAGGATGGTGGACGCGTAACCCGGCCGGACGGGATAGTAGACCAAGCCACCCCTTTCCGGGTCGGTCCATGGCCAGACGCTGACCACGAACCCGGTGGCAGTGCGCACCAGCAGGCCGCCCGTGTTGTCGTCGTACTTCAGCACCGTCGCCTCCATTCCATTGACGAAGTCGACATCCTTCCGCACATTGCGGGTCAAATATACCCGCATGCCCTTGTAGACGGGCATAGTGGAGGGCTGCAGCTCTGCAGGTGGCTTCAGCTTGCCTTGCGCATAGTTCTCAGGATTGGAGTCCACGTCAGCTGGCAAAGTCGCACTTGGAGGGTACTTCGGGAAGAGGGCCTTCAGAGCAGTTCCGTTGACCACAGCAGCACCCCGCCTGGTGCAAGTCAGGATCGTCGTGTTGGGCTTGGATTTGAGGAGCTTCTGGAGTCCCTTCACAGTCGGCCGGCCCGGCGGCCGCCACGCCATCTTCTTGCGGAGCTGCCGGAGCAGCTTGGCATTTGGTTTGCCGGTCCTGAGGGTTGCCAGCAGCTTGGCGTGCACCTTGTCCTTGCAGCGGTACATTTTGTGGAGGGCCACGCGGTAGCACATGGTGTTCCAAAGGCGCGAATGCCACGGGCGCTTCTCCCCCATGCCGGGCATCTGGTACCGATCACCCAGCAGCGCGAGGGCCGGCGTGCGCTCTGCAGCTGCCCACAAGCGCAAGATCCTGTCGAAGTTGACCATGTCCAGTTGCGAAAGCTCGTCTACGACAATGAGAGAGTACACGCTCAGCAAGGACGCCTCGCCATGCTCTGCAGATTCATGTAGGCCAAACGCGGCGTGGCAGGTGTCGATGTCGATCTTGTGGCCGTAGCGCGCCTTCATGCGACTGGCCAACTGGGCGGTCGGCAAAGCCATCAAGACCTTGCCGCCCTTGGTCAAGGCACGGTCGATGCAAGAGAAGACCACCGTAGTCTTGCCGGTCCCGGGTGGTCCCAGGCACACGTTGGCCTTGCTGTCCTTCGCCTCTTGTCGCAGACGGTCCGCCTCGCCCTCGTCCTCTGCGTCCTCGATGGCCAGCGCTCTGTCCACTGCGCTGTCCACGAGCTCTTTGAAGCCTCCGCAGGCAGGACAAGAATTGTATAAGCGCATGACGCGCATGTGCGTCAACACAAAAATACACAAACCATCTCCACCAGGTTTTTTGATGCAGACGAGGCTCGGAGTTGCTGCCTGTTGAACTTGCTAGCGTCCACGGGGCCTGCTTTCTTCTTGCAGGTCTTCGTCTTGCTGCGGCACTTCTCCTGGGTTTGCCGGTCCTCTCGGGCATCCAGGGTGCCATCAAGGTATTCCTGAAGCAAGCCGCGATGCGCACGGATCATGGCCAGGATGGTGTCCACGTGATCCTTGGTGTGTGCCTCCATCTTCAGCTCGGCGCGGATCTTCTCGTCGTCCTGCCACATGGCCTGCGCCGCCGGGTGCTCGCAGAGGATTGCCATGGCGAAGTACTTGTGTGCCTCCGGAAGCCGTTGGGCGACGTGCTCCGGCACGCAGAAGTCCGTGGCTTCCTCGAAGGGAACATGAAGCATGAGCCACTGGCCAAAGTAGCGGTCGTTGAACTTGGAAACTGTCTCGGCGGCCACGACTTTCTCGCCTTGCATCACGTAGTTCGCAGCAAAGTCCTCTAGGGTGGCGCCGCCGCCAGACTGCACGTGTTTCTTCTTGAGCCAGTGGCAGATCTTCCCCTCGGCCGTGGTCTTGCGCAGGTAGTCGAGGAGGCTGATGCGGCCACGAGCCCATTCCGCCTGCTCGTACAGCTCCACCTCGCGCAACTTGGGCTCCTGGTCAGGGTAGGGCGCCACCAAGTCGCGCTTGCCGCCGCTCTGGGTGGAGAGGTGCCACTGGCGGAACTTGGCACCGAAGAGCTGCAGCACCATCTCGGGCTCCAGCGGCCGGTAGCGCATGAGGACCGTGGCGGCGATGCTCATGGCGTCAGCATCGTCGTTGAGCCACTCCTCGCTGGCCGCGTCCGAGAACTTGCTGACGTACTTGGTGACGTAGGCGCGGAGTAGGCCGTCGTCGTCGCACATCTGGAAGTCTTGGTGGCAGCGGAGCACCTCCATGAGGTCGACGAGGTAGGGGCGCAGGCCCTCGGCATGGTCGTCCTCCGTGTGCTGCAAGCGCCATGCACCAGCCTCACGGTCAAAGCAGCTTGGTGCCTCGTGGATGGGCCAGCCGCTCTTCTTTTCCTGATCGTACTGGCTGCCTTCGACGTAGCCACGGAGGTCCGCGTCTTCGGGCAAAGTGGCGGACACGGTCTCCGCCAGATCCAGCTGCTCGACGTGCTCAGGCTTCACGAAGATGACGACATGCACGTGGACCCGGCCCGAGCCGTGGTAGTCCTGCGTGGCTGCCTTGCGAGTGCCATCCTGATACTCGAGCCGCAGGAAGAAGTGCAGGCGACAGGCCTGTCCCCGCTCGTCAAGAACGCGGAAGATGTTGCTCTTCCACGCCTTGTGCCCATGTCCCCCCGTTTGCCCCAACAACAAGCCTTTCACAGCTTGGACCATGACGTGCACTATGTGCAGCGTCTCCGCCACCGGCAGGAAGAGGCGCTCCTTGAGCATCTTCTGCATCTCGTCGCGGACCCACTCGTGATAGGGGAAGCTCCATTCGTAGGGGGCGATGGTGAAGAAGATGCGAGGGTAGCCGATCTGCCGCACCATGTCCAGCAAGGCATAGTGCACTCCACGCCAATAGTGAGGGCTGAAGGCCTCGCCCTTGAGCGTGAGGCGCATCGGCGTTGGCAGCTGCAGGTTCTTCTTGGAACCGATGCTGCTCCAGAGGTTGAGGTCATAGACGAACTGGAGCAGCTCGAAGTCTGCAGCATAGCCCAGGAGACGACCCAGTGCCAAGGCAGCAAAGAGCCGTTTCATGCTGTGGCGCGTGGCGTCATTTGCTTCTGCGTCCTCCTCATTTGCCAGCTGGCTCTCCTCTTCTTCGCTGTCATCGTTGCCCTCCACCTCCTCATCGCTTTCTGCAGGAAAGGCTACACGCCCAGCAGGCCGACCGGCATTCAGCACGTCCTCCAAGGTGGCTGCCCGCTCCTGCCGAATCACCCGCCTGGGGTCCGTGGCACGCTCGTGAGTGAAGGTGCGCTTCACATCCCAGAACAAACCAGGCCAGAGGGCGCACTCCACGCCGACGCGTTCAATGAATTGTAGCCGGCGACGGCGAGTGAGCTCGTCAGCGCCGGGGTGTTCTTCCAGAAACTCCGCGTGCTCGGCCACAAAGGTCGCATAGGGTGTGTCATCCGAGGCCATCAAGAAGTCGTAAGCTGCGCGGGCCTTCGTCCGCATGTTCACGTCCTGGCCATGTCAGCGAGCAAACACATTGCTGAAAATGTTAAATGTAAAGATTCTGATAGGACACCTGCATACTCAACGCCTCAACGCCTGGCCTGCAGGTGCTTGATGCGCTTCTTCACTGTAGTCGTCTGCCAGCGGAAGCGGATCATGGTCGTCTTCTGGCGGTAGCCGGATTTGTGCTCTGCGCGCACGATCGGGCCCACGTCGATCTCCAAGGGCGACAAAGCTTGCGCAGCCTCTACAGACAGCTCACGCAGAACCTCTGGCACATCTGCCAGCGTCACGACCGGCTGCGCACGTGCTGCGTTGCATCTAGAGCACTTGCCGGAAGGATTTGTGGGTGGCTGGGGTTTGTTGAGCGTGCTCTCTGTGAGGTCGCGAGGCGCGAGGAGGCCGCAATTCTCGCACATGCTCCAGGAGTCGAAAAGGCACCAACGCTCGAAGTCCTCGGCCAGCCGGCGGCGCTTCGCCGGGGGCAACCCAGCGGTGTTCTCGACGGCCTCGCCAGCTGGCGTTCGCTTTGAAGGCTGGCCCATGCGGCGCCGTGCCCGAGCCCTGTCTGCCAGAACCTGCTCTCGATATTTCTTTTTCGTTGCAGCCGACGCTGGGGCTGCAGCTGGCTGCCGCGATGCCAGGGCGCCTCTCCACAAGACGGGGAGCTCCTGCCTGTCCAGCCGACGCCGGCCACCCCGCTCAGCCGCGCGCTTGGGCGCCGGACCCTGCAGCTGCGCTTCAAAATATTCTACCGCGTCGGGCGGCAGGCGTTCTTCCAAAGCACGGGCGCGGGCAGCCACTGATAAGCGCCGGAGCTTGCCCAGAACCTGCAAGAGTATGTTTCTGCATTCATGTTCTGCGCACTTCTGTACGTCACACAGAAAAAGAGCATAAACGCTTGGCTGAACGGCCTCTCGCTTGCCAGCTTCCTCCATGCACAGTGGCCATAGATCTTCAGGTCGACAGAACAGGCAGCGCGTGCTTCGACCCATGACCCGAGCTGGGCCTCCACGCGCTGCAAGAGCAAAGGTGCAGCGCTCGCCGTTCATGCCGATGCACACCTTGGGCTTGGCCAGCTCTGCTTGGAAGTAGCCACGGAAGTCCTCCGGCACGCGCTCCAAGGCCAGGCGTTGGTAGTCGGGCGTCAAGGCCAGCAGCAAGCGCTTGATTTGTCCACGCGAGCGCGGCTGGACACAGGCGGTAGCCAAGCGGTCCGGATCGCAGAAGACCTCAGGCAGCAGTGCAGCTTGGTCAAAAATGGACAATGCCTCTTTTCAATTTCTGGCTTGCCGTTTTTTTTCTTCAGCATTTCCTCTGCCACCAAGGTGCACATGCGGGAAATGTGCCTCGTTGCGCTGCACGTCCAGGGCTCTGCGCAGAGAAGCAACAAGGAGATGCCGCTGTGCCAGGACACACGGAGGGCATGGCTTTGACAACTGCAGCCTGAGATCAACGAAAGGATGACTCGCGCCACAACTCACAAGACTCGAACCAGGGCGGAGAGAGGACACAAATCAAACTCAGGCTTGCGGCTAGATTGCCTAGATTCAAGAATGACATCAGGCTCAAACAGCAGTGCAGGGCGCGACAAGGCCCGGGCATGCGTGCAGCTGGGGAACCGTGTTTTTCCATCTGCGACCTGGAGCGCATTGAGGTGTGGTGCTGTACAGTGGGCTGCGCCTGTGCTAGTCTTGCGCTGCCACGACTTTGAAACACGATGGCCTGAGGCTACTCACTCCTCTCCTGGCTCGTTCGCCACGACCTCAACGCCCGCAGGCGCTTCTGGCAGTCCTCCCTCCTCGGGCAAGCCGGCGTCCGCCGCAAGCCGAACCTGCTCATGAATGCTGTTCGCCTTGGCCGCCATGTCCTGCATGCTATCGAAGATGTGGATCAGCTTCTCCTTCTTCGGCAGGCGCGTCATCTGCTTCAACGTCTGCAGAACCTTGGCCAGCCCGTGCTCCGTCAGCACGGCCTCGGGCACGTTGTCCAGCAGCGCGACCAGCGTGTACAATGGCAGCCTATTCTTTTTGTTGTCCTGGTTTGCCACCATGGTCTGCAACTCAGCAGCAAACTTGGCCACCTCTGGCTCTGCCCAGGACAGATGTGGGTCGAGCCCCGGAGTTTTTGCCTCCTCCTCCTCCTCCTCTTCCTGATCCTCCAAGGAAAGCTCAACGGCCGCCGGCCTCGTCGATGTGGCCCGCTTCTTCGGAGCTTCGGCTTTCTTCAGCTTCTTCTTATCCTTCTTCTTCTTCTTCTCATCACTTCCACGGGAGTGGGAAGACGAGGAGGAGCCAGATTTGTGGTCGCTTTCGCTGCCAGACTCCTTGGCTTCGGAATTGTCCTCCGACTCAGAGCCGGACTCCTCCTTGCCAGCTGCCTCCTCGCTGCTGTCTCCGAAAGCCCGTTTCTTGCGGGGAGCTTTTGCTTCCAGGCGAGCCGCGTTGGTCGCCGCGACGGCTTCCACGCAACTGTCCAAAGTCTTCTTCTGCATGAACTTGCGGACGGGTTTGTCCTGCTTGGGCTCGTTCGGGATCTTCTTCGCCCACGCCTTCGGGTTGGATGCGAGAGCGCAAAGCTCCAAACCAGCCATAGCGCCAGCGTACATGCGTGAGGCTGTGTCTGCCAATCGAGCGAAGTCCTTCACCCGTTGCTGCAGAGCTTCCTTCTTTCCAAGCTTCTTCAGCACCTTCTCGGCGTGCTGCTTCAAAGAAGATGCAGAGGAGCACGCCTTGTTTGACAGGTTGACGGCTGCCAAAGCACTGCCTAAGGGCTCCAAGAGCTTCTTGACAGCTGGAATTCCAGTTTGCCCGAACTTCTTCTCAGACGATGAAGGAAGCACCGCCAAGGCAGCTGCGCAGCATTCCAACGAGGCAGAGGCCATGCTGATGCCCAGGCCTGGGCGAGCGATGCACTCCGAGGACTCTGCTGTAAGCTGCTCGGTCAGCGTGGAGGTGGTGAAGTATTCCGTCGGCGCTTGCTTGTCCGTCAGGAGCATGCAGCCATCCTCATCGGGCCAGCTGCGGAGAAACGCCTTCAAGGGCAACTTGTAAAACGGTACACCTGGAGGATATTTGCCCTTCGCCTTGCTGTCCTTGGTGACGCGCTTGCCCGTCGATTTTCGTGGGACCCACTTGCCCATGGCTTCAAGTACGCAGACCTAAACTGGAACGCTAAACGTCTCTAGCTGCTAGCTCTCGCTCTTGCGCAGCACAGCTATCGGAAGGGTCCCCGCGCTGCTGCTGAACTTAGACTAGTCACAAAGCCAAGGCATATGACCTCCACGGACCAAGGATTCAATGTTTGCACCGTTCTGATTTAACAAGAACAAGCAAAGCCTTGCTAAGACCAGCAGCCGATGTTGCACCCACCAATATTTTGTCTGCAATGTCCTCGACTCGAACTAGCCCTTCACAAAGTCCAGGTCTTGAACGAGCCCTCCTTCATCGCCCCGTGATAGACTGGGGCTCAAGGCCATCGTCCGTGCACAGGCAAAGGATTAAATGCAATGTTGTTGTTGAAAAGAAACTGCAAAGCCTTGCTGAGACCAGGTCGCCCCATGCCCGAATCACCTCAAGAATGGATCACCCCAACAACTGGGTCACCTCAGAGCTGGGTGTGTGCCAGAACTGAGTCACCCCAGCGCTGGGTCACTCCAAAAGCTTGAGTCACTTCAGGATTGGGTCACCCAGCCTGGTCTGCAGCCGAAGGTGCTTTGCCCAGGCGTTCTGTTTGTCTTCAATGTCCTCGATTCGAACGAGCCCTTCACAAAGTCCAGGATTTGAACGAGCCCTTCAGCAGGAAGTCCTCCTTCTTCGCCCCGTGATAGACTGGTGCTCCAGGCCATCGTCCGTGCACAGACTAAGGGTTCAATGCTGTTCTGATTTAAACGGAAAATACAATGTCTTGCTAAGATCAGCAGCCGAAGTTGCACACATCAATCTATTTGTCTTCAATGTCCTCGACTCGAACCAGCCCTTCGCAAAGTCCAGGTCTTGAACGAGCCCTCCAGGAAGTCCTCCTCCTTTGCCCCGACACACGAAATGGCCCGCCGGGCGGCTTTTCTTCTTGGTCCTCAAGACAAACATTTTCACTTCAGGTTGGCTGGCTTATTTGACTGCAGCCAAAGTCGCGCCATGACCGACCTCTCCAAGTAGTCCTCCTTCTGTATCTCCGGGATAAGCAAACTGGCCCTCCAGGAAGTCCTCCTTCTTTGTCCCCGGGATAAGCAAACTGGCCCTCCAGGAAGTCCTCCTTCTTTGTCATAAGCAAACTGGCCCTCCAGGAAGTCCTCCTTCTTTGTCCCCGGGATAAGCAAACTGGCCCTCCAGGAAGTCCTCCTTCTTTGTCCCCGGGATAAGCAAACTGGCCCTCCAGGAAGTCCTCCTTCTTTGTCCCCGGGATAAGCAAACTGGCCCTCCAGGAAGTCCTCCTTCTTTGTCCCCGGGAGAAGCAAACTGGCCCTCCAGGAAGTCCTCCTTCTTTGTCCCCGGGATAAGCAAACTGGCCCTCCAGGAAGTCCTCCTTCTTTGTCCCCGGGATAAGCAAACTGGCCCTCCAGGAAGTCCTCCTTCTTTGTCCCGGGATAAGCAAACTGGCCCTCCAGGAAGTCCTCCTTCTTTGTCCCCGGGATAAGCAAACTGGCCCTCCAGGAAGTCCTCCTTCTTTGTCCCCGGGATAAGCAAACTGGCCCTCCAGGAAGTCCTCCTTCTTTGTCCCCGGATAAGCAAACTGGCCCTCCAGGAAGTCCTCCTTCTTTGTCCCCGGGAAAGCAAACTGGCCCTCCAGGAAGTCCTCCTTCTTTGTCCCCGGATAAGCAAATTGGCCCTCCAGGGAAGTCCTCCTTCTTTGTCCCCGGAGAAGCAAACTGGCCCTCCAGGAAGTCTCCTTCTTTGTCCCCGGGATAAGCAAACTGGCCCTCCAGGAAGTCCTCCTTCTTTGTCCCCGGGATGAGCAAACTGGCCCTCCAGGAAGTCCTCCTTCTTTATCCCCAGGAGAAGCAAACTGGCCCTCCAGGAAGTCCTCCTTCTTTGTCCCCGGGAGGAGCAAATTGGCCCTCCAGGAAGTCCTCCTTCTTTGTCCCCAGAATGAGAAACTGGCCTTCCAGGAAGTCTCCTTCTTTGTTCCCGGGATAAGCAAACTGGCCCTCCAGGAAGTCCTCCTTCTTTGTCCCCGGGAGAAGCAAACTGGCCCTCCAGGAAGTCCTCCTTCTTTGTCCCCGGGATATGCAAACTGGCCTTCCAGTAATTCCTCCTTCTTTGTCCCCGGGATAAGCAAACTTGCCCTCCAGCAAGTCCTCCTTTTTTGTCCCCGGATAAGCAAACTGGCCCTCCAGGAAGTCCTCCTTCTTTGTCCTGGGATAAGCAAACTTGCCCTCCAGGGAGTCCCGGGACAAGCAAACTGGCCCTCCAGCAAGTCCTCCTTCTTTGTCCCCAGGATAAGCAAACTGGCCCTCCAGGAAGTCCTCCTTCTTTGTCCCCGGGATAAGCAAACTGGCCCTCCAGGAAGTCCTCCTTCTTTGTCCCCGGGACAAGCAAACTGGCCCTCCAGGAAGTCTTCCAACTGGCCCTCCAGGAAGTCCTCCTTCTTTGTCCCCGGGATAAGCAAACTGGCCCTCCAGGAAGTCCTCCTTCTTTGTCCCTGGGATAAGCAAACTGGCTGTCCGGGGAAGTCCTCCTTCTTTGTCCCCGGGATAAGCAAACTGGCCCTCCAGGAAGTCCTCCTTCTTTGTCAAACTGGCCCTCCAAGAAATCTTGCTTCTTTGTCCCCGGAATAAGAAACTGGCCTTCCAGGAAGTCTTCCTTCTTTGTTTTCAGGATAAGCAAACTGGCCCTCCAGGAAGTCCTCCTTCTTTGTCTCCGGGAAAAGCAAACTGGCCCTCCAGGAAGTCCTCCTTCTTTGTCCCCGGGAGAAGCAAACTGGCCCTCCAGGAAGTCCTCCTTCTTTGTTTCCGGGATAAGCAAACTGGCCCTCCAGGAAGTCCTCCTTCTTTGTCCCCGGGATAAGCAAACTGGCCCTCCAGGAAGTCCTCCTTCTTTGTCCCGGGATAAGCAAACTGGCCCTCCAGGAAGTCCTCCTTCTTTGTCCCCGGGATAAGCAAACTGGCCCTCCAGGAAGTCCTCCTTCTTTGTCGGCCCTCCAGGAAGTCCTCCTTCTTTGTCCCGGGATAAGCAAACTGGCCCTCCAGGAAGTCCTCCTTCTTTGTCCCCGGATAAGCAAACTGGCCCTCCAGGAAATCCTCCTTCTTTGTCCCGGGATAAGCAAACTGGCCCTCCAGGAAGTCCTCCTTCTTTGTCCCGGGATAAGCAAACTGGCCCTCCAGGAAGTCCTCCTTCTTTGTCCCCGGGATAAGCAAACTGGCCCTCCAAAAGTCCTCCTTCTTTACCCCCGCAATAAGCAAACTGGCCCTCCAGGAAGTCCTCCTTCTTTGTCCCCGGGATCAGCAAACTGGCCCTCCAGGCAAGTCCTCCTTCTTTGTCCCCGGGACAAGCAAACTGGCCCTCCAGGAAGTCCTCCTTCTTTGTCCCCGGATAAGCAAACTGGCCCTCCAGGAAGTCCTCCTTCTTTGTCCCCGGGATAAGCAAACTGGCCCTCCAGGAAGTCCTCCTTCTTTGTCCCTGGGATAAGCAAACTGGCCCTCCGGGGAAGTCCTCCTTCTTTGTCCCCGGGATAAGCAAACTGGCCCTCCAGGAAGTCCTCCTTCTTTGTCAAACTGGCCCTCCAAGAAATCTTGCTTCTTTGTCCCCGGAATAAGAAACTGGCCTTCCAGGAAGTCTTCCTTCTTTGTTTTCAGGATAAGCAAACTTGCCCTCCAGGAAGTCCTCCTTCTTTGTTTCCGGGAAAAGCAAACTGGCCCTCCAGGAAGTCCTCCTTCTTTGTCCCCGGAATAAGCAAGTCCTCCTTCTTTGTTTTCAAGGTAAACTGAGTGGCCCTCCAGGAAGTCCTCCTTCTTTGTCCCCGGGATAAGCAAACTGGCCCTCCAGGAAGTCCTCCTTCTTTGTCCTGGCATAAGCAAACTGGCCTTCCAGGAAGTCCTCCTTCTTTGTCCCCGGGATAAGCAAACTGGCCCTCCAGGAAGTCCTCCTTCTTTGTCCCCGGGATAAGCAAACTGGCCCTCCAAGAAGTCCTCCTTCTTTGTCCCCGGGAGAAGCAAACTGGCCCTCCAGGAAGTCATCCTGCTTTGTCCCCGGGATAAGCAAACTGGCCCTCAGGTGGCCCTCCAGGAAGTCCTCCTTGTTTGTCCTCGAACTGGCCCTCCAGGAAGTCCTCCTTCTTTGTCCCTGGGATAAGCAAACTGCCCTCCACCTCCTTCTTTGTCCCCGGGATAAGCAAACTGGCCCTCCAGGAAGCCTCCTTCTTTCTCCTCGGGATAAGCAAACTGGCCCTCCAGGAAGTCCTCCTTCTTTGTCCCCACCGGGAGAAGCAAACTGGCCCTCCAGGAAGTCCTCCTTCTTTGTCCCCGGGATAAGCAAACTGGCCCTCCAGGAAGTCCTCCTTCTTTGTCCCGGGAGAAGCAAACTGGCCCTCCAGGAAGTCCTCCTTCTTTGTCCCCGGGATAAGCAAACTGGCCCTACAGGAAGTCCTCCTTCTTTGTCCCCGGGATGTCCCCGGGATAAGCAAACTGGCCCTCAGGAAGTCCTCCTTCTTTGTGAGCAAATTCTTTGTCAAAGGGATAAGCAAACTGGCCCTCCAGGAAGTCCTCCTTCTTTGTCTCCGGGATAAGCAAACTGCCCTCCACCTCCTTCTTTGTCCCCGGGATAAGCAAACTGGCCCTCCAGGAAGTCCTCCTTCTTTGTCCCCGGGATAAGCAAACTGGCCCTCAGGAAGTCCTCCTTCTTTGTCCCCGGGATAAGCAAACTGGCCCTCCAGGAAATCCTCCGTCTTTTTTTTTTTGAACTGGCCCGCCAGGATGCTCCTTCCTTGAAAAGCCCAATTGTTCCTTTTTTGTCCCCAGATCAGCAAACTGGCCAAGAAATCCTTCTTCATTGTCACCGGAATAAGCAACACTTGCCCTCCAGAAAGCAGGAAGTCCTCCTTCTTTGTGCCCAAGATAAGCAATTGGCCCTCCAGGAAGTCCTCCTTTTTGACCCCCGCGATGTTCAGCAAACTCTCCAGGAAGTCTTCCTTCTTTGTGTCGGAACAAATTGGCCCTCCAAGAAGTCCTCCTTCTTCGTCCCCGAGACAAGAAAATTGGCCCTCCAGGAAGTCCTCCTTGTTTGTGTCCTCCAGGAAATCCTCCTCCTTCGTCCCGAAATAGGCGAATTGGCCCTCCAATAAGTCTTCCTTCAAATGCGCAAATTTGGCCCTCCTGGAAGTCCGCAAATTGGCCCTCCCGGACTTCTTTGCAATCGGGACAAGCGAAGGACCACATGTTCAATTTACTTAAACCTCCTTGCCCTGCGCAGGCACAAAGCCCAAAAGTCTTCTTTGTTCGATTTACTTAAACCTCCTCGCCTACGCAACCGCAAAGCAACTGACGACAACTCAACAAAAAGCTGCGCTGGCGCACAAGGGCGAAGCCCCTAAAAGTTTAGGGTTTAGGGTTTAGGGTTTAGGGTTTAGGGTTTAGGGTTTAGGGTTTAGGGTTTAGGGTTTAGGGTTTAGGGTTTAGGGTTTAGGGTTTAGGGGGGTTAGGGTTTAGGGTTTAGGTTTAGGGTGTTTAGGGTTTAGGGTTTAGGGTTTAGGGTTTAGGGTTTAGGGTTTAGGGTTTAGGGTTTAGGGTTTAGGGTTTAGGGTTTAGGGTTTAGGGTTTAGGGTTTAGGGTTTAGGGTTTAGGGTTTAGGGTTTAGGGTTTAGGGTTTAGGGTTTAGGGTTTAGGGTTTAGGGTTTAGGGTTTAGGGTTTAGGGTTTAGGGTTTAGGGTTTAGGGTTTAGGGTTTAGGGTTTAGGGTTTAGGGTTTAGGGTTTAGGGTTTAGGGTTTAGGGTTTAGGGTTTAGGGGTTAGGGTTTAGGGTTTAGGGTTTAGGGTTTAGGGTTTAGGGTTTAGGGTTTAGGGTTTAGGGTTTAGGGTTTAGGGTTTAGGGTTTAGGGTTTAGGGTTCGCCAGCGCAGCGTGGCGCCCAAGACATGTCTGGAGATATAGGAGAGGCAACCCTAAACCCCAAACTCACTAGGCCCCCTTTTCTGCTTTTGGAGGCTTGAGTAACTTTTTACGGGAGAAATTGGATTTTCAAAAGGCCTTAGACGCCTCCGGGCCGAAGGCTTCAAAAGTCTTTAGGAGGCACTAAAGTTTGACAAGGCTCTGACTGAGAAGCCGAGGAGGCAACTCCACACTCCAATCCCGCCCGGCTCGAAGAATGTTTTTCGGACGTAATCTTGCAGCTCCAAAAAGCCTTAAAAAGCTCCGGCCGACAGGCTCCAAAACCAAAACAAGGCTTGTTGCCCAAAAAAGGACCAAAAGGCAGCGTGGGAGGACCCCAAAAGGAGCTGGGAGTGCCCAAAGACGTCACCAAGAAACCCGCAAAAGGAGGGCTCAAAAAAAGGTGCACAACAAAAAGGGCCTCAACATTGGCCAAGGTGCAGCAGGATTGCCGCTTTATTCTTGGAAGCAGGTGCAAGGTTCTTTTGTTTCTCCACGGCAATCGGTTTCTGCAAGAAGAAGCGCTAGGCGTCCGACAAAATGGCTTCTTCCATAGCCCACGCTACTGGGATCAAATAAGGCGGCCCCTGTGCGTATGGCAGGAGACACTTGCGAATTGTTCTACGAAGCTTCCACCAAGCTCGCCGATGGTGCCGAGAGCGGTTGCCGAGGCGGCGTAGCTGTTGCCGATGATGCGAGACGGCGGCGACATCCTTGTGCAAAAGCTTGACCCATGCACAATCCGTGGAAGGGTGGTCAGCTCGACCGTAGTACTTGCAGGCGCGTAGGAACTGCTCGGACTCTTCACTCAGCTTTGTGATCTGGGGCGGTGGCCGCCCGGAGAGGAGCCGCCGCAGCCGCACCTTTCTCTTGTGCAGCCAGCTTGTCGTCTGCAAAAATCTGCTTCGCTCGCCTGCCTTGTAGCGCAACCTGATCTGTCTTGCTTCAGGTAGAACGACCAGTGAACTCATGACGAAGGCTGCTTTGTAGGTGGGAGAGCCTTGCTTTTGCCAGCCGATCAACCGTCGGACAATATGTCTGGTGCCAAAGCGGCTGTTCAAGGCGTGCTCTAGGGCTTGCACGCAGCAGAAAGCGCAGCAATTTCCATCTCGCTTCCTTTTGATATAAGCCCGACCACCCTTGCCGTCTTTGGCAAAAATGCATGGCGCAGCTGAACCGCCACTAGGGTCCTGGAAACCAGCGCAATATTGCGGCATGGCAGCGGCAGAGAACTGGACTTTCGCGTGGAGGACGCATGCGTGGGTTATGCTTGTATAGGCACGTGGTTTCTTCTATGCGTGTCCGTGGTTTTCATTGTGAGCCCAGCTGCATCACGCAATGTGGATGGGCTGTCACAGATAAAGTTTATGCGCCTTGCAAACAGCTCGCTTTCCGTGGAGATCAGCTGCACGTGCAACAGCGTCGACTCATAACACAAGCATGCACCCAATTTTTGTTTTGTCAGTGCGACTCGGGTGGCCGCGTGCTGTTCACTGGATCGCGGGCCGCAGAGCTATATGCACTTATGCCGGCAACTAGTCACTAGTCACTAGTCGGCGCCAGGACGGACTGCAGGTTGTTGTTCCTGCGCTAGAATGACTGTAGGCTGCTCCTGCAGCCAGTAAGCGAAGGCGTCGTCTAGGTGCCGCACGCTGAAGCGCAGCTCGACAGGCAAGCCGCCAAGCACGGTGTGCAGAACCTGCTTCACGCGGTCCTTGCTGCGTTCATCAAAAGCAAGGTCGTGCAGGAAGCGGCAGCGACCACAGGTTTGCCGAGGGACGTCGGCCTTCTCAAAGCCAGCTTTGAATGGATCAACCCCGCCAGAGAACTCGAGTCTGTACTTGTGATCTGCTGGTAGTTGTTGCAACTCACATGTGATATGCTCATGGCCACGTGGAGGCAGCACCCTGAATGGGTCTTGTAGCCCTGCGTAGAAGCCACTGTCGCACGCAATCTTCCACGGGGGTGGCAAGGGCTCTGCTGGACGCTCGCCGAGTGCCCAATCAACAGAAAATTCTGGAGGCATCTGCGTCAATAAGTTTTGACGAACTTTCTCTTGCATGACTAAGAGAATGACACGCAGAGCTTCGTAGGGCGTGTCCCCTGCAGCATACATCACAGGCACCCAGTCGTCTCGGCCCCAGGACATCTTGTCTGGATCTGGAGCTCCATTCAGCACCCTCACCTTTTTCGACTTCAGCAGCCCACGCAGATTGCGAGCGTCCGGACTTGGGTGGTGGTGTAGCGCCTTGATCATTGTGGCGATGAGGTGGTGGCCAAAGGAGCCCTCGCGTCCTGCGCCATCAACATGCACGACCAGGATTTGCCAGAGTGGGCCTGTCCCGCCAAGTGCCCAATTGGCCATCCCCCAGCGGCGAATTATTGCCACTAGAGGTTCTCCCGTAGGCTCGCCGCGCGCAGCTTCCTCACGCTTGGCAGCCTTGCAACGCCATTCTGGCAGCATTTGGCGCACATATTCGTCCTCACGCAACCAACCTGCGCGGGTCTTGCGCTTGAACGCCATGGCTAGCGGAGGCGAGCGGATAGCAGCAGCTTTGGCGGGACTTTGGAGCTTGGACCAACTGGGCTCTACGAACGCTCAAACTCACTGCAATGCGCGTGCAACAAGCCTGCAGCGCTTGAGTCTCTATTTCACTCTATTTTGCGCCTCACCTTTCTTTCGCTTCTTTGTGCCTGATATTCTGTGTTTCTGACACAAACCATCGCAAGTTGGCCTTCTGAGAAGTCTTTCTTCTTTGCCCAAGCTCACTTCAGGATGCCTGACTGCAGCCGAAACTGCACCAATCATTACCAAGCCCTCCTTCTTTGTCCCCGGCAACAAAGGATTCAATGTAATGTTGCTATTTAAAAGAAAAAAGAAAAACAAATTCCTTGCTAAGACCAGGTCACTCCATGCCCGAATCACCTCAAGTATGGATTACCCCAACGACTGGGTCACCTCAGAGCTGGGTGTGTGCCAGAACTGAGTCACCCCAGCGTCGGGTCACTCCATAAGCTTGAGTCACTTCAGGATTGGGGCACCCAGGCTTGTCTGCAGCCGAAGGTGCTCTGCCCAAGCGTTCTATTTGTCTTCAATGTCCTCGACTCAAACCAGCCCTTCACAAAGTCCAGGTCTTGAACGAGCCCTTCAGGAAGTCCTCCTTCTTCGTCCCGTGATAAACTGGTGCTCCAAGCATCTCCAGGCCATCGTCCGCGCACAGAGGAAGGATTCAATGTAATGTTGTTGTTACTAAAAAGAAAAAGCAAAGCCTTGCTGAGACCAGGTCACCCCGCACCCGAATCACCTCAAGCATGGATCACCCCAACGGACTGGGTCACCTCAGAGCTGGGTACGCCAGAACTGAGTCACCCCAGCGTTGGGTCACTCCATAAGCTTGAGTCACTTCAGGATTGGGGCACCCAGGCTTGTCTGCAGCCGAAGGTGCTTTGCCCAAGCGTTCTATTTGTCTTGAATGTCGTTGATTCGAACTAGCCCGTCACAAAGTCCAGGATTTGAACGAGCCCTCCAGCAGGAAGTCCTCCTTCTTCGCCTCGTGATAGACTGGTGCTCCAGGCCATCGTCCGTGCACAGACAAAGGGTTCAATGCTCTGTTCTGATTTAAAACGAAAATACAATGTCTTGCTAAGATCAGCAGCCGAAGTTGCACACATCAATCTATTTGTCTTCCATGTCCTCGACTCGAACCAGCCCTTCACAAAGTCCAGGTCTTGAACGAGCCCTCCAGGAAGTCCTCCTCCTTTGCCCCGACACACGAAATGGCCCGCCGGGAGGCTTTTCTTCTTGGTCCTTAAGACAAACATTTTCACTTCGGGTTGGCTGGCTTATTTGACTGCAGCCAAAGACCTCCAAGTAGTCCTCCTTCTGTCCTTCCAGGAAGTCCTCCTTCTTTGTCCTCGGGATAAGCGCCCCGGATAAGCAAACTGGCAGTCCAGGAAGTCCTGCTTCTTTGTTACCGGGATAAGCAAACTGGCCCTCCAGGAAGTCAGTCATCCTTCTTTGTCCCCGGGAAGTCCTCCTTCTTTGTCCCGGGATAAGCAAACTGGCCCTCCAGGAAGTCCTCCTTCTTTGTCCCCGGGATAAGCAAACTGGCCTTCCAGGAAGTCCTCCTTCTTTGTCCCCGGGATAAGCAAACTGGCCCTCCAGGAAGTCCTCCTTCTTTGTCCCCGGGATAAGCAAACTGGGCCTCCAGGAAGTCCTCCTTCTTTGTCCTGGGATAATCAAACTGGCCTTCCAGGAAGTCCTCCTTCTTTGTCCCTGGGATAAGCAAACTGGCCCTCCAGGAAGTCCTCCTTCTTTGTCCCCGGGATAAGCAAACTGGCCCTCCAGGAAGTCCTCCTTCTCTGTCCCGGGATAAGCAAACTGGCCCTCCAGGAAGTCCTCCTTCTTTGTCCCCGGGATAAGCAAACTGGCCCTCCAGGAAGTCCTCCTTCTTTGTCCCCGGAATAAGCAAACTGGCCCTCCAGGAAGTCCTCCTTCTTTGTCCCCGGGATCAGCAAACTGGCCCTCCAGGAAGTCCTCCTTCTTTGTTTCGGGATAAGCGAACTGGCCCTCCAGGAAGTCCTCCTTCTTTGTCCCCGGATAAGCAAACTGGCCCTCCAGGAAATCCTCCTTCTTTGTCCCGGGATAAGCAAACTGGCCCTCCAGGAAGTCCTCCTTCTTTGTCCCGGGATAAGCAAACTGGCCCTACAGGAAGTCCTCCTTCTTTGTCCCCGGGATAAGCAAACTGGCCCTCCAAAAGTCCTCCTTCTTTACCCCCGCAATAAGCAAACTGGCCCTCCAGGAAGTCCTCCTTCTTTGTCCCCGGGATAAGCAAACTGGCCCTCCAGGCAAGTCCTCCTTCTTTGTGCCCGGGATAAGCAAACTGGCCCTCCAGGAAGTCCTCCTTCTTTGTCCCCGGATAAGCAAATTGGCCCTCCAGGGAAGTCCTCCTTCTTTGTCCCCGGAGAAGCGAACTGGCCCTCCAGGAAGTCTCCTTCTTTGTCCCCGGGATAAGCAAACTGGCCCTCCAGGAAGTCCTCCTTCTTTGTCCCCGGGATGAGCAAACTGGCCCTCCAGGAAGTCCTCCTTCTTTATCCCCAGGAGAAGCAAACTGGCCCTCCAGGAAGTCCTCCTTCTTTGTCCCCGGGAGGAGCAAATTGGCCCTCCAGGAAGTCCTCCTTCTTTGTCCCCAGAATGAGAAACTGGCCTTCCAGGAAGTCTCCTTCTTTGTTCCCGGGATAAGCAAACTGGCCCTCCAGGAAGTCCTCCTTCTTTGTCCCCGGGAGAAGCAAACTGGCCCTCCAGGAAGTCCTCCTTCTTTGTCCCCGGGATATGGGAGATAAGCAAACTGGCCCTCCAGGAAGTCCTCCTTCTTTGTCCTGGGATAAGCAAACTTGCCTCCAGGGAGTCCCGGGACAAGCAAACTGGCCCTCCAGCAAGTCCTCCTTTTTTGTCCCCGGATAAGCAAACTGGCCCTCCAGGAAGTCCTCCTTCTTTGTCCTGGGATAAGCAAACTGGCCCTCCAGCAAGTCCTCCTTCTTTGTCCCCAGGATAAGCAAACTGGCCCTCCAGGAAGTCCTCCTTCTTTGTCCCCGGGATAAGCAAACTGGCCCTCCAGGAAGTCCTCCTTCTTTGTCCCCGGGACAAGCAAACTGGCCCTCCAGGAAGTCTTCCAACTGGCCCTCCAGGAAGTCCTCCTTCTTTGTCCCCGGGATAAGCAAACTGGCCCTCCAGGAAGTCCTCCTTCTTTGTCCCTGGGATAAGCAAACTGGCTGTCCGGGGAAGTCCTCCTTCTTTGTCCCCGGGATAAGCAAACTGGCCCTCCAGGAAGTCCTCCTTCTTTGTCAAACTGGCCCTCCAAGAAATCTTGCTTCTTTGTCCCCGGAATAAGAAACTGGCCTTCCAGGAAGTCTTCCTTCTTTGTTTTCAGGATAAGCAAACTGGCCCTCCAGGAAGTCCTCCTTCTTTGTTTCCGGGAAAAGCAAACTGGCCCTCCAGGAAGTCCTCCTTCTTTGTCCCCGGGATAAGCAAACTGACCCTCCAGGAAGTCCTCCTTCTTTGTCCCCGGGATAAGCAAACTGGCCCTCCAGGAAGTCCTCCTTCTTTGTCCCGGGATAAGCAAACTGGCCCTCCAGGAAGTCCTCCTTCTTTGTCCCCGGGATAAGCAAACTGGCCCTCCAGGAAGTCCTCCTTCTTTGTCCCCGGGATAAGCTTTGTCGGCCCTCCAGGAAGTCCTCCTTCTTTGTCCCGGGATAAGCAAACTGGCCCTCCAGGAAGTCCTCCTTCTTTGTCCCCGGATAAGCAAACTGGCCCTCCAGGAAATCCTCCTTCTTTGTCCCGGGATAAGCAAACTGGCCCTCCAGGAAGTCCTCCTTCTTTGTCCCGGGATAAGCAAACTGGCCCTCCAGGAAGTCCTCCTTCTTTGTCCCCGGGATAAGCAAACTGGCCCTCCAAAAGTCCTCCTTCTTTACCCCCGCAATAAGCAAACTGGCCCTCCAGGAAGTCCTCCTTCTTTGTCCCCGGGATCAGCAAACTGGCCCTCCAGGCAAGTCCTCCTTCTTTGTCCCCGGGACAAGCAAACTGGCCCTCCAGGAAGTCCTCCTTCTTTGTCCCCGGATAAGCAAACTGGCCCTCCAGGAAGTCCTCCTTCTTTGTCCCCGGGATAAGCAAACTGGCCCTCCAGGAAGTCCTCCTTCTTTGTCCCTGGGATAAGCAAACTGGCCCTCCGGGGAAGTCCTCCTTCTTTGTCCCCGGGATAAGCAAACTGGCCCTCCAGGAAGTCCTCCTTCTTTGTCAAACTGGCCCTCCAAGAAATCTTGCTTCTTTGTCCCCGGAATAAGAAACTGGCCTTCCAGGAAGTCTTCCTTCTTTGTTTTCAGGATAAGCAAACTTGCCCTCCAGGAAGTCCTCCTTCTTTGTTTCCGGGAAAAGCAAACTGGCCCTCCAGGAAGTCCTCCTTCTTTGTCCCCGGGATAAGCAAGTCCTCCTTCTTTGTTTTCAAGGTAAACTGAGTGGCCCTCCAGGAAGTCCTCCTTCTTTGTCCCCGGGATAAGCAAACTGGCCCTCCAGGAAGTCCTCCTTCTTTGTCCTGGCATAAGCAAACTGGCCTTCCAGGAAGTCCTCCTTCTTTGTCCCCGGGATAAGCAAACTGGCCCTCCAGGAAGTCCTCCTTCTTTGTCCCCGGGATAAGCAAACTGGCCCTCCAAGAAGTCCTCCTTCTTTGTCCCCGGGAGAAGCAAACTGGCCCTCCAGGAAGTCATCCTGCTTTGTCCCCGGGATAAGCAAACTGGCCCTCAGGTGGCCCTCCAGGAAGTCCTCCTTGTTTGTCCTCGAACTGGCCCTCCAGGAAGTCCTCCTTCTTTGTCCCTGGGATAAGCAAACTGCCCTCCACCTCCTTCTTTGTCCCCGGGATAAGCAAACTGGCCCTCCAGGAAGCCTCCTTCTTTCTCCTCGGGATAAGCAAACTGGCCCTCCAGGAAGTCCTCCTTCTTTGTCCCCACCGGGAGAAGCAAACTGGCCCTCCAGGAAGTCCTCCTTCTTTGTCCCCGGGATAAGCAAACTGGCCCTCCAGGAAGTCCTCCTTCTTTGTCCCGGGAGAAGCAAACTGGCCCTCCAGGAAGTCCTCCTTCTTTGTCCCCGGGATAAGCAAACTGGCCCTACAGGAAGTCCTCCTTCTTTGTCCCCGGGATGTCCCCGGGATAAGCAAACTGGCCCTCAGGAAGTCCTCCTTCTTTGTGAGCAAATTCTTTGTCAAAGGGATAAGCAAACTGGCCCTCCAGGAAGTCCTCCTTCTTTGTCTCCGGGATAAGCAAACTGCCCTCCACCTCCTTCTTTGTCCCCGGGATAAGCAAACTGGCCCTCCAGGAAGTCCTCCTTCTTTGTCCCCGGGATAAGCAAACTGGCCCTCAGGAAGTCCTCCTTCTTTGTCCCCGGGATAAGCAAACTGGCCCTCCAGGAAATCCTCCGTCTTTTTTTTTTTGAACTGGCCCGCCAGGATGCTCCTTCCTTGAAAAGCCCAATTGTTCCTTTTTTGTCCCCAGATCAGCAAACTGGCCAAGAAATCCTTCTTCATTGTCACCGGAATAAGCAACACTTGCCCTCCAGAAAGCAGGAAGTCCTCCTTCTTTGTGCCCAAGATAAGCAATTGGCCCTCCAGGAAGTCCTCCTTTTTGACCCCCGCGATGTTCAGCAAACTCTCCAGGAAGTTAGGCCAGCAGTGTGTGTAGGCAACGGAAAAAAACCCACCCACCCAGAGAATCCCACAACATTAAGAAAATAAAAAGTTTACATTTCTCATCAGCAAGCCCTGTCCTCCAACCTCACTGTGTCATGGACCATCCTACCCACGAACCATTTCATCGACCCCCATTGGGACTTGAAATCCTCAAACGGGTGAAGGCTCGGTTTTGGTCAAAATCCAGAAAAACGAGAGGCCCCCAGAACCGTCGATTTCAGTACAAAAAAATTGCATTTTTAACTGGGACCCGGGCCGATCCTGGGGTCACCCTCATTTGGGGTGTTTTTGGAAGTAAACTTTCCCTTCAAGGGGGGTCAGAGTTTCCCGCGCGCGGGCCAGGACAAGGCCAGACCCTTGAGTGCCCAACAGGGCCGGTCAATCTGGAAGGGCCAAAACCAAGGCCAAGGCCGCCCGCGCGCGGGCCAGGACAAGGCCAGACCCTTGAGTGCCCAACAGGGCCGGTCAATCTGGAAGGGCCAAAACCAAGGCCAAGGCCGCCCGCGCGCGGGCCAGGACAAGGCCAGACCCTTGAGTGCCCAACAGGGCCGGTCAATCTGGAAGGGCCAAAACCAAGGCCAAGGCCGCCCGCGCGGGCCAGGACAAGGCCAGACCCTTGAGTGCCCAACAGGGCCGGTCAATCTGGAAGGGCCAAAACCAAGGCCAAGGCCGCCCGCGCGCGGGCCAGGACAAGGCCAGACCCTTGAGTGCCCAACAGGGCCGGTCAATCTGGAAGGGCCAAAACCAAGGCCAAGGCGCGCGGGCCAGGACAAGGCCGGACCCTTGAGTGCCCAACAGGGCCGGTCAATCTGGAAGGGCCAAAACCAAGGCCAAGGCCGCCCGCGCGCGGGCCAGGACAAGGCCAGACCCTTGAGTGCCCAACAGGGCCGGTCAATCTGGAAGGGCCAAAACCAAGGCCAAGGCCGCCTGCGCGCGGGCCAGGACAAGGCCAGACCCTTGAGTGCCCAACAGGGCCGGTTTACGCCATGTGGGTGGCCTGTTCCTCCACGGAAAAGCTGCCGGGGGACCCCCCCCTACCCCCCCCCCCTGTCGTGGGAGGGGAGGTTTTCACCTCCTTTTCCCCTCCAACACGCAAGGCCGCCCGCGCGCCGGCCAGGACAAGGCCAGACCCTCGAGTGCCCAACAGGGCCGGTCAATCTGGAAGGGCCAAAACCAAGGCCAAGGCCGCCCGCGCGCGGGCCAGGACAAGGCCAGACCCTTGAGTGCCCAACAGGGCCGG
>CAJNDS010002690.1:1073538-1176650 GCA_905221605.1 Symbiodinium natans | reverse complement strand
CCTGAGCTGCCTTTGGGAGGGCGCGGGACACCCCTAAACCTAAACCCTAAACCCCTAATCCTTAAACCCAGGCTTAGGCCAACAGGGCAATGTATTCGGTTTCGGGTTTAGGGTTTAGGGTTTGGGGATGTGTAGGGTTTGGGGTGTAGGGTCTAGGGTATACAACTAAATATACCCCAACTGCCCTTTGAAACCCTCAAACCCTCACGTCCGCAAACCATCGCAAACCCTCAAGCCCTACGCGCTAAGACCCCGAGACCCCTCCCTGATCCCCAGCTTTCTTTGCAAATCACCGCAGATCGCAACAGCCGAAGTCAACGGAGCCTTTATCTCTACACCCGTATAACCTGGAGCTGCAAACGTCTCTTGCGCACGAACCTGCTTTCAGGGGGTGTAGCGTCTCGAGGCTTAGGGGTTTGGAGTTTAAGGGCTAAACCCTAAACCCTAAACTTTAGGGTGTAGGGCTTGGAGCGCCGCAACAAGGGTCTCTCATCCCAAACCACTGATCCGTTTTGGAATATGACCTTGGGCTCCGCTAAGGCAGTGCCTTGGCACAACACAACCCTAAACTCGGGATGTTCCCCTGTATACGAACAGCTCCTTAGTAGCGATTCTAGTACCCTCCCAAAGAATCCCTACTAAGGAATTGTTAGTATAAGGGGTAACAGCCCAACCCTAAACCCCTGAACCCAAAGCCCTCAACCCTAAGAGAATGTAGGGGGCGACAATGACGAGTATTCTAAGGGAGCCCTTGAGGTGTAACCCTAAACCCTGAACCCTACACCCTAAACCCAAAACCCTAAACCCTAAACCCTAAACCGTAGGGGCAAAGGGTTCGATCACTCGAAAACCAAGCCCAGCTGTTTCGAGCCACCCAATGACGTCGCAGCTCGCAAGCGACTAGCGCCTTCTACCCAGACCCCTGGGAAGGGTTTAGGGTTTGGGGTTTAGGGTTTAGGGTTAGGGTTTAGGGTTTAGGGTTTAGGGTTCAGGGTTTAGGGTTTAGGGTTTAGGGTTTAGGGTTTAGGGTTTAGTTTTCAGGGTTTAGGGTTTAGGGTTTAGGGTCCAAAAAGTAGATGTCTTTTAGGGTTCCCAAGAATGGCCCAACAGTAGTACAGGGTACTCTTTGGGGGTTCTACTTGTTGGATCCTCCCAGAAATTCTGGATACCCTAAATCCTAAGATTCGATACGCCCAAAAACCCTAAACCCTAAACCCCACACCACCTTAGGGTTTAGGGTTTGGGGTTTAGGGTTTAGGGTTTAGGGTTTAGGGTTTAGGTGGCAAACCCGCAAAAAACAGCCCCCTCAGGTCGACCGCCGTAGCAGCGCTGGCCGCGAAAAACATCGGCCTCCCGCCCGGCAATGGTGAACAATCTGGATGTTGAATTGTAAGTTCTAAAGCCCTCAACCCTAAACCCCGAAGCCCTGAACCCTGAACCTTAAACTGCCACACAGACCCTGAACAGAGGGACGGCCTCCAATCAAGAGCAACTGAACGGACTGCCGGAGCTTGGGGTTTGCCTCGGTGCCTTCAGTCGGTCAGCCATATACCCTGTTCAGTCTAGAGGCGAGGGTTTAGGGTTTAGGGTTTAGGGTTTAGGGTTTAGGGTTTAGGGTTTAGGGTTTAGGGTTTAGGGTTTAGGGTTTAGGGTTTAGGGTTTAGGGTTTAGGGTTTAGGGTTTAAGGCTGTCATGGATGCAGCCCAGGAAGCGGAATGAACTTTGTGGTCGTTGCCCAGGCGTGACCTGTCGGCAGGACCGCACTTGAGCTCATGCTGCATCTTGAGTAGAGTCTAGGGATACCCTTCACCGTAAACCCTAAACCCTGAACCCTAAACCTCTCTATCAGATGATAACTTAAAACTTAATGAATTCGTGGTTCATGGCCGAAAACTCGTTGTTCATGGCCGAAAACTCGTGGTTCATGGCTGCAAACTCGTGGTTCATGGCCGAAACCTCGTGGTTCATGGCCGCAAACTCGTGGTTCATTGCCGAAAACTCGTGGTTCATGGCCGAAAACTCCCGAAACTCGTGGTTCATGGCCGAAAGTGATTCGAAAAGTTGGCCATGAGTCTCGAAGAGCTGGCCATGAACCACCAAGAGCTGGCCATGAACCACGAACGGGTTTCAGGACCTCAAGGCCTGCGGTTTGGGATTTGAGGGCCTCAAAGGCTCGCGTTTAGGTTATCAGGGCCTCAAGGCCTGTGGGTTTGGGTTTCAAGGCCTCAAGGCCTTGCGTTTGGCCTCAAGGCCTGGGATTTAGGGTTTCAGGCCCTCAAGGCCAGGCGTTTAAGTTTAGTGTTTCAGGGCCTCAAGCCCTGGGGTTTAGGGTTTCGGGTTCTTAAGGGAAGGGCATGTAACCGAAGGTTCCCTGATACTCCCTACTCCCTAAGCTTCCCTAAGGTTCCCTAGGTACCTACCCCCCATGAACCCCCCTAACCCTAAACCCTAAACCATTAACCCTCCCTTGAGAACCCCATAGCACAAGGAATCATCATAAGGGTAAGTTCCCTTGGTTCCCTTGTGAGTAGCTCTATTCCCACATGGTTCCATCCCCCCCCACCCCACCACTAAGCCCTTATAAGGACCTCTAGAACAAAAACCGGTTTAGGGTTTAGGGTTTAGGGTTTAGGGTTTAGGGTTTAGGGCTTAGGGCTTAGGGCTTAGGGTGCTTGATGCACCGAGGCTTTGCATGAAGCCGCTGATCATGGCAGCATCCCTCGCGGTGGACAGTGCGCTGGGAGTAGTTTCTGGGCCACAGCGAAATGAGGGTTTAGGGTTTAGGGTTTAGGGCTTAGGGCTTAGGGCTTAGGGTTTAGGGCTTCGGGTTAAGAGACCCCAAATGGTTAGGATTCCCTTATAACAGGGACCTCCCATAAGGTACCCCTAATTGCGGAAACTCCCAAATGAGGGAAATCGGATCTCAGCCTGGAGCGTTGCGGCGGAACCCGAATTCCTGAACTCGTAAACTCCATAAGGATTAGGGTTTAGGCTGCTTGAACCCCTGAGACTACCAGCCCTGAACCCTCAACCCCTGAAGCTCTAAAAGCCTTGCAACCTAAACCCTAAAGCCCCCTCCAAAAAAATGAAGACAGATAAAAATGATCATAGCCCTAAACCCTAAGCCCTAAACCCTAAGCCCTAAACCCTAAACCCTAGACCCTAAAGCCCAACAAAAAAATCAGAACCCCAAGCTCCAAACTAAACTGAGACTTCTGCCTCGCATGTTATAAAGACGATGATCATTGCCCGGCGGGGGAGGTGTTTGGGTTTCGGGTTTCGGGTTTCGGGTTTCGGGTTTAGGGTTTAGGGTTTAGGGTTTAGGGTTTAAGGTTTAGGGTTTAGGGTTTAGGGTTTAGGGCATACAGAGCTTACCGCCGATGATCCTGTGTCAGGGGCTATCCGGCACAAGGACTGCACGCTCGTTTTAGACCACCATGAGAATTCAGAGTCTGAGCCCTGGAAGGCCCCTCAGCCCGCGAAACCCCCAAGCCCCTAAACCCTAAACCCTAAACTCTAGACCCTAAACCCTAAACCATAAACCCCAAACACTAAAGCCTAAACCTAAACCCTAAGCCCAAAGCCCTAAACCCTCAACCCTAAACCCTAAAAAGTGTGTACGGTTAAAGCGCCGCTGGCACCCTGAACCTGAACCCTACCAAAGGTCTACTTTCCGCTTGCTGCGAGCCTCACTCCGAGCAATGCTCCTTGGGAGCAAGCCGTGCGCAGGGCTGACAGGGGGGGGGCACCTGAAGCCGGAAATCCTAAAGGTTTAGGGTTTAGGGTTTAGGTTTTAGGGTTTAGGGCTTAGGGTTTCAGGGTACCACCCCCCCCCCCCCCCCCCCCCCCCCCCACAAAGAAATAGAAAAACTCAAGCCCAAACTCTTGAGATCTCAAGGGCTTCGCATGTGGGGTCACATGTTCAGACCCCCCTCCGGAGGGAGGATTTTTGGAATGAGGCAGGACTTGGGTTTTAGGGTTCTTTGTCTTTAGGGGGGATTGAAGATCGGGGTTTGGGGAGCTGAAGCGTTGGGTCTGAAGGCCTCTCTCATAGCATTTTCCTCCTATCTTTTTGAGTTTAGGGTTCAGGGTCGAGGGTGGAGGGTTCGGGGTTTACGGTACCCCAAAATTGGGCCGTCGGTTACATAACGCCTCATCTTCTGTCGCTACCGAAGGAAGACCTCGAAGAGTTTGGTGTTTTCAGCGGCGATGACACATCGACGAGGCACCCTGGCTGTATACCTAGACCCGAAACCCTAAACCCTAAACCCTAAACGGTGCCCTTTTTCCGTTTTCGGCGGCTCGCTCCCGTATGCCAAAGCCCCACTCGTTCCTTCTTTTGTGGGTTGGGCTGCTCTTATTCAGCCCCATAAAGACAAGCTCATCAGCCCCATAAACCCTATAAAACCCTTCAAAGCCCAATAAACCATACCCCACAAAAGACGATGAACCCTATAAAGTCCTGTAAACCCAACAAACCCTCAAGCCAAGCTCTTCGCCCTGGGATAAACCTCACCACCTGCCGATAGAGCTCAGCTAGACCCTAAACCCTTAGAGTCCCAAACCCTATGAGTTTAGGGTTCAGGGTTTCGGCAAGGCCTACAACCCTAAACCCTGAGTCCTGAGCTCCGCTTGTGCAGGATTCGACTTATGGACGCTCCGTTGCCATGTTCGCGGTGTTCGCGCAGTTCGCGCTGTTCGCTCTGTTCGCGCTGTTCGCTCTGTTGGTGGTGTTCGCGCTGTTCACGTTGTTCGCACCGTGCGCGCTGCTCGCGCTGCTCGCGGTGTTCGCCGGGCGCTATGGTGTCCACGAGTGCAGGATTCAGGGCAAGGGCTAGTTGCACGGTCCCTTAGTATGGGCCCTTGCATGGGGAGCCCTTAGATACCCCTTGTCTACCCCCCAAAAAAACCCACAAGGCCCCTTGAACTTTAAGGAGGGGAAGGGGCCATACTAGGGGATCATATAAATGCCCTGAGATATACCCCAAACCCTGAATCCTAGATTCTTCGATAGTGTTTGTCTGGGACCTTAGTTGCACCCTTGCCTCCCTATGCCCGACACCCTTCAATCCCCAAACCCTAAACCCCCAAACCCTAAACCCCAAACCCTAAACCCGCAAACCCTAAACCCCTAAACCCTAAACCCTAAACCCTAAACCCTAAACCCTAAACCCCAAAACATCCTAAACACGAAGCCCCAAACCCCAAACACCCTCACGCCCTCGATGCCCTCCCGGTAGCCGCAGAACATCTGAGGACGCACTCGCTGGCAGACTACGCAGCCACGCCTTCCGGGCAGCACTTTGGGTTTAGGGTTTAGGGCTTAGGGTTTTAGGGTTTAGGGTTTCGGGTTTAGGGTTTAGGGTTTAGGGTGTAGGGTGTAGGGTGTAGGGTGTAGGGTGTTAGGGCTTAGGGTTTAGGGTTTAGGTTTAGGGTTTAGGGTTTGGGGACTTTTGTTTTGGGGCTTTGCAGGACCAGGACTGGTTTAGCGTGTATAGGGGTGTAGAGCGCCCCTCTGGGCGTGAGCTGCCTAAATCCTACACCAGATGCCCTCAAGTAGGGTTTAGGGTTTGGGGTTTGGGGTTTAGGGTTTAGGGTTTAGGGTTGTACAGAAAAAGAACTTTGAAAAACCGTATGTCTAGGGTCCCAGTTAGGCCCTTATTCCCTTTTTGTTAGGGTTTAGCTTCCCTTATGAAGGCACCCTTCTTGTTTTTCCAAGGCTGCTCTTGGGTCGAGTATTTGCGAAGGCGCCTTTCTTGATGGCCCAGTAAGCCTTTTAGAATTAGGGTACCTGATTTTGGGAATGCCACCTTACGAGGGAACCTAGAACCCAAAAAAAGGGCAAAAGGGTACATTTGGTCTACCTAGTTGTTAATACCCTAAACCCTAAACCCTAAACCCTAAACCCTAAACCCTACACCCTAAACCCTAAACCCTAAACTCACATTCAATTAAGTGGGGGTGGGTGCAAGGTGGGTTCGCCTGGTCCCACTTGGGTCCTAAACCCTAAGCCCTAACCCAAAAACCCTAAACCCAAAGAACAAAGCCCAAAACCCTGACCCCAAACCCTAAACCCTAAACCCTAAACCCTAGACCTAAACCCTAAACCCTAAACCCTAAGCCCTACACCCTAAACCCTAAACCCTAAACCCTAAACCCTAAACCCTGAACCCAACCCCGGACATCGGAGCCTTTCTGTTGAGCTACAGGATATGGCGAGTTCTCTGAATCATGGCCACCCTAAACCCTAAACCCTAAACCCTGAACCCTGAACCCTGAACCCTGAACCCTGAACCCTGAACCCTGAACCCTAACTCTAAACCCTAAACCCCAAACCCTATTCATTTGTCAGCTCTTCGACATAAAAGCACGGTTCTCCCTTTGTTGGGAGCTTGGGGCGTTAGCTCTGCTAAATGAGCGGGTGCCGTAACCTCGAGGGGTGTGTGGAGTAGGGCCGAGTAGGGGGATCCTGTGAGAGTTTAGGGTTTAGGGCTTAGGGTTTAGGATTTAGGGTTTAGGGCAATCCCTGAACCCTGCAAAGTCTTTAAAGTCCCCAGAATGCCTGGAAGTAACAATCCCTTCAATGACTAGAACACCTAGCTTCAAACCTAGCACCCTGAAACGCCCCAATTTGGAAGGTTCCCCCTTATACTAACAGCCCTTCATAGGGATCATGGTAGGAGGGGGTACTATCCCTAGTAAGGACTGTTAGTATCAGCGGGAGCATCCCAAACCCCAATCGTGTTGGGGTTGAGGGCTTGGGCTCCTGCCTAGGCTTCTGGTTGCCGTTGTGGTCGCGGTCTTCTCGGAGATCGTCTGCCCCGCAGGCCCCGCACCCTAAACCCTAAACCCTAAACCCTGAACCCTGAACCCTAAACCCTGAACCCTGAACCCTGAACCCTGAACCCTGAACCCTGGACCCTGGACCCTGGACCCTGGACCCTGAACCCTGAACCCTGAACCCTAACCCTAAACTGCTGCGTCAGACCAGGTAGTCAGGATCTTGAGCCTGGGATCCCACGGGATTTTGCCTTGGGACCTCTGAGGTTGGCTTTAGGGTTATTTTGGATGTATGGTTTAGGGCTTAGGGTCGTTAAACCTTAGTAGCTGAGTGAGTACACTTCGCACTTTTTGGGATACTAGAATCCCCTCTAGAAGTGAAAGTGCCCACTTTTTGGGGGGCTTATGAACTCAGCAACTAAGAAACGATCCTCTAAGGCAAGATAAGGGCCAGACTGGGAGCATAACAAGGGAACCTCTTAGGGGTACGTCCTTAGGGGTCCGAGTATGACTCCCTTGAGATTCAGGGCTGGGGGGGTTTCCGGTAAGTCTGAACCTCCAAACCTCTAACCAAAACCCTAAACCCTAAACCCTAAACCCTAAACCCTAAACCCTAAACCCTAAACCTAAACCCTAAACTCTAACCCCTTTGAATTTGAGTCCACCTCAGACCCTCGAACCCTGAAGCCCAACGAACCCCATGAAACCTCTCAACCCTAAAACATAAACCTCTCAACCTCTCAACCTCTCAACCTCTCAACGTCTCAACCTCTCAACCTCTCAACCTCTCAACCTCTCAACCTCTCAACCTCTCAACCCTAAACCCTAAACCCTAAACCCTAAACCTAAGCCCTAAACCCTAAACCCCAAACCCCAAACCCCAAGCCAGGCTACGCATGTATACTGTCTAGCGCCCTCGCCGTGGGGCTTGCGGCTATTCCGGGCGCCCAGGCCCGGGGGCAGCCGGGAACACCAGAACGTTTAGGGTTTAGGGTTTAGGGTTTAGGGTTTAGGGTTTAGGGTTTAGGGTTTAGGGTTTAGGGTTTAGGGTTTAGGGTTTAGGGTTTAGGGTTTAGGGTTTAGGGTTTAGGGTTTAGGGTTTAGGGTTTAGGGTTTAGCCCTTATAAACCCCACTGTAGACATGAGGCACTAAAGCGCTCAAAGCACCACCTGAATGCCCCAAAAAACGCTAAACCCTGGAAATTAGATCCCATTCAAAGATTCTTGGACCCTTCAAACCCTACGCAAGTGCAATTTCTACAAGCCCTAAAGCCGCAAACCCAACCCGAACAAGGCTCCAGCCCCCTAGCCAAACACCCCCCTTGCTCTATGAATATGAACGCAGGGTGGGGGGGTAAGCTTTCACGATGCCTGGTGAAGCTCTTCCTTTGTATGAAGTTGTCTTTCGCAAGTTCTCTCCGGAGTCGCACTCGAAAGCCCAGAGAGGCCCCAACAGGCCCCCAGGTCCCAAACCCTGAAACAGCCACCAGAGGCCCCAGAATAAGGCCCCGAGACCCTATACTAGTTTTTGTTTCAAGCCCGAACCCTTAAATCTTTCACCCCAATCCTAAGCCCGCGCGACAGAATAGTTAAAGCCCTCTAAACCCTAAAGCTAAACTTCAGCATCTAAAAAACCCTAAGCCTGAGCCTGACAACCGTGAAGCCCAAAGCCCTAAGACCCTCAACCCTCCAATCCATCACCTTACTGGAGCCCAAACCCCCCCAGCACTAAAACCCTATAACCGAAAATCCTATCAGAGTAAGGAGAAAAACCTGAGCCCCATAACCCTAGGCCCTGAACTCCTACAACGCTAAACCGCGCTGGTAGTTGATCGAAATCCCTGTTCCCCGAAAAACCCAATCTCCCCTTATAAACCCACAGTAGCCCTAAACCCTAAACCCTAAACCCTAAACCCTAAACCCTAAACCCTAAACCCTAAACGACCTTCAGATCAAGCCCCAGCTGTCAGAGGAGCGGTTCCCTGCTGGGGAGGCACTGGGCTGGCCCTTGCCGATGCCTCATGGGGTTTAGGGTTTAGGGTTTAGGGTTTAGGGTTTAGGGTTTAGGGTTTAGGGTTTAGGGTTTAGGGTTTAGGGTTTAGGGTTTAGGGTTTACGTGGGGATAGGGTTTTGGACTTGGGGTTCAAGGGAGGTTTAAGTTTAGGGTTTGGGCTTGTACAGGGCTAGGAGTTTAGGGTTTAGCGCTTGAGGTTTACAGTTTAGGGTTTAGGGCTGTGGTTTAGGGAGGGCGCGGGGTTGGGCTTAGGAATGTTTAGGGTTTGGGGTTTAGGGCTTAGTGCTTGGGGCTCAGCGGTTTCACATAAACCACACACACACAAAGACACCGACACAGAGCCAGCCTGCGAACTGCTTCAGGCCCGGAAATCTTGAGGCCCGATGAGGTTCTCAGGACCTTAACTGCCCCGCCCAAACCCTAAACCCTAAACCCTAAACCCTAAACCCTAAACCCTAAACCCTAAACCCTAAACCCTAAACCCAGGGTTTGGGGAGGCATCCCAAGATGCTCCCAGAAGCTGCTCCTGCTCCTGCTCCAAAAGCCCGGTTTAGGGTTTAGGGAGTTTAAGGAGTTTAGGGTTTAGGGTTTAGGGTTTAGGGTTTAGGGTTTAGGGTTTAGGGTTTAGGGTTTAGGGTTTAGGGTTTAGGGTTCCGCTTCCAACCAGATTTGCCTTCAGGGCTTAGGGTTTAGGGCTTAGAGTTTAGGGTGTATTGGTGTTATGCGCGGGGGCAAGGAGGGGAACTTGACAGTGTGTTCCATAAGCCCTAAACTGTAAACTCTAAACCCTCGGGGGAAGGAGGAGAGGCAAGACACACAGGAGCGACGCGGCACGGAGACTGTCAGTTGGGTTTAGGTTAGGGTTTAGGGTTTAGGGTTTAGGGTTTAGGGTTTAGGGTTTAGGGTTTAGGGTTTAGGGTTTAGGGTTTAGGGTTTAGGGTTTAGGGTTTAGGGTTTAGGGCTCAGGGGATCCTAACTCCTCAGCCCTCTGAACCCCGAACTCTGCACTGAGGTTGTACATTTACTTCGCCTCTGCCGGCATCTTCTCCGAACTTCAGGACATAACCCTAAACCCTAAACCCTAAACCCTAAACCCTAAACCCTAAACCCTAAACCCTAAACCCTACTTAGTAGCTGAGTGAGCTCACTTTACACTTTTTGGGATACTATAATCCTTTATAGAACTGAACGTGTACACTTTTTGGGGGGGCTTATGAACTCAGCAACTATATAAGCCTAAACCCCAAACCCCAAACCCCCGGCCCTACACCCCTAAACCCTATACCCTTAGGGTTTAACGGCGTGGGGTACCCGAAGCCTACTCAGGGAGCCTGAAAGTTCAGATTTTGTTTTTTGATCTCCGGGACGCGGTACACAATTAGCATTTTTGGGGCTTCCGTTTTCCCCAAGCACAGTATGGGCTAAGCCCTGAAGACCCGATTCCTTAAACCTTCAACCCTGTATGCCCTATATGCCCTAAATTCCCGAAAGAACCGACATGACAAGGGACGAAAGGAGGGACCCCTACAAGGCTTTTGTTTTTTTCTTTGGGGGGGGGGGGGGGGGGGGGGGCCGGGGGCTGCTTCAAGTGCACATGATGGCACCCTGCAAAGCCTAAAAAATGGGACCACTTGGAGGTTCATGGTACTTCTTAACTGTACTTATAACCCAGTTATAAGCCCTGAAGTACCCTAACATGGTTATAAGTACAGTTATAAGTAGTTCTAAGTACAGTTATCACTGGTTAATAACCCTAAACCCTAAACCCTAAACCCTAAACCCTAAACCCTAAACCCTAAACCCTAAACCCTAAACCCCAATGAATAAGAACCATGAACCTCCAAGCAGGCCTTGGGATCTTATGCTGGCAGTCCTTCATAGGGCTTAGGACAGGGGGAACCCCTAAACCCTAAACCCCAAACCCCAAACCCCAAACCCTAAACCCTAAACCCTAAACCCAAACCCTAAACCCTAAACCCTAAATCCCCATAAGGACTGTCAGTATAAAGGGGACAATCCCAAAGTAGGTCCTTATTCTCTTTTTTTTTAGGGTAAAGGTTCTCTTATAAGCCCCTTTAATCCACAAGCGGCACCCTTTGGATTCCCAGGCTAATTATGGGTCTAGTAAACCCTAAGCCCCAAGCGGTTACTGCAGATGTCGGTACAGGGGCTTCTGGCGTGTTGCCTGGAACGTCAACCACATCATTCGGGTTTTAGGGTTTATTTAGGGTTAGGGTTCAGGTGTAAGGGTGTCCTAAACCCTAAACCCTAAACCCTAAACCCTCAACCCTCAACCCTCAACCCTAAACCCTCAACCCTAAACCCTAAACCCTAAAGCGAGCATTGGCAAGCCCTGCAAGCCCTCGGTGTTCGAGCAGCTGAGGCTTTACAGTGGGAGCGGTGGAATTCCCGACGCTCCTGAAGTTCAGCCCTCTAATTGATTTCGGCAGCCGGCCAGAACGGTGGTCTTGCTTCGATTCTCCACTATAGGGCTGAAGGGGGATGTTTGGGTGGTTAGGCTTTAGCCCTAAGCCCTAAACCCTAAACCCTCGGTTTCGGGAAGGGTCGGGGCGGGGGGGGGTCGGGGGGGAGGGGGGGGTTGAGAGCGTTTCAGTAAGCAGAACGTACAATCACCCCTGAGAGAGCGGCCTTGTCATCAGCCCCAATTACCTTCATACTGAACCCTAAACCTTAAACCCTAAGCCCTAAACCCTGCAAAATTTTTGATTTACTTAACCCCCCCCCCCCCCCAGAGGCCCTTGTTACGGCCAAGAGTGGACCAGAAAGAGTCTTGGCAACACGATCCTTAATCGGGCTGTGTAGGACTCGGAGCATGGTGAACCGGATCGGTGCGATGTGTGCTCGGGTGTATGATGGTGCCTGTCTTCCTTCGTTAACACAGAACGAGGTTCTTCAAGCGCGTGGCTCCCTGACGGTTGCTTGCTTACATATTGCGTTATCTGCAGCGCGTGTTGCCGTCGGCTTGGTGTCCTCGCATTGATTGTTTTCATATGTTGGTAGGCCAAGAACACTCGTGGTGCCATCGAGTGACGGGTGGCTTAGCTGGCTGCGCTGTTTTACTTTCTGGCATTGATGTTTAGATGGCGGGGACCATCTTGGGGAGGTGAATGTGTGGTGTTCCATGTTTCTACTTGCCCAGCGGCGAACACTGGCGGAATATATCTGCAGAACTGGGGGAGGGGGGGGGGGCCAGGCGGCTCCCCCCCCCCCCCCCCCCCCCCCGCGACTTACTGAAGACTTTTGCAGCCAAAATGAGAGTGTCCACCCATGCTAGGTTGTGAGCACGAGGGTTGTCGTGGACGCGGCATTTTTGTGACGTTGAATTCGTGCTGCTGTTGTCGTGGTTTCAGGTCGCGCACGCATGCTGGTTGGGGCTCCGCTGCCGCAAGGCTCGCGAGTCAGTTGCGATTCCATGATTTCCTGATTTCTTGCACACGTTGCACGTTGCATGTAGTCGGAGGCCCCAATATCTGTGCTGCGACGCTTGCTGAAGCTTTTTCAAGCGTGGCACGAGTCGAGTGAAGCCCTTATACGCTTCAAGTCTGCCCGATTTGGTGGGTTGCGTACCCGTGGTTCAGGCTCGGCGCCGCTTCGTCCTGTGCCACAGTAAGGTGTTTCTCTCAGATCTGTTGCGGAGACCATGACTGGAGTGGCATATGTTCTCTGTCGTCTTGTTCTGGGAGCCCGAAGAGTTCTTGGCGTACCTCAGTCGCACAGTGCATAGTGCTGCGATGCAGCTTGGCGGAGTTGGGGAAATGACCATGTTTGTCATTGATGGCTTTGAAAAAGCTGTGTCAACACAGGCGCAGTGCTGACACCGAGGAACAACACAAGGCCGGCTGAAACGTAGTTGACATTGTTGTTTGGAGTGGGAATTGAGCGTTGCTAGGTATGCCGCACAGCGACGCGGCTGTGGTTCATGTCTCGGAAGGACATGGAATGCAGCTGTGTAGGTGTTTAGGTGCGCGCACATGTGGCCCGGTGTGCGTGTGCCTTGCGTCAAAGCTGGTCTCTAGATTTAGTTCTTGTGGGACGGTGGACAAGCGAAGTCTTGGCCTGCAGGAGACAGAAGCAAGAAATGTGCTGGCGTGGTTGTGTTCGTGCCTTTTGACTTACGACGCATTTTTTATTCGCTTGTCGTTACTGGCGTCGGTAGTTTCGTCAGGCTGGTTCGTTGCAGTGCGACTTGCATATGCATCTAGTGCTTTGAGAAGCGAAACTGTATCTTATTTCTATGTCTTGCGTGGCCTGGACATTTACGCGTGCTGTCGCTTCATCTTCAACTCATTTGTTTCAGATGCGACCTCAGAAGTTCGACCGGTGTTCCAGAGTCGTTGTTGCGGTCTCAGTTCCGTTTTCGAGTAGGTTGGTTGGGCTGTGGGGGCTGGGTGATGCTCTTCAGAATTTCTAGAGTTGCATGAATTGCGAAAAGGCTGCGCTCCGTTCCAGAGCTGCCGCCGCCAGGCCTAGAGGCTTCCGCGCGCCTATTTGCTCTTGTGCGCGCGTCTTTCTTTCTATCTAGGCGGACATTGTGGGTCTTGGGCATGCTGCAACACCGCTTTGGTTCCTTGGGCGTGACGCAGGTGCCGTCCGACTGCTATGCAGAAGAGACGACCGTGGAGTGCTTGCGTGTGTTAGAGTCCTCTCTTGGCTCTTTCTGCTTCATGCATGGCCACGGACAGTCGGACGGAGGCACACGCAAATAGTGACAGTCAAACTTTAGTCCAGTTGCTCTCGACCCACTTTGCTCGTACCGGATTTGCGTGCCTCAATTGTTCAAAACCGGCTCTCACTGATATTCGCATTGTCATGGCAGAGCAAAAGGCCCAAAGAGATTCCCCAGAAAGCCCCAGCAGGAGGCCCCAAAAGGCGCCAGAAGGCCCAAAAGCCCACCAGAAACAATAAGGTGGTTCCAAGGAACTCGAGGCTCCAAAAAGCCCCAAAAGGCCTCAGGAGGCCCCAAAAAGGCCACAGGGCCCAAAAAGCCCAAGGCTCCAAAGGCACCCAGGAGGCCGCTGCAGGAAGCCCCAAAAAGCATCAGGAGGCCCCAACAGGCCCCAAAAGGCCACCAGAAACCAAAGAGTGGCTCCCAAAAAAAAACTCGGTCAAAACTTCCGGCCAAAACGTGTCGGTCAAACCGTTTCGGTCAAAACTTTCGGTCAACACGTTGTTGGGACCCAAAACCTATACAGTTTCTCTAAACCCAAAACCCTAAACCCTGAACCCTAAACCCTAAACCTAAACCCGAAACCCTAAACCCTAAACCCAAAACCGTTTCACCTAAACCCTAAACCCTGAACCCTACACCCTAAACCCTAAACCCTAAACCCTAAACCCTAAACCCTAAACCCTAAACCCTAAACCCTAAACCCTAAACCCTAAACCCTAAACCCTAAACCCTAAACCCTAAACCCTAAACCCTAAACCCTTACCCTGAACCCTAAACCTCCACAAGCAGCCACTAGAGGCACCCCAAACCTCCCACAGTCGCCCCCACAAAGCAAAAACCGAAGCCCGGCCAAAACAGCCCACGCCTTTCCACCCACACCAGCCCAAAACGTTCGCCCAAAAACTCCTGACATGAACACTGTCCCATGTCTATAGACCCTAAGCTTTACACCCTAAACCTTAACACCAACCCTATACACCCCAAGCCCCCTAAACCCTAAACCCTAAACCTTAAACCCTAAACCCTAAACCCTAAACCCTAAACCCTAAACCCTAAACCCTACAATGCACGCTAGAGTCGGGACTCTTTCGGCTTTCAGGTTGAGAGGTCTCAGGATCGGTGTAAACTTCTCAACCCCTTAAGCCCTCCGCCAAACTTCAAGCCTTAACCCTTACTTACACCCTAAATCCTATGTAAGCCCTAAACCCGAAACCCTAAACCCTAAACCCTAAACCCTAAACCCTAAACCCCACCAAGGCATTGCCCTCTACGGTCTCCACCTTTGTGCCCTTTTGGGCGCGGGCCGCCTTTTGGGGCTAAGCCGTCCAGAGCTGCTGGCACTCCAGGGGAGGGGGGGGGGGGGCCAGGGTTTAGGGTCTAGGGTCTAGGGTCTAGGGTTTAGGGTTTAGGGTTTAGGGTTGAAGTTTTAGGCGTATGGTTTCTGGAAAAGGGTGGTGTGCGAAATTCGGGTTTGACCGGCTTCTTGCTGAACACACTGGGCTTTTGGGAGGCCTTTTTTGAGGGGGCGAACTTGGGTTTGTCTGGTGCTTGTTTCGTGGACACCTTCGTTGGGTCGGTCTTTTCAGGGTTTAGGGTTTAGGGTTTGGTTTTGGTGCCGCTTTGCTATTGGAGCCTCCTCTCTGCTTTTTTTGGACACGGGCGGGGTTTGGAGCGCCTTTTCGGGGTGACTTGGGGTTACTTTCGTTGCCTCTTAATGCAACATGTTTGGGGACCTTTCTGACATACTCAGAACTGGTTTCCCGGTGCCAGGGCATCAGTTAAACAAGAAGAAGGGCAAAAGAGGAACAGGATCGACGCAGATTACGCCTCGGGCTTCAGGGTTCTGGGGGTCTCAGGGAATATCAGGCTTTAAAGTTTGGGGTTTGGGAGCTTGGTTCAGGGTTTGTGGCAGGAGAAGAATCTGATTCCATTGAGCCAAACCCTACAAACCCCTAAGTATCTACTACTGTTTGCTTGTAAGAACCCCCCCGCCCAAAAAAAGAAAGAAAAGAAAGAATACAAGATAACAACCCCTATATTTCCCGGTCCCTATAAGGAAGAATGCTTGTTTTTTTTTGGGGGTGGTGGGGGGGGGGGTTGTGAAGTATCTTAAGCAAATTGCAGTCTATGATATATAACTCAAGTCCAAAAACCTAAAGACCCCAGAGAATACTTGGAGGTTCATGGGACGTAAGAACCACTTAGAATTGGGCTTATAACCCTACTTATAATAGGGAGAACCCCTATAAGGCCCTTTAGGGGTCTTATAAGTGGGGGTATAAGTACAGTTATAATTGGTTCGTAAGTAAGTACCATGAACCTCCAAGTACCTCCCTAAGAGCAGCAGAACCTGAAGATGGACTCTCGAAATCCTACATAAACCCTGAACTCTAAACCCTAAACCCTTTAGGGTTTAGGGTTTAGGGTTTAGGGTTTAGGGTTTAGGGTTTAGGGTTTAGGGTTTAGGGTTTAGGGTTTTTCAACCCCTAAACCCAAAACCCCAAAACCCCCAACCCTCAAGACAAAATAAATAGAAATTGTGTGTGGTATCATTCTGAATTTTCCAAGTTATTGGTCTAAACAGCTGACAAGCTGAGTTTAAGCGTGGTAATCCAACCTTTGGGAGGCCAGCTTCTCAATTTACCGAAACCCCGTTTTTCAGCTGCGCCTCCGTGCCCCCAACCTAAACCCAAAACCCTAAACCCTAAACCCTAAACCCTAAACCCTAAACCCTAAACCCTAACCATGCTCAACCTGCAGGTGGCGAGCAGTGCCAACATTGGTGGCCCTGCCACTGCCAGCAGCTCTTTTGCATCTTCAACCCTAAACCCTAAACCCTAAACCCTAAACCCTAAACCCTAAACCCTAAACCCTAAACCCTAAACCCCAAACCCCCAAACCTCAGCCGCGAACACAAAAACCGACAGCGACTCCCAACTCCCAACTCTCCTTGAAAACCTTAAGGGCTGGGTAGTTAACCTTTCACCTTGTTGGTTATATTTAATCCTATTACAAATAAAAGGTGGACCTTGTTTGGTCGAGGGTATTCAGCCCCTAAGAAACACTAAACCTCAGAGTGAAAGAGATGGGGGCCCCCTGAAAATCTACCCTAAACCCTAAACCCCAAACCCTAAACCCTAAACCCCAAAAGCGCATCACGTTCATGATTCAGGCTCCCTGGCGTCCTCCAAAGGCTGGGATCAGCTGAAGCGTCCGGCCCTGTCTCTCGAATGCCATGGTGTCCTGGGTTTAGGGTTTAGGGTTTAGGGCTTAGGGTTGAGGGTTTAGGATTTAGGGCAACTAGGCTCCTTCATGCAACCAGGCTAGTGAAGCTCTAAATATTCAGGGTCTAGGGTTTAGGGTGTAGGGCTTGGGGTATACCACTTGTGCTGCCACATCAGACCACCAGACTCAGCGCGGCTAAAAACCTCTGAATCCCTACGCGCCAAACCCTTATCCCTAAACCCCAACACCCCCCCCAAAAAACCTAAGCCCCTGAACTCCAAACCCCAAAACTTTGTTCTTCAAGCCCCTCCCGAAACCCTAAACCCTAAACCCGTTTAGCCCAAAGGCTGGTTGGGACCTTCGGAAATGCCGTGGCTTCTGGGCTCGGCCTCCTAATGTTTCGGTGGCTCGGCGTGTGATTTCCGGACTTTTTCTGGGGGTTTAGGGTTTAGGGCTTAGGGTTTTGCACCCTCCTCTCGTGCCGCAGCACCACAAGCAAGAACGCCAAAAAGCTCCGAGAAGCACCGAAATGCTCAAAGGCGCACAAAAGGTAGAAATCGGCCCCAAACCACAGCTTGTCATGGCCTAAACCCGAAACCACCCCGGAGTCTACTGGTAAAGGGTTGCAGGAGGGCCGAGGACGGCTAGGGATTCATGGATTAGAAGGAATAGGGGTTTAGTTTGGGGTTTAGGGTTGTCGGTTTGGGGTTTTTTGGGTTCAGGGGATGTGAAGGAATAGGGTTGCTTGCGCTGTCTTGCTCTGAGGATATTGTCGCGGCTACCCTGATACGTTTTCCCGGCATTTGTTAATGCACCAGCGAAAAAAGTTGCCACGATAATCAACAACACGCGCGTCTCCTTTTGCTTCTGTCGGTGAAGCGGGGAGTGTTGCCTGTGCATGGTTCATGTTTGCTGAGGTGTTATACGATCATCACCAACCATGTTCTTATTTTGAGAATATGTACCGTCCTTTAGATATCAAGTATCACTTAGGATGGAGATTTTGTTCTCGGGATGATCTGATTTTTTCCGTATCCAGAATTCGTATTATTTCGATGATGCATGAAATATACGCACATTTCCGACATCATTTGTTGACATGGAGACGGCTCGAAAATACGAATCTCTTCATTAGGTGATTGATCGTAAAACTCAAGAGATTTTGGGTCTCATTTACTTGCGAATCATATCTCGTATTCTGATTGTTATCTAATGAGATATATATATATATAGTTATTGGACAGGGTATCTTTCATTTCAGAAGGTTTCTATTTTGGTATTTAGATTGATATATGAATTTTCATATTGGGATGTTGTTTTTTTAATGGTTTGATGAGGATTAAGATAATCTTTGGATTCGATTATTCCTCATAATTCGAAAGGAATTAGAAGAGAATATTCGAATATTCATATAATTTGTAAATTTTTTTTGGATAATATATAATAGATATTAAATTAATATATAATATGATGGAAATATGATATGAATTTCTATTTTATTGATTTTGATCTTTCGTTCAAGGCGATATTATATATATATATATATTTTGGATTTTTCTCTATATAATTATTTGGATAATGATATATATATTATATTATTTAAAGATTATATAAATTTGTTTTTGATTGTGACACGAATTTCTAAATTCTTTTCTAATTCGGGGGGGTGATGGGGTGCGGGCATTTGAATGCATGGAAGAGAATCTGAGGATTCATATGGATGGTGCTTTCTGATCATCTGAGATATTGATTGAATAATTCTTTTGGCATGGGGACGAACATAAAATCTCTCTTCGCCCATTGCGAAATTATAGAAATCTTTTTTCTTTATTTTAATCGCTATAATCTCCGAATGATCGTATTTGATCATCTGGCTGGATTTGATTCTATTGACCAATTCTTGTGTCGGATAGAATGGAGGAAGATTGAAGCGATGGCAAAGATGGCAAAGATATATCTATGTTGTTGACGCCATCATTGCCGCCATAGTTATTGCCCACGCCCCACTGAATTTGTGTTTCTGTGAGTAGCTACACTTTGTGATAGGGGATTAGATGGATGAATTTCCTTTGTGTCTCTCTTCTGGTTTTGTTCCTCGTAATCTCATAATTCGGGGTGGTGGCGGGTCTTTTCCCTTGAGATTACGAGGAACAATGCGATCTTGTCTGCAAGGAGGTTCTAATATAATTCGTCTGATATCTCCGAGGCATAAGCTCGTCTATATATCTTCTAATTGGTGCTTTTGGGCGCAGATGCCGCTTGCACCACTGCTCAAGTCTTTGATCAAATTTATGAGCTTCTTATCTCTGGAGGATTCATATTTAATTGATATTTTTGGGAATATAGATCTCTATCATCATCGATTTATGATATATTTGGGTCTCGTATCACATAAAAAAAACGAAAATATAAGGAAGAAAGATTCATGAATTCTACGATATTTAAGTTTTTTGTTTTTCTTCCTCTTATATTTAATATATTCATATATTCATTTCATATTATTCATAAATGGTTACGGGCTCGATCTTATTTTCGCTCTGCGGCCGCCTTGTCGATTGCCTTCCGATCAATTTGGCTGCTTGCGAGGGCCTTGCAGGAGGATCCGGAAAATTGCGGGAATTTTTAGGCTTATTATCTAACAATCCTAGGAATCTTGGGAATTTCCCGGATCTGACAATTATCGGAATTTTCGGGCTCATTCGATTTAAAATTTCAATATAATAATGATGATATGGGGGCCCCTTCACCTTCAAGGAAATCTCTTGATATAGGATAATTGAGATGAATATCGCCGTCCGTCAATTATTGAAGGGGGTTCGGCCTCACGATCCCACATCAACAACAATAGAATCACCATATTCGCACGTTCACTTCCACTTGGCGGTATGCAATGTCGACGCTGGACACGAGTCATCCAGGGACCATCTGACCTTTCACCCCAAACCCTAAACCCGCACGTCATCGACGTGCTTTGCTGAGTGGCCGCTGTGCCGGACAGCGAACTTTTTTGCCCACAGATCCTAATGAATCCTTTTGAGCTCCCAGTCAAATTCGTGCGGCGGTAATTTCCCGTGCGGCTAGCCTGGATTATGATTATCATCCGTGCACAGGTTGGTTGGTTGGTTGGTTGGTAGGTAGACACATGCGTGTCAGTCCAGGGCAGGATATATGCTCAGCCTACAACTCATCCATGTGGTCACTGATCATCCCGGCAGATGCCCCAGCCCTCGGAAAAGCCATCAGCCACTGCCGCAGCAGCGCAGACATGCCACCGAGAACCCTGCCTATTCAGTGAGCACATGCGCTTTGCCCAACGAGCCTACGACTCTGAGCTGTAGCCGTGAAGGCGCCAAAATTGGCGAGCTTCGGAGCAGATACAGCTGGCAAGCACAACGACTTGCTCAAATAGCGGAGCCCCCGGCTGTACATTGAGTATGCTCAAGCTGTCGCATGGCATGCAGGGGCGCCTACATGTTTCAAAGTGACTGCACCGGCAGACAACGTGCGAAGGGATGCTCGAATAACGCCTGTCACAGAAAATACACCGCAAGATGGCAGCCCTGGATGGCCGATGATCGATGTGTCCTAGACGAATGAACCCGCAGCGCAACAGCAAGAGGTCTCTGTGCCCGAGGAGGCTCGCCCACGTCACGTTCAGTTTGAAGGCAGCGCGTAACTGCGAAGAAGGGGCATCAGAAAGGACCAGATAGCACAAAGGCAAAGTATGCTTTGCAACAGCTGCCTTCCAAGCCAGGGTGGAAGAGTACTGCACCGTTTCGCGCACATACAGCTGATAGGTGGGATGTGCACGGCGGCAGGATGCCCAAACAGGCCAGTCTAAGACAGACCATTTTTTTCAGAAGCTGCAGCGAGGCTTTTGCCCAATTGTTAGACTGCAGAAGATGTGCCTGGGCGAAGCAAAGGCCCGCCAGGGACTCACCATTCTGTAGCCACAGAGCGTGCCGCACGGCTGCAACTTCCAGGGCGACCCTGGCAGGGGCGCAGAACTCCCAGCCAAGTTCACCTCGACACACCTCTGCCGAGCGCCACCTGCTAGAACCTAGGAGCATCCGTGCCCAGGAGTTATATGACTCAGTGAGGACTGCCAGGGAGTCCTCATGAACTCCCCAGAGCCAGCGGCCAAACTTGAGGGCAGACTCAATTTTCAGATCGAAAATCAAACAAGCCATGACAAGAGGAATGCGACGGCCCGAGACCAGGCTGCACAGGGCTTGTACTGAGCTGTGGCAGGAGCCGCAACACTTCCTAGCATGACAGGGCCAGATTTTGCAATGCCGGCGCCTCAGAATCTCGATGCCTTTCTTTGTACCAGCGGCATGTTCTTCTTGCGCGTGCTTGCTGAACGATGTCCTATCTTCGAATGTGCTTAGGTGTTGGTCTCTTCTTGCTGAACCCCGTCTTCGCTCATGGCCAGCTCTACGTGGCCTTATCTCGCGTTGGCTCGAGCATCCGACTCCACGTGCTTCTGGAGGCTTCTGATGTTCAAGGTGCGGCCATGGACATTTCCATTTATATTCTTAATATTGTCTGTCGGGAAGTCTTGCAACTTCCGCCAGCTTAGACTTAGATTCGCTTGCTTTTACTTCCCGACCAAAATGTGGTGTCATTGTATTACAAGTCCACCCTTTCACGCTTTGCAGATCCATTCAAGCTTCTCCAGCGTTGCAAGTCCCGCTGCCAGATGCTTGTCTCGGGTACGGCTGCCATAGAGTCTCGATTTCTGGTCAATTTTACGAGCCCTCCCCTATCGTTGTGGCTTCAGCTCTTCTCTGCTTATTCCGGGAATCCTAGAAAATCTAATAGTTTTTTATCTTTGATCCGTGTTTTCTGGCCGCACTTTTTGCCCGCGTTTTTTCTCGGCCTTCCCTAACTTCTTTTAGAGATTGGCAAGAGTATACGCCATCGATGGAATTGATGGGTCCCCTCTAGTTATTAATAAAATAGTGGATCATAATTATAATTGAATGGAATGAATCTTGATTTCTTTATATAGATTGATATGATCTCCTCTTTGTCCCCTATTATTCTCATTAAATAATTCGCACATTTAAAGTCCATATTAAAATAATGGACAAAAGATCCTTCTCACTTTCGTATTTTCTAAGATAGAAGATTCATATATCTAATTCCAATTCTAATGGAAAGATTCATGAAAAGATGAGTATTATCCAGATTAACATGAATAGGATATGCTTATTTAAGCGTCGTTCCTGGAAGAGGATATTATGATGATTGCCCATATATCAATAATAAGATGACTATGATTTATATTCAAATATATTTAGAGAAATTGATTCTCTCAAAAAAATGAATAATTAATCAAAATGTCGATTATATACGAAAAATGATATTATCCAATTTTTTTATATATTTTATTATACGAAGATAATACTATAATTATGAAGAGAAGACTATTTAGCTGTCATTATAAGGACGAACTTGAATGTAGGACGCATGAATATCAATGAAATAGACGAACGAAACAAATCCCATTCTAAAGGATCGTATCGTAATAATAACAAATTTATAAACTAGTGCATGAAATTTACTAATTAAAATTTGGACTTTTACTACGCCCCTACATAATATTCAGAGCCCCTACAATAATCATATTCAGTTCGTGCACAAATATCCATTTTGATATTATTATTGGGGCTCACGCATATATATTATAGGAACACTTCAAGACAGATGGACTCATTACAACCATATTCTAGTATCTTTTCTATCAGCTTCTCCAGGTCGACCTACAGACAGACAAACTGCGTTCAGACGGAGAAAGTACGCCTTGGGCAACAAGGAAAGCTCACACCACCTGCACCTACATATGTCTTGTTCTTGTATGGTCTCCAAATATATATACATACCCCAAACTCTAACTAAACCCTAAACCCTAAACCCTAAACCCTCAACCCTCAACCCTCAACCCTCAACCCTAAACCCTAAACCGTAAACCCTAAACCCTAAACCCTAAACCCTAAACCCTAAACCCTAAACCCTAAACCCTAAACCCTAAACCCTAAACCCTAAACCCTAAACCCCAAACAAACAAGACCCACAATCCTGAAGGCCAAATCTTGGCAGGCTGCACATGAAGGCCGACAAGACCTTGCCGGCCGAGAGGTCCTGGCGCGCTTAAACACTCTTCAATGATACGAGCTTGAGGCCTGGGTTTAGGGGGTTTCGGGCTTAGGGTTTAGGGTTTAGGGTTTAGGGTTTAGGGTTTAGGGTTTAGGGGTTCGGCCTGGATTGAGGGCGTTTCGGGGGCTTAGGCTGGGGGTTTCTGGGGCCTGTGGACGCTTCCCCAGGCCGCATGCTTATGTGCACCACCCTTCTCACTCCGAAAGCAGCGTGCAAAAAAGGCTCACCTCTTTCCCGTTGTACATCAACGTCATGGCACCCCAGAAAGCCAGAGCCATTGAGCAGAAGTAGATCAGCCAAATGTAGCCCATGCCTGAGCTGGCAAGGTTGAGGGTTCAGGGTCCAGGGTTTAGGGTTGAGGGTTTTAGGGTAGAGGGTTAAGGTTTAGGGTGTAGGGTTTAGGGTTTAGGGAAAGATGGCCGCTCGCCAAAACCCCTTGCTGCTAACCGAAACCCCACACCCGAAACCCCGATAAAGCTGTTGAGGGAGCTAAACCCGGGCCGATCTACATGCAGTGTTTAGTGTTTAGGGTTTGGGGTTTAGAATTTAGGGTTTAGGGTTTAGGGCTTAGGAATGTTTAGGATTTAGGGTTTAGGGTCCTGTAGAACTCCGGGGCTACAGCCTCATAATCTCAAGGGCCGCTGGGGGGGTTTAGTCTTGGGATGTTTTGGGTTTAGGGCTCGAGGTTTCTGGGTTTTCGGGCTTCAGGTTTTGGAATGTAGGGTTCTTGTCTCTTGGTGAGTGGGAGTAGAGTTGCCGGATGAAGGGTCGGATCTTTCATGTCAAGGCGCCGATGCCAGTCTTGACACGGTTCTTCAGACCTGCGGCAAAGGCAAGCTGAAACAAAGCCTTGGGCCTTCATGGTCTCGTCGCCTGCACGCCCTCAGCATAAGCCGACTTCTGTACGCACCTAGCTCAAGCTGCCGCAAGAAACACACATACATAACACCCCTGACAGCAGTGAGGCCGGGGCGCCTCCCCGCTTAGCGAGGTCCGCTGCGGAGGAATAGCGCTTGAGCTCGTGCGCCTCCCCTCCGAAAGCCACCTTGGAGGACGACAAGCTTCGTCAAGCCCGGAATGCCCAAGACAACGGGTCTTTTCAAGGGCACGGCACCTTGGCTAACATCCCAACATCTGCCTTCAACCAACAAGCTAATTTCCTATCTCGCTGCGTTATCTTCATGACCAAGTAAGATGTTTATCTTCTCACTTCTCCTAAAGGTAATACAACTAATGAAATGAATTCATGTAATGTTGTATTTACAATGAATAAAATGAAATATGAAATGCAACATGAAATGTATGAACGACATTGTGGTTTTAAGGGGACTCGTAATAATACTAAAATTGATCCCTGAATAATAAATTCATTGCATTATAATACAAACGAATGAAATAAGCGTGAGATTCAATATATGAATTGAACGAACGAAATAAAATAATCAAAAGATAGGAAAATTATTCCTGATCCAATAGATGACAGGGAATTCCCGGAATTAAAAGAATCTGGAAAGGATGGGATTCTTCTTGGAATAATATTAAATCCTAAGAAATAGATTGGGTAAATAATAAGAAGAATACCAATAAATATTAATTATAGATGAAAAAAAGAAAATCATATTAGAGGATGAAAATAATATATTCTTAGTACCAATAATCCTTTCTCCATTGAAAATTATTCCAGAGGATCTATAGAAATTATAACTCCTAAAGAAAGATCAAAATGAAAATATATTATAATATAATATATATCATATAATCCTAGATCTAATACAATATTTCCAAGAATTGTTCCTATAGAATCTCTTATAATAAATATTACTAGAAAGAGATGTGAGAAGAAGATAGAACTAATTCTAAAGTGAAATAATGACGGATTTCCAAGATATGTAAAAGTCAATTAAAGATTCTTATTCCAATTGGGATATTAAGATTATAATTCCTATAATATAAGATCTTATATCACTTTCTAATTCTTCAATATATATATATATATGATGCCCCCAAATAAGACTTCCAAGAAGAGAAATAGATGATATGGCAAAGATCATTGATTATTTATCAAATATTATTAATTAGAAAATTCCAGAAATTATTATGGAAATGATCCCAAATATAGGAATTAATAAGATATAAATTTCTGGATATCACAAAAATCAAAATAGATATTGATAGAATATAGGATCTTCTCCAAATATAGGATCAAAGAAAAGTATATTAGAATGAAGATCACCCAATCTTAAAAGAAATAGACCAGATAAGATTGGTAATGTTAATAGAAGCATGAAAGTGGTAATCAAGAAAACCCAAGGAAATACTGGGATAATCTTTAAATATAAGATAATAAGATCTCAGATTTAGAATTGCTATCCAAAAACTAAGAAATATAAGATATGAAGATATACCAGAGATTAATAATCCAAATATATCATTTCTTATATTTGAAGATGGTAAAATCATAAAAGAATGGATAAAAAAAATCATCCTATACCATCTCCAAATTCTGAGATTATAGGAAGGATTAGGACAAGATATGAAAATAAAAGAATTAAGATAGGAAAATTATTGATTCAAGGATATACCACTTTTGGAGACCCATTTTTGCATATAAAATATATATCAGGGTCAAAATAATATTTCGAAATATATGAATAAATAATGAAAAGATTTGGGTTTGGATGAATAAATATTTTCAGAAGTATTCAAAATATCCCCCTATAATTTTCATTTTTAATTCGATGAGAAAGAATAAGGTATTGATTATAATTGAGGATTTATCCCTTAACATTATATGCAATCTCAATCCAAAGAATATTCTCATCGATCAAACTCATATATTGTAGATATAATTCCAAGACGATATATACGCCCAATATTCTCGTGGAGAAGAGAAATGGAGAAATCGAATTATGATATACATATATATATTCATTGGGGAGGAAGAAGACCTCCAGAAAGAATTAGATGCAGACCATCACGATGATATCGTGATCTTGGCAATAATTCGATAGGGCCTCGAACAGATAATTTTGGATTCCCATAGATCACCCATATATTTTGTTCATGATTAATTAAAATCGCACGGATATCTTGGAAAATCCGTGTTGGCATTAGATTTCTAGGGCCTATGCGAGCCATGAGCCGCCGGCGCTAGCAGCGGGGCCGCCCGCGCTGCTGAACGGCTGCATGGAAGGGTGCGACCCCCCCCCACCGCTGGGGCTCGTGGGTCTTGCTTGTGGTTTAGTGGGATTGGCTTTGCTGGGGATTGACAAGTTATGGAGATGGACATTGACAGAATGTAATGCCAGTAGATCTGTTCCTTTTCAAAGGAAGAGGTGTAGCATGTGGACCTCCTTTTTCATCTTGGGGATTCTCTTGGGAGGGCTGTTATGCGAGGCTCAGAGATGGGAATGCCTTTGGCTCACGTCTTCACAATCGTCACAGTCGCACCATAGACGTACTAATTTCCGACAGTTCTGGATTCTCACGGCATCGCTGTTTTACCTTCACCACATTCGGTCATGTGCCGCGGTCGCTTGGGGCGCTTCGTTGGGCCAGTCTTTAGGCAATGGTAGTTGGGGTTCGTGCCTCCAACCAGGGGATTGCATGGAGGATTTCCTGCTTCGCTTGTTACTTTCTGGGATTCGGGTGTGGCTCAACCTCAGTGTTCGGGCTTCCCAGGTGTGCCGTTCATGTCTCGGTCCCATTCATGCTAGAAGTCTGATAAAGGCGTGTTATTTTCTTGAACTGTTGAAATGGCACTGTTCCCAGTACAATTTATGCGGTTGCCTTTGTCTCGCCACAGGTTTGTTTCTTTGGAGCCGGAATTGGCATCTTCCACGTCCTGCATGTCGGATTTTCAGTCTCCTGCTAGGATTTCTTCTTACTCATCAAATGCGGATGACTTGGAGGCTGGAATTGTTGAGTGCTATCTATATATTGCCTCCTTTCCCATCGGATGTTCCCCTCTCGTCCGGTCGCACGCGGGATAATGCCGTCGTCAGCCACACAGCCGATGTTGACATGACAATTGTGGAGCTTGAGGGCGCGGAATCTACTGTGAATGCGGATCGAGATGCTGCGCTGAGAGAGTTGTTTGGTCTGGATGTCTCGGCTGATGCCTTACTGCAGCAGGAACTCCGCGCGTTGCAAGCACGGGCACCATCTCGTGTCGTGTCTCCTTCGCCGATGGCCGCCGGAAGCACAGGCGACATGCCGGCCTTGTATTGTCCAGTGCCTGGTTGTGCCCGAGCTCATGGCAATGGCCCCGCTTGGAGCTCCCGCGATGCGCTTAGAGCTCATGTCGACCTTCATCTTGTTGGAGAGTTGCGCGGACGTCCCTCTGATGCGTGGTTGGAATCGTTGAAGTTGCGCTGTTGTCGTGTATGTGGAAAGAGCATCAGTTGTCGCATAGCCTCAATGGTTCACCCTCGTTGCTGGCCCCAAGAGCGTCTGCATCAACGAGGGCTTGGATTGATTGCGCCACCGGAGGTATCCATTGAAGATTTGCCATCGCTGCATGATATTTTCACTTCGCCAATCTACACTAAGGAGCATCTGCCGGCCGAACTGTGGCCTTTGCTGCGCGAAGAATACGGTAAGTTGTTGGCTCGGGTCAATTGCTTTGCCGAGATGACTACTTGGGACCCTCTCCCTACGCATTTGGGTGGGGCGGCTAATGGGTCGGACAACGACGCGAAGAAGCAGACCCGTTGTGCTTGGTTGGAGTTGCTTATGTTTCCGAAGACAGTCTTGCGACAGAATCGCCGTGGTCAACGACGTGGTCAAGCCCTCTCCTTCACCAGGTCGCTTTTGTTACGATGGCGGTTGGGCGAACGTCGCAGTTTGTGGGATGAGGCCATCATGGCCGTTGAATGTCGGCCCCTGATCGGCGCAAAAACCCCGTCGAGGGATGCTACTTGTGCTGATGCTGGTCGGCTAGTTGCTTTGGGGCGTCCGGGACAAGCCTTGAAGCGTTTGACCTCACCTGGCTTGGCCCGAGATACCCCGGAGGTCCGTGCTAAGTTGATGGCTAAGTTTCCGCCAGCTCCTGCGACTATCTCCGAGTCGAGTGCGTTGCCACCAACGCCCGAAATCCCGGGCCCCACCTTATTGAGGGCCCTTCGGTCTTTTCCAGTTGGTTCGGGACCAGGGCCTGATGGATTGAGGCCGGATTTCTTGAAGGGATTGATTGGTTCGGGTGAGGATTCGTCACTTGTGCCGTTGCTCGCCGAATTTGTTCAGAAAATGGCTGATGGTCAAATTCCCCACGCTTTACGGCCTTGGCTTGCTGGAGGTACTCTGGTCGGCGTGGGCAAGGTTGCGAAGGATGGGAGTCCTGTGCCGCTTGACCGTGACGCCCGTCCGATCGTTATGGGACAGGTGTTTCGGAAATTGGTCGGCAAGTGCTTGTATCGAATGGATTTGACTAGCATGCGACAAAGGTTGTTGCCTACTCAACTTGCGGTTGGGCTTTCCAATGGTGCCGAGACTTTGGTTCATGCGTGTCGCGAGTGGATTGGGCGCAACCGGGATCGCGAAGATGTCGTCCTTCTTCAGAAGGACGTCAAAAATGCATTTAATGAATTGTTGCCGGTGCAGTTCATCCAGGATGCTCGGCAATTTGCGCCGGCTTCGGCCAGATTCGTGGAGTGGTGCTATGGGGCCGACTCACACTTAGTATACCGGGGTCGTTTGGAGAGCAGCTCGAGAGGCCAACAAGGATGCCCCTTGATGATGGCATTGTTTTGTCTCACGCGTAAACGTATGGCCGAGGCTGCGCGTGTCGCGGCAGGAGTTCATCCGGAATTCGAGCCGGAATATGCGGATGATGCTTTTAGTGGGGGTTTAACTTCCCATGTGCTGCGTTCCTTCCAGGAGGAAATCCGTTTGGCTGCTGAGTTCGGCTTGAGATATGATCTGGAGCAGTGCACTCTTTATTTGCTTTCCGGCGAACATTTTCGTGGGGATGTCTCTGGCTTTCAGGCTTTGGGCGTTCGGGTGGTCACGGGTCTTGATGTCCAGATCTTGAAAGCTCCGGTTGGAGGCAGCGAGGGCTTCTTGCGAGAATTTTGCGAAGAGAAGCAACGCTTCTTCGAGAATCAGTTTCAAGCTTTGGAGACGTATCCACGTAAACATGAGGCCTTCCATTTGCTCCAGCAATGTACGGGATTCGGCCAGTTGAACTATTTGGCCCGCACTACTCCCCGGAGCCTTTTGCTTGACTTGTGCGAATGGTACGATGCACGCTTCAAGCGTTGCTTTGAAAGTATCTTGGGACAGGCGGTTCCTTCAGTCGCATGGCAACAGGCTTGCTTGCCAGCTTCATCAGGCGGCTTGGGCTTGATGACCGATGCCCTTGAAATGACTGGAGGTACTTGCCATAAGTCTGACTTGGCCCTCTTGGTCGCGTGCCGTGCTACTCGGCCGGCAGTTGATGCTTTGCTTCGCTCGGAGCGGGATTTCGTGCCGTTGGGATATGAAGCTGCTCGTGATAAATTGATGCCTCATCTTCCCAATCACGTGGCGGTTCTCCAGGAGTATAGGGAGCCAATAGCCCAGAAGGATATCTTGCCCACGCTCTTTGAGGCGGCTCGACGACATCTTGTGTCTCAAGTTTGTTTGGGAGGTGCTGCGCGGATACAATCATGTACGGGATCCTGGTCCGCGGCTTGGGTCCGCGCTCAACCTAGTGCGGCTTTTGATACCGGTCTCTCCGATGTTGCATTCGTTGATGCAATTTCTATGCGACTTGGATTGCCGGTGTTCTCGGCCGAACAGGCGTGTGCTCGGTGCCCTCAGATGTTGGACATCTATGCGCACCATGCCGTCACTTGCCCTATGGAGGGGGGAAAGATCCGATTGCACAATCAAATCCGAGATGCCTTTTTCCGTTGTTTGTCAAATGCGGCGCTTGGGGCTCGACTTGAACCGGAGGGCATTTTGCCAGCGGAGCAGTGGCGTCGACCGGCCGATGTCTTATTTGTACCAACTCCTTTGTGTAGACAATCCCAATGGGCTTTGTATCCCCATATAGCTTTGGACTTCGCGGTTGTTTCTCCTTTCAAGGTTGGGGAATTTCAGGTTGCTGCCGAAAAAGCCCAGGGAATTGCTAGTTCTTATGCTCAGACCAAACGTTCTCATCATGCTACTCAAGAGCAGTGTCGAGCCCAAGGCATTGGATTTGAACCTGTGGTTTTCGAGATGTTGGGCGGTTTGGAGGTAGAGGCGGTTCGTCTGTGCGAATCTCTCTGCCAGGCGGTTGATCGTAAAACTCAACAAGTTTTGGGTCACACTCGTTTACGACTCATGTCTCGTATTTCGATTGACATCCAACGACACGTATATAGGTGTTGTGAACGGGTACGAATGTCCAGCCTCATTGCGCCTGAGGATTGTGGTGCCTCTCGCGCATTCTTGTTGGCAATTTCTTGAAGGATTTGATTTACCAGGATGATACCCCTCCGCGCAGAATGGAAAGTTTTGCCTTGCGATGGCTGGCGGCGGTCAAGTGAGGCGTTGAGTTTCTAGAATTGTTTCACAAAATTCTTATCTGTTTCACTTTTGGAGAACTCCTTCGTCTTTGTTTCGTTTTCTCTTGATTTCTGGCGTCTTCCCTCAATTGGGGGTGGTGGTGGGTGCATTGCCCAATCGTGGCCGGTCTCACTTGGGATTTCGCCTGCTTTTTCGTTTGTTGTGCTTCTGGGAGTTCTCTTTGTTTCATTTGAGATGATTTTTCTGCCATATCATTTCTGCGATAATTGGTGCTTTTGGAAGCAGATGCCACTTGCACCGTAGCGACCACAGGGGACATGATGATCACATTACTCCACATTCATGATCTAAGACAGAGCAAAAATGAAGTGAAATCTGCCGGCGATCGTTGATTATCGAAATTGTTTGCTTGTGATAATGTAAAAACGATTTGAAATTAGATCCGGTAATTGTCGAAAATTCCAAGAATTTTCGGAATCGGGGAATCTCCAAAATTCTGAGAATAACCAAGAAATTTATTGAAATATTTTCTAGAATTTTTCGGGATTTTCCTAAAAGGCCCCCCCCATCGTTTGTCAAGGCTTTAGCATCAATCATCCACATTTGATATTTGTAAGTATCATTTTAGGAAAAAATTGGTCATTGCCGTTTAGTCACATTGAATCCTAATTGAGATCAGAAAAATATTTGAATCATTCGTATGTAAAGAGAGATTTATATTTCTAATATTAAATCATGATCATCATAAGCCTAAAATAATGAATATGAATATCTTTTATTCCTTAATTTGCGTATTTATCATGATAATCCCAAATGAGAATTGAGATTCAATATTCCTTTTTAATATATATATATATATTTGGATTCCTCATATTCCTTTTTTATATTCATTTCGAAGATAATCTTCCGTCAAAGAATAAATCTAATTTCTGAATTATATTCCATGAATAGAACACGTATCCAAATTCTCCAAGACGCAATTTGACAAATCTAAAATTTACTTAATAATATCTTAATATGATAGTAGTGAGAATTTGAATTTTTAGAAGAGATTTTATAATTTCATATTAATAAAATATAGTCTTCCGAATATTGAATTGTAAAAGATAATTCTATATATTTTCATTTGAATAATATGAAATATAAATCTTTCTTCATCCACCATTTCTCATTATATATATATATATATATCTCCATAGAAGATTTATATCTAGCTATTGTTGTTATCAATATACGTCTCTTATATCATCAATATAAGCATTCATAGATCTCTTTCAAATAATTTTCTTAAAATATCCGAAGATTTATCTCTATATCCAGAGAAGCAATATATTCGAAATCAAATGAGTTTTAATCAATCATGTCAGAACAAAAATATTTCAAAAATATTCAAAAAAATTGAGAATCGAATCCCCCTATTCCCGGACCCAGAAATTTTCTAAGAATTTCCGAAATCAAAACGAATAACCCCATCCGAAGCCCAATCCCTTCAAATCTCAGATCCTTCAGCTTCTTCGGAGCCGTTGGATCCTTTTGGAAGCCATTCTTTGCGTGTTTCGGCAAGACCACCTTTCCCGGGGCCCCTTTTTTGGAGCCTATTTGGAGATATAACCCTAAACCCTAAACCCTAAACCCTAAACCCTAATTCGATTCGAAAGATCTGGAAGTGCTATGCATTTTTGGAATCTTTTGTGGGAGCCTTTTGGGGGCCTTTTGTTTGGCAGCTTGTTGGACCCCTGTATAGGGGGACCGTTGAGAGAAAGCTGGCTCTGTCCTATGTGTCCATGTCCTCAGTTTACTTGAAGCTCGCTTGCGCGCCTTCTTTGCTATCGTAGTCCGAAACCAATTTTCTTATGCTTGTGCTGCTTGGCGTTGCCAAATTTCGCCTTGACAGCCAAAATGCGCTGGCGCACACGGGCGCTTGCGCCCTTAAAATTTAAGGTTTAGGGCTGAAGGATTTAGATTTGTCCAAAGAAGGATTTCCTATGAGGGACTCTCAATATGGATGAGGAGCACGCGTTTGGGCGGGCAGGGCGCCAGCACAGCTCTCCCTGTCGAGATCCTGAGCCGCGGTTGTCCAGGCATTGGGGGCTTCAGGGTTCCCTGAACCCTAGAGTTCCCTAAGCCCTAGGGTTTAGGGTTAGGGTTTAGGGTTTAGTGTAGGGTTTAGGGTTTAGGGTTTAGGGGTTAGGGGTTAGGGCTTAGGGCTTAGGGCTTAGGGTTTAGGGTTTAGGGTTTAGGGCTTAGGGCTTAGGGCTTAGGGTTTAGGGTTTAGGGTTTAGGTTTTAGGGTTTAGGGTTTAAGGTTTAGGGTTTTGGGAACCCTAAACCCTAAACCCTAAACCATAAGGCAGGCGAATGTCTTACTGGAGGGATTATATCTTCAAACAAGCTTGGAGGTTGCTTTACTCGTCTGCTCAGGATTTGGCAAGTAGATGAGACATGGCTCAGGGCTTTCCTCAATGGTACAGGAGCTGCGGGCAACCCTAAAACCCTAAACCCCAAACCCCAAACCCCATAAACCCTAAACCCTAAACCCACAAACCCCAAAACCCCAAAAACCCTAAACCCTAAACCCTAAACCCTGAAACGAATTGCAGGAACCACACCCAGGAAGGGACGACTAACTGTGAACACTTCGGGCCAACCCTAAACCCTAAACCCTAAACCCTAAACCCTAAACCCTAAACCCTAAACCCTAAACCCTAAACCCTAAACCCTAATCTGAGGCAACGCTGGGTCCAGAAGGACTCCTTGCGAATTTTGTTCAACTATTCATACCCTAAACCCTAAACCCTAGCCCGAAACCCTCAACCCTGAACCCTAAAGCCTAAACCCGAACCCGAAACCGCGAGAATTCAGCCATTTTCCATGTCTTCATAGTTTAGCGTTTAGGGTTTAGGGGGTAGGTTCCTGAGCAGCAACCCCCGCTGCAGTGACTCAGGGTTTTTAGGGATTAGGGTTTTCAATGGTTTTCAGGGTTTGGGGATTTTAGGGGTTTTAGGGATTTCAGGGTTTAGGGTTAGGGTTTAGGGTTTAGGGTTTAGGGTTTAGGGTTTAGGGTTTAGGGCACACGAAGCACGGTGCAGATCAAATCGTGGTCAGCCAGCTGCCCTTTCTTCGTGCACATGGCGTCCAGGTCTTGACGTCGTTGTTTCATTTCAGGGGGCTCTCGTAGGCCAAGCAGGTCTGTCCAGGTTCCTGGCCAGACATGTAAAACTCTTCAGCGTCCTGAAGACCAAGCACGCGCCCCCAGGGGATGGCGCTAGTGCCTTTGTTTTTGCTCGCGTGATATCTACAGCAGGTTTTAGGGACTAGGAAGGAATGGTACCCCTGCTATTTGCGAAATCTGGATCGTAGCTCTAAGAGCTTTAAAAGATTCGATCAGCAAATGAACGTAGGCATTTTTTTGGGCCTACTCTACGCATTCAACATGAGCTCATGCGCCCAAATGGCACACAAGGCTAAGAATAAGTGCAGCAACAATTAAAAAATGTATCCCTCACAGGTCATGCTCACATAGGCTTTTAAAGACTTTGAGCTTTGACATTGAGAACAGAGGCATTCATCAAATGCCGAAGCCGTCATCATGTACAGAGATAAGGTCAAACTCGTTCAACAAGTCCGGAATGTCAATGTCCAGGGAGATGGTATTCTCGACCTCCGCGGCAATCTCAACTGTTTGCAGTGATTCCGCACCATTGGTCGGAATCACGCTTGGCTGTGTCAACGTGGTGCTGAACATGTAGGCACCGCCAACAAAGGCTGCGCCCGTGCCAAGTACTGCAGCCGAACCAATAACGATGGCAGCAACCACACCTGCTTGATCATTCGAGGTCAACGTAGTCAGTGTTGTGGCTGCAGGCATGGAAGATGTCAATGTCTGCGTTGCCGTCGATGACAGCCTAGTCGATGTCAATGTAGATGTGGCCGATGTGGCCGTCCACGATGCCGTCGTCGACGTCGTGGCTGTCAACGATGTCGATGTCTGTGTTGTAGACGATGACCGCGTTTTCGTAGACGTGACCGACATGGTCGACGACATTGTGGATGTCTGTGTTCCTGTCGCCGTCTGTGTAGTTGTGGACGTCCACGACACCGTGAACGACGTCTTAGTTGTCGACAAGGTCGATGTCAGAGTCTGGGTTGCAGTCAATGTCCACGTAGTCGACACCGTCTGTGTTGAAGTCTCAGACGTCGAAACTGTCTGCGTTGCAGTCGTGGATGTCGACAATGTCTGCGTCGACGTCTCCGACGTCGATGCTGTCTGGGTTGAGGTCTCAGACGTCGACGCTGTTTGCGTTGAGGTCACAGACGTCGACCCTGTCTGCGTTGAAGTCCCGGACGTCGACGCTGTCTGCGTTAAGGTCTCAGACGTCGACACTGTCTGCGTTGAGGTCTCAGACGTGGACACTGTCTGCGTTGAGGTCACAGACGTCGACGTTGTAACCGTCACCGACGATGTCTGTGTTGCTGTGGAGCAATGCGAGGCTGTTGAACCGTCACCGAAGCTCCAGTAGATGCCATTCATATCCCGACTTCCTGTGAGGGCATCACCTTTGCAGAAGTCCACGACCAGGGCAGGGACCCTATCCTTGACCCGGGAGTAGCCTAGGAATAAAAGGGTACCCTTTTTTGGTTTTAAGGGGATTATAAGGGAACCCCAATCCTAAAAAAAGGAAAAAGGGCCTACTCCCGTCCTAAACCCTATACCCTAAACCCTAAACCTAAACCCTAAACCCTAAACGGGTCCTAGTATCTGTATGAGCGGTCACCTCGGTGATTGATGCGCCAGTGTCCAGGTTCCAATGGATCAGCTTCCCATCCTCGGATGACCACTTGCAACTTAACATAAACCCTAAACCCTAAACCCTAAACCCTAAACCCTGAAAATGGAAACGTCAAAACATCCCCAAAGGCCGACCCAGCATCGTTTCCTGTTGTCAAAGCTCGCATTTCACTCCAATCAGCTTCAACCCGCTGGATGGTGCTGGTATGACCGCTGAGCGTGTGGATGGACAAGCCTTTGGGTTTAGGGTTTAGGGTTTAGGGTTTAGGGTTTAGGGTTTAGGGTTTAGGGTTTAGGGTTTAGGGTTTAGGGTTTAGGGTTTAGGGTTTAGGGTTTAGGGTTTAGGGGCCTGTGGGTTCTTGTGTAGGAACGCACATGAAAATATTGGGATAATGAGGCTATGATGTTTATCTGGTATTAACTATGAATGAGTACGTGACCATTTGTGTATATATATATATATGTAAAAAACTAAGTACAAGTATAAATAATATTAAAAAAAAACATAAAAAAATATGTTATATATATATATATATGTACACAATGACCCTACTGTGGAAACATTTTTGTGTAAGTTCAACAAGAGCCCTATCCTGTGTTGAGATCCCAGTAGATGGCAGTTTGATCGATACTGCCCGTCAAGGCCCTCATCGTCGCAAAGTCAGCTCTGACATTGCGGATGCCATTGAGGTGGCCCGTGATGGTTCGGATTGTGCTTCCCGTGTTCAAGTCTAAGAAGAACACCTTCGAATCATCGCCAGCAGCGACAGCCTGCATCAAACCGAAGTCCCCTTGGCAAGAGACGATTTTGCCGAACTCTGGCTGCATCGTCACGGTGATGGAGCCTGCAGCAAGATCCATAACCTTCACGGTGGCATCGTAGCTGCAGGAGATGCCTAGCCTACTCCCCCAGTCGACCGAGAACTCGGTCACCTGGGCTGTATGAGACGTGAAAGTGGACAGGGCAGCCCCGGAATTGAGGTCCCACAGGATCACATTCCCGCTCACGTCACCCGTGAGAGCCTCCGTGCCCTGCCAGTTGGCCTCGAGTGCAGTTACGCCGGTGCTGTGCCCCGTGAAGGTGGTTGGGATGACTTGCCCTGTTGCGAGATCCCACCTCGGTTGGCCGGTAGCCTCAAGGAGTAAACAGAGAAGGGAAGCTTTCTTTTTCTTGAAGCTTGTCACGCGCCTTTGAAAAAGAGGTGGCCTGTGTGGCCTGTGTAAAACAAGAGAATACTTAAGGGTACTTCAGGGGCATGCTTACTACTGTGCATCCGAGCCACAGGAAAAGGTTCCCGTCCCAATCGCCCGTGAAGGCAAGGTTGGCCTCAAAGTTGCCAGAGACGACCCTGACATCGTCTGTGTGCCCACTCAGTGTGTGGAGAATTGCTCCTGAACCCACAAACCTCTAAGACCCTATAGGGTTTTAGGGTTTTAGGGTGTCAGGGATTTTAGGGTTTTAGGGTTTTTTTAGGGTTTTAGGGTTTCAGGGTTTTAGGGTTTTTAGGGTTTTAGGGTTTTAGGGTTTTTAGGGTTTTTAGGGTTTCAGGGTTTTAGGGTTTTTAGGGTTGCCTGAAGCTCCTGTACCATGAGTAAAGCCCTGAGCCCGAAACCGTCCTGAGCCCTAACCGCCCGAAACAGCAGTGTTTACGGTTGAGGGTTGAGGCATTTAGGTTGGTTTATGGTTTAGGGTTTAGGGTTTAGGGTTTAGGGTTTAGGGTTTAGGGTTTAGGGTTTAGGGTTTAGGGTTTAGGGTTTAGGGTTTAGGGTCTAGGGTCTAGGGTTTAGGGTCTAGGGTTTAGGGTTTAGGGTTTGGGATGTTCCCCCTGATACTAACAGTCCTTAGTAGGGATTCTAGTACCCCCTAATTCAGAATCCCTACATGAAGGACTGTTAGAATAAGGGTGAACATCCCAGGGTTTAGGGGTTTGGGGTAACTCCTAAACCCTAAACCCTAAACCCTAAACCCTAAACCCCCTAAACCCCCTAAACAAAAAGACCAACCCTGGGTCCGATCCTGAAGTAAGGTCCCAGTGGATCACATTGAAGTCGCTCGACAAGCCACCACCGGAGATGGCTTGCTTCTGGGTGAAGTCCTTGGTTGGCCAATTATGGGTTTAGCGTTCATACAGGGTTTAGGGTTTAGGGTTTAGGGCTTAGGTCCTGCCTAGAGTCAGCATCGACTGCACGGATTCTTTCGGTGTGGCCGCCGGAGAGGGTCAGCACTGCTTGCAACTGACCATAGACGCCCACCACAAACAAGAAGCCTACCGCCCACCTCCAGCGAAAGCATGCGCAGTTTGACTGCCATTGGTCGAGCATTGGAAAAAAACGGCGGAAAGCACAGGCAGCAATTACTTCCTTCAAAATCCGCTGCCTGCGCCTACCTAGTATGGAGCCAAGGGAGCCACGATGCGTGGGACAGAGAAAGTCGGTACAAAGTAGAATTGCAAGTCCCTAAGCCGCCTAAACGGGCCTAAACCCTAAACCCTAAACCCTAAACCCTAAACCCTAAACCCTCAACCCTCAACCCTCAACCCTCAACCCTCAAGCCCAAACCCTAAACCCTCAACCCCAAACCTGCCTTCTCAGGGCCCGGGCTCGCGCTGACAAACACGACGACAACGGCAGAACCTCTGTCAGTGCAGGAGAGCTTGTACACGGCTTAGGGCTTAGGTTTCGGGTTTATAGGGTTTAGGATGCAGGGTTTCGTGGTTAGGGGTTAGGGGTCTATAGGGTTTTGGGTCAAGCATAACTGGCCGTGAAACAGCTGACGTTTTGCGGCTTAAACGATGAAATGGAATGGATGGAAGGACCTATTGCCATGCCGAGCGCGACACAATGTAGCCCTACACAAAGGGTAGTTTTGAATGAGTCTTTAACCCCTAAACCCTAAACCCTAAACCCTAAACCCTAAACCCTAAACCCTAAACCCCTAAACCCTAAACCCTAAACCCTAAACCCTAAACCCTAAACCCTAAACCCTAAACCCTAAACCCTAAACCCTAAACCCCTAAACCCCTAAACCCCTAAACCAGGGATTGTAAAGGGGGGGATGGTTCTGCTTGCTGCCTTGAGCAACATGACTACTGGAGCCTATGGAGAGAATGGCCGCATCCTGGAGAAGTGATGTGAATTCACCTGGAACCTGCACTTGCAAGGGCTTTAGGGTTTAGGGTTTAGGGTTTAGGGTTTAGGGTTTAGGGGTTTATGGTTTAGGGCTTAGGGTAAATGACTTTCCAGGACTCAAGACGATGAAATGTCAAATTGACACAGACCCTTTTGCTTGCCAGTATATCGCGTCTCTGCATCATTCTCCGCCAGCACAACTGGCAAAAGCTCCACATGCCGCAGAATAACTAAACCCTAAATCCCTCTGCGCCGAAAGCCGGGAAGCCCCAAAAGGCAGGTGCAGTATGCAAGAATCCAAACAAGCCACAGGGGAAGTGCAAGAAACTAAGGAGACCCCCCGAACTAAACACTAGTAAATGAACCCGCCAACAGCAGCCCAATTCCAAAACAGAAGCCCACCAAATTGAGGGTCCCAGCGGGTCCCAGGAGGCTTGGTAAGACACCAACAACCCTGTTCCGGGCCCCAGCCAACCTGGAATGAGTTTTGGGGGCGCTGTAACCACCTCCGTTTCTATGGGTTAGTGGTATTTAGGGTTTAGGGTTTAGGGTTTTGAGGGTTCAGAGGGATATGGGGTTAGGAGGGATACAAAGGACTCGGGAACTCGGGCGGCCACGCACAAACCCCAAAGTTAAAACCCAAACCCTAAACTCCAAACCCCAAACCCAAACCCCAAACCCTAAACCCAAAAACCCAAAACCCCAAACCCTAAACCCCAAAACCTAAACCCTAAACCCCAAACCCGAAACCCCAAACCCTAAACCCTAAACCCGAACCCCCTCCTACCCTCCCCCTGACCAAGGCAAGGTCGCCGATGCCAGCCGGGGGTGGGCAGTAGAGAAACCTGCCGCCCCCCATTTACTACAGTGGCCTTAAGGGTTAGGGTTTAGGATTTAGGGTTTAGGGTTTAGGGCTACAAGTTTAGGTGCCTCAATAATTAGAACAGGGTTTGGGGGGGGGGGGGGGTACTATAGTATATTTATACAGGGGCAGTAATTATTCGACCTCTATATTAATGCGGTTTGGTAGGGTCGCAGGGTTTTGGGTTCAGGGCCGGTTGAGGGTTTAGGGTTTGGGGTTTGCGTTTTAGAGGGTCGGAGGGTCTTCGGATCTGAGGTCTTCGGACTTTTGATTTAGGGCTCAGAATATACTGTTAACCTCTGAAAGCCCCAAGACCCCCTCCCTAAACCCTAAACCCTAAACCTTGAACGCCAAAACCATCAACAGCACCTGCAGTCTCAAAGTGTGATCTCATGCCCTAGATCTTTGGTCTACTTGGGATTAGGGCTTCGGGTCTGGAGAATTCCCTGTCTGGGTTTTAGGGCTGGGGCCTCGGAGAACCCTAAACCCTTCAAGCCCTAAACCGCCCTCAACCGGAATCAAAAACCCTAAGCCCTAAACCTCAAACCCTTAACCTGCACCTTAAGCCCTAAGCCTCAAGCCCTCGATCGTAACGCTAAATCCTAAATCCTCAATCAAATCTTCTTGGCTGACTTCAGATTGGTTTTGAACAAACCCCCTTATGAGTGCTCAAGGGTTGGGGGGTTTGAGGTCAGGGTCGGGGCTTAGGGATGACAGGGTTTGCAGTTTGGGGTTCAAGGGGTCCCCAGCCAAGGGTTTAGGGTTTAGGGTTTATGGTTTAGGGCCCAGTCTTATCATCCGTTCCTCGACTCTATACCCCCTCTTCTGGGTTCAAGGTTCAAGGAATCTCAAGCAAGGCGCCCCACAACAAACCTTGAAGATCCACTTTTTCAGCAGAGGTTCAGGGTTTAGGTTTAGTGTTCAAGCGAATCAGAAAACTTGTATGCTGAGGCGCATTGCTGAATTGAGAGAAAGCTCTGTGGTGCTGTGTTCCCTTGCCCTGGGCACCCTTGTGCGAAACCACCTTAGGTGGCCGAGGGGGGATGTGAGAAGCACGGTCTCCGCAGCAAAGGTGGACAGGCTGCCACCACAGTCGAACCCTAAACCCTAAACCCCAAACCCCTAGACCCTGGAGTAACCGAGGAATAAGACAGGGTGCCCTTTTTGGTTTTGAGGGGCTGATAAGGGAACCTAAATCCCAAAAAGTTCCAAGGGCCTACTTTGGGTCTTAGCCCTGAATCCAACACCCCATGCAACCTTGACGCCTACTTGGAGGTTCAGGGCACTTTATAACCCCAACTACGACAGTACTTAAAAGCCCCCTAAGTCCCCTAAGTCCTCTAAGTAGGTTATAAGTAGACTTATAACCCTAAACCCTAAACCCTAAACCCTAAACCCTAGACCCTAGACCCTAAACCCTAAACCCTAAACCCTAAACCGTTTATAATTGGGGTTATATACGCACCCATGAACCTCCAAGTAGCAGTGGACGGCCGAAGGTCGGGGATTTTGAATCGCCTGGACCCACAGGAGCAGCCTAGAAATACAAGGGGGGAACCCAACCCCCAAACCCTAAACCCTAAACCCTAAACCCTAAACCCTAAACCCTAAACCCTAACCCCTCAACCCTAAACCCTAAGGGAACTAAGGCAGTCACCTCGCTCCTCCGGCCGCCAGGCGCTGCGTTGAGAAGTGTTGGAGGCTCGACTCCGGAAATGGAAACTGTTCCAGATGTGAAACTCATAAACCCTAAACCCTAAACCCTAAACCCTAAACCCTAAACCCTAAACCCTAAACCCTAAACCCTAAACCCTAAACCCTAAACCCTAACTCATTTTGTGCTTAACCCCCCCCCCCCCCCCCCCATTCTGGCCTGTGGGCTTAGAGGCTTGGGGTCGGATTAATTGCGAATAGTATTCCCTTATGACCCCTGTATCATTAGCCTATAATGACCCAAAACCCTGTTCTAATTATTGCGGCCCCCTATATAGTATAAGGGTTTAGGGTTTAGGGTTCTGTTTATGCTATCATAACCCCAAAGCCTGTTCTAATTATTAAGGCCCATATGTTAAACTTTGAAGTCTTCGAAATGTGGCCAATCAACAATTGCCGCCCTTCGGGGGTAGCCATTGCAGTGGATTTCTTGAGGCTTTGTTTTAGAGCAACCCCCCAACAAAGAGTCAAGAGAAGACCGTGCTTGTAGCGACGGCAGCCACCTGCGAGCGGTGGTTTCAGGCCTAAAGCTTTGGGTCTAGGGTTTAGGGTGTAGGGTTCAGGGTTTAGGGTTATATAAAAGAGTGGTTTCAGGCCTAAAGCTTTGGGTTAGGGCTTATATAAGAGAGTGGAAAGCTGTGGGGGCCCGTGTTTTAAAACCATGTTTGTGCTGTGTGTGGGTTTCCCTCTCCATTTGCATCCTTTCACATTGCCGAGCGTTTGCTGGACAAAGGTCTTGACAATCAATGCTGAAAAGTACGCTCCTGCTGTATGCTTTGTAAGAGCCATTCACGTCCTTCCAATGACAGACAGCACAACAACAGGCTCCAAACACATGTGTGATGGGCGAACGCATGAACCAGTTAAGAAGCAAAAGCGAGTGATTGTATGATTCTCACCTAGCGTGTGTCAAAATACACTTCCAGCGGTTATTGCACAAAAACACAAGGTTGAACATAACAAAAGAATTGCTACACTATGGTGTTCGTATGGCAAGGGGCACTCTCCGAGCAAGATCATGTTTGAAGCGTGCGAAATGGAAGCACCCACGGCTATTACAGTTGATTCCGTTCTTGTGGTTGCTCACTTCACCAAATATAACCCATCGACGCACGTACTTCAGCCGTTGTTGCTTCATCCAGAAGGAATGCACATATAGAAGTGGTGTGAAAGTTATTGAGCAAGTTCCAATGATTGTAGAAGCTGCGATTCTAGACATACGCCGTAGACCACAAGGCGTCCCGACCTCCTACCACACACTCCAAGACCCTGTACTTGCAGGGACCTAACAGTTTTAACAGCTAGGATACAGAGCCCTAAAGGACACACACTCCTTGCAAAGACAGGGAGTACCGGGCTGGCTTTGGGGGCCCGATAAAATCTCAATGTCTGTGGGTTGGCAGGGCTATATCAGGTTCAGGGTTCAATCCAAAACCCTAAACCCTAAACAATAAACCTTAAACCCCAAAAACCCTAAACCCTCTAAACCCTCTAAACCCTCTAAACCCTCTAAACTCTCTAAACCCTCTAAACCCTCTAAACCCTCTAAACCCTCTAAACCCTCTAAACTCTCTAAATCCTCTAAACCCTCTAAACCCTCTGAACCCTCGAAACCCTCCAAACCCTCCAAACCCTCTAAACCCTCTAAACCCTCTAAACCCCCTGAACCCTAAACCCTAAACCCTAAACCCTAAACCCTAAACCCTAAACCCTGACATCATTGCTTACAAGCCAACGCCAGAATCAGTCAAGTGGCCAGGCACCCGACCGCTACTGGGCCCATCATCCCACGGCTGGAGCTGATAGCTCCTCGGTCGCGTGGCTTCGGGTTTAGGGTTTAGGGTTCAGGGTTCAGGGTTTAGGGTTTCGGGTTTAGGGTTTATGGTCCAGAGTTCAGAGTTCAGCATCTCAAGTCCGGGCATTCACTAGTCAAGCCCGTGACTCTGGTCTCGAAAATCTGCCCACCCACCCTTTGCATCCCACAACAGGGGGGGGGGGGGGGGGGGGGGGGGGGGGGGGGGGGGGGGGGGGGGGGGGGGAGAAGCAAGAGGCGCCCCACGAGTGTGGCAAAAGTGTCCGCCCACGAATGAGGCAACAACGGCAGTGGCCGCCCAAGAAGGCAAAGAAGGCAAATTTTGCCGACGAAGCAGGCAAAATCAACGAACTAGGCAAATGCCCACAAATTTTGTTAAACCAGGCAAATGCCCACGAATTAGGCACATTTGCCTCGAACATTTGCCGGGCACTGTGGCCATTAAGGTTTATGCACATTAAGAAAGAAAGGTTCAGGGTTTAGGGTTTGGGGTTTGGGGTTTAGGGTTTAGGGGGAAAAGGCGTCACACCGAACCCCCTAAGCCCAAAGCCCTAAATCCAGGGTTCTGGGTTCCCTAAAACCCCAAAACCCCAAAACCCTAAAACCCTAAAACCCTTAGGTTCCCTAAATAAACCCTTTCCCTACAGCCAAACACTGCTGAGAATGCCTATCGAGCCATCTCTGCTTGGATAAAGGTTTAGGGTTTAGGATTTAGGGATTTTAAGGTTTACTTACCAGCTCGCAATTGGGGGTTCGGGAATCAGGTACCTTATATCCCAATGTACCAAGAACCGCTAGCTTTCGGGCATAAGGGGGGGGGGGGGATTAGCATCAAGGACTTGAGTGTGGTAGCCAGGTTCACCTCTGGAATTGCTTATGAAGGGTTCAGGGCTTAAGGTTTAGGGTCCCTAAACAAAACCCTAAACCCTAAACCCTAAACAGCGATCCTGGATCCCCTAGGCTGGCTTCACAGCCAAATTTCAGCCGGGCAAGGAATGGTTCAGGTTTAGGGTTTAGGGTTTAGGTTTTAGGTTTTAGGGTTTAGGGTGGTTTTAGGGTTTAGGGTTTAGGGGTTAGGGTTTAGGGTTTAGGCTTTAGGGTTTAGAGTTCAGGGCTCAACGTAAGCCGTAAAACCTCGAAATAAACATCTCTCAGCCGTAAAGCCCGAAGTAGGGTCCCTCCAGGGACTGACAAAAGGGGTTTTAACGTACCAGATCCCTAATTCCCGAATTCCCTCCTACGAACCCGGTTTAGGGTTTAGGGTTTGGGGTCAACCTAAGCCCATGAAATCCGTTTTAAGCCCTAAGCCATTGACCCTCAACCCTGGCCCCTGACACCCGAAACCAAAAACAGCATCCCTCAGCCCAAACACAAAGCAGCCCCACAACTTGAACCCTCAGCAATTTCAACGGCCCTGAACTCGAAACCCTCTGGGCCCTACGGTTTAGAGTTTTAGGGTTTAGGGTTTAGGGTTTAGGGTTCAGGGTTCCCGGTTCCCCCCTCATGTAGCCATTGCATACTCCAAAAGCCCGAAGCTCACCACATCAAATCCCTCTTGGTACCCCATAACCTCATTATAATAAGCGCACCCCACGTTACAGGGGAACCTTGAACCAAAAGATGGGAACAGAACACCTCCCATGTCCATAAATCCTGAAATCTCAAGTCTCAGTCCATAAGAACCCCAAACCCAAACCGCCCTAAGAGCCCGCCCCCTCACCCCCCCCCCCCTCACTCCCCCCTAACCTGCGTTCACCCCCTCACCACTCCCCTCACCCCCCCCTCAACACCCAAACCCTTAAACCCTAAACCCTGAGCCCTAAACCCTCAACCCCAAACCCTAAACCCTAAACCCTTACACCAAAAACAGCTCTCAGCCGGATGGCCTCCGGTGCCCAGGCCGATGGCAAACGCGTTGGCACCTTGCGCCAGCACGTGGTGGAGAACCTTGGGATGCTAAGGAAGCCGGTGTTTCTTCTTAGGGTTTAGGGTTTAGGGTTTAGGGTTTAGGGTTTCGGGTTTAGGGTTTAGGGTTTAGGGTTCAGGGTGTTTGTTGCTCCTTTGCTGGGTTGGAATATTAAGCTTCGGCCAGAGGTGTGTGGCCCTTGTCAGGCCAGGCTTGTGGCTTGATCAATCGTCCACTCTGCACTTCCCATTCCCGACTCAGCTCTAAACCCTCCTTCCTACACCCCCTAGTTAAACCCAAAACCCAAAACCCAAAACCCCTAGACCCCTAGACCCCTAGACCCCTAAACCCCTAAACCCCTAAACCCCTACACCCCTAAACCCCTAAACCCCTAAACCCCTAAACCCCTAAACCCCTAAACCCTAAACCCCTAAACCCAAAACCCTAAGCCACTTCTCTCCCAAACCCTCCTTCCTGGAGCCATCGGAAGTGTAAACCCTCATTCCTTAGGGTTTAGGGGTCTAGGGGTCTAGGGGTTTTGGGTTTTGGGTTTTGGGTTGAATTAGGGTGTTTAGGAAGGAGGGTTTAGAGCTGAGTCGGGAATGGGAAGTGCAGAGTGGACGGTTGATCAAGCCACAAGCCTGGCCTAACAAGGGCCACACACCTCTGGCCGAAGCTTAAGATGCCAACCCAGCAAAGGAGCAACAAACACCCTAAACCCTAAGCCCTCAACCCCAAACCCTAAACCCTAAAGCCTAAATCCTAAACCCTAAGCCCTAAGCCCTAAGCCCTAAGCCCTAAACCCTAACCCTAAACCCTAAACCCTAAACCCTAAACCCCAAACCCCAAACCCTAAACCCTAAACGCTAATCATGACGCAACGAGGCAGGTGCAAAAGCCCAGGAAGCCCACAGGTCGGCGGGAGATGCTGCTCTCAAGCGCGAAAGCAACCCACGGTGGCTCCGCCAGCCACACTTCAAACATACATACTTAGGGTTTAGGGTTTAGGGTTTAGGGTTTAGGGTTTAGGGTTTAGGGTTTAGGGTTTAGGGTTTAGGGTTTAGGGTTTAGGGTTTAGGGTTTAGGGTTTTAGGGTTTAGGGTTTAGGGTTTAGGGTTTAGGGTTTAGGGTTTAGGGTTTAGGTGGGTTTAGGGTTTCGGTGGGTTTAGGGTTTAGGTGGGTTTAGGGTTTAGGTGGGTTTAGGGTTTAGGTGGGTTTAGGGTTTAGGGTTTAGGGTTTAGGGTTTAGGGTTTAGGGTTTAGGGTTTAGCGGTAGAAACCGGGATGCTCAAGGCATCTATTTGATCTGTCTGAAAAAAAAACGAACTTGATGGATCGAGATGACTGACATCACAAGCATTCTGGCAAAAGCGATTTGCCACGCAGGCAGACAGAGAAGAGAGAGTGAGAGACAGTGAGAAGAAGCCAAGAGAGTGATGTTGGGGCTACGTAGGTCTTGTAGCAGCGTGTAGAATGCTCGGAGGGTTGAGACTTTAGGGCTTATAGGGCTTCGAGCTGAGATTCTGATTTAGGGTTTCGCGTGGCGTTGGGAATGGGCGTTAGCCAAGTGAGTCTTGTTGGGTCCGAGGCCCTACGTGTGAACTTAAACTGCAAACTTAAGACCGTGCAAATCTACAACCCGAAGACCTAAGCAACTTACAAACCCAAACCCTAAACCCTAACCACCCTCAACCTAAACCCAACACCCACACCTTGAACCGAATCGCAAGCGAAACATGCCACGATGGATCCACAGCTTTCTCCTTGTGGTGCAAAGGCTTCGTACTCAGCTGGGACTGACTGGCAGAAATCCAAACATTCCCCGCAGAATTCTCATGGAACTTCTTCATCTTCGGGTTGTTCTGGCAGGAAGCGCTGGCCTCCGCATCATGCTTCCCCTTGGCAATCTTCTCACCTCAAAAGACGAACAAGTCAGTGTCGGATCCTTCCCCCATGCCAGAGCCGCTTTGGCGCACGAGCCTGCGTCCGCACTACCCTAAACCCTAAACCCTAAACCCTAAACCCTAAACCCTATACCCTAAACCCTCCGATGCATCTGAACCGGTGCGGCGGCCTCGAAGCTGACCAGACTCAGAGCGCTTGCATTACGGTTTAGGGTTTAGGGTTTAGGGTTTAGGGCTTAGGGTTTAGGGTTTAGGGTTTAGGGTTTAGGGTTTAGGGTTTAGGGTTTAGGGTTTAGGGTTTAGGGTTTAGGGTTTAGGACAAATAATGCTGGGATTCCCAAAACTTTACTCTTATAGGGATTGAGGCTATTGAGTTTCCAACTTCTTGGCTTGTACTGAAAACGTGAAAGCGTCGGCCATTCGCAAGCCGTGCTGAAGGCGTTGAGTGCTAGCGAAGTTGTCTTGTTCACCTGCAAAACTTGAACTAGCACCTAAACTCAAAACCATGAAACCTGAATGCGGTTGAGGGTTGAGCTGGGTTGAGGGTTCCGTGTTTGGTTAACCCTAAACCCTAAACCCTAAACCCTAAGCCCTAAGCCCTAAGCCCTAAGCCCTAAGCCCTAAGCCCTAAGCCCTAAACCCTAAACCGTTGGGGGTGTAGGCGCTCCGCCAAGTGACCCTTTCGAAGTCCTCGTCATACAAGTTCATGCTGAACTTGCAGTAGGACCTTCAGAGGGATATGCCCTACCACCGGTTTAGGGTTTAGGGTTTAGGGTTTAGGGTTTAGGGTTTAGGGTTTAGTGTTTAGGGATTAGGGTTTAGGGTTTGGGGCCCGAAAACCCCCCACCCTTCCCCAGACCCTGCAAAGTTCTCGAGGCACAGAGGTAGGAAGATGAACCCAAAAACCCTGTGCCCGAAAAGAACCACAAGCTGGCGTTTACGGTTTGAAGGGTTTGGGTTTCCCGGCCCCCTGGCATCACCAAAACACATCTCAAAACCCTGTTCTCTACAAGCTCTTCGGCCTCCACGTCTCGGAATCCGTCCGAACCAAGATAACCATATCCTCAGTTGCACAAGAGGGCCCTTGTATAAGATGCATATGGGGGGGGTACCCTTTTGGGGGGGGGGGGGGGGCCCCTTAAGGGGATTCTATTCTATTTGGGGTATAAAAGGGGTACCACCCATTTTAATGGGAAATAACCATACTGCCTGCAGTAAGATGGAATGCTGGACCCCTACGCCTGGAAAGCCCGCAAAGAGGTAGTGGGGGGGGCCTTAATCATGAGCATAGGGTTTTGAGGGTCCTTACAGTATAATTACAAAGGGGTCATAAGGGAACACTATTGGCAATCATTCCGACCCCTATATTAGCCGACTCTGGGTTCTCTGTGTGTGTGGTCAAAAGAGGGTACACGTGCCTGGGATGGCATCGAATAGGTCGCGTGGTTAGGTTTTTAGAGGGCCTCTTGCTACAGTTGCTTCTTAGTTGCTGAGTTCATAAGCCCCCCAAAAGTTTACACTTTTCGTTTTGTAGAGATTATAGTATCCCAAAAAGTGTAAAGTGTACTCACTCAGCTACTAAGGTTAAGTTTTTAAGAGGGTTTCTTGCCACAATTGCTGAAGGACGCCCCCCTAAAAGTACGGCCAGTACCCTTCCTTTGCCCGCACTTCCTGGCGCGAAAGACGGTCAGGTATGCAAATCTTAGGGTCTAGGGTTTAGGGTTTAGGGTTTCCCTGCGCCCTGCCAGTGTCTTCTACCTTGCAAGCATTGGACCATCCCCAAACCCAACAGCGAAAGAAGAAGTTCGTGTCGGAAAAAACCCTACGAGACTCACGCGCCGGGAGGTCCCTAAACGCGAATTAACCCTAAGCCCTAAACCCTAAACCGACAGCCCCCTAAAAAACTAAACCCTGAACCTTAAACCCTTAACCCTGACACCCTAAACCCTCACACCCCTAAAAAACCCTAAGCCCTCAACCCCAACCCCCCTAAAAAACCTTAAACCCAAATGCCCTAAAGAACCCAAAACCTCCTAAAAACCCTAAACCCTAAACCCTAAACCCGAACCCCCCTAAAAAAACCCTCAGCCCTAACCCTAAACCCTAAACCCCCTAAAACACCCTAAACCCTAAACCCTAAACCCTAAACCCTAAACCCTAAACCCTAAACCCTAAACCCTAAACCCTAAACCCTAAACCCTAAACCCTAAACAGCAGCAAAGCGTCTCTTTGCTGGATTCCCCAAGCTGACCAGAGTGCATCCGCTTCAGCCGAGGAGAGCGTCCCCTTGCAAAACCTGGGCTGTTTGGGGTTTAGGGTTTCGGGTTTGGGGTTCAGGGTTTAGGGTTTAGGGCTATGCGGTTTAGGTGTCAGGGATTCGGGTGCCAGATCCCCTTAAACACCGTGAACCCTGAACCTATAATGTTGCACCCGCAATATTCTAGGGGGCCGCTATTATGAAAAGTTTTTCGGCTATTCAGGATCTGGACCCTTTGTTTTGGAGGTCCGCTATAATGAAAAGTTTTCGGGCCGTGACTGTTTTTTTGAGGGTGTCAGGAAGGCATAAGCTTCTCGAGAAGGAGAGATACTTGAAGCCTGAAGCCTCGACCTGTCCAGAATCTCCGACAATCTTCTTTTTCAGGGCGCCTTTTCTTTATAAATTCCTTACTTAAAACTAGATGATTCCATAGGCGAATCATATCCGGAAAGGGGGTACCTTGCGGAGGCCTCCGGACACACTTTAATACCTTTGTTTGGGGGCCCGCTATAATGCAAGTCTCCCGGGGCCCGGGGCTCAGTCCTTCGGTTTTCAGGAAGGCATAAGCTTTCTCGAGAAGAAGGGATACTTGAAGCCTGAAGCCTCGACCTTTCCAGGGTCGGGGGGTAGCTTAGGGAGGCCTCCGGGCTCCGGACCCCTCCCCTGCCTGACTGTTTGGGGTTTTTTTATTCAGGGTCGCGACTGTTTGGGGGGGGGGGGGGGTTACATTATTAAAGCAGGTCCAACATTACACCTTAAACCCTAAACTCTACACCCCAAACCCTAAACCCCAAACCCCAAACCCTAAACCCTAAACCCCAAACCCTAAACCTTAGCTTGCAGCTTGACAAAGGCCCAGGGGCAGCGGATTGTGCGCTGAGTACTCTTGCTTCCCGAAGCCGGCGACAAGGGTGCGCGCCTGTGGGGTTTGGGGTTTGGGGGTTTGGGGTTTGGGGTTTAGGGTTTTGGGTTGGGTTTCATCCCCACCAAGAGGCAGCCGGACTTTCGGGGTCTAAGGGGTCTAGGAGTCTCCAGAACCCCATACTTGGAGGTTCGTGGCACTGCTTAACCAATTGTAACTGTACTTATAACCCACTTATAAGCCCCGTAAGTGCCCTGATATGGTTGTCAGTACAGTTATAAGTACAGGTATAATTGGTTAATAACCCTAAATCCTAAACCCTAAACCCCAAACCCTAGATCCTAAACCCTAAACCCTCAATTATAAGTACAGTTATACTTGGTTTATGAGTACCATGAACCTCCAAGTATGGTCAGTTCTTTAAAGTCTGGTTCCCTTTTTGGGTACCCTACATAAGAGGGGCCGCCTTATAATGTGGACCCCAAAAAGTGGTTGGGGTTTAGGGTTCAGGGTTTAGGGTTTAGGGTCATAATTTAGAGAATCACCATATCGTAAACCAAATATATAAGCCAAGGAGCCTTCGACTCCGCGGGCAAGCGCTCCCAGGCGTCGTACCTGGGCTTTAGGCACTTAAACCCTAAACCCTAAACCCTAAACCCTAGATTTACGTTTTAGGACTGGAAAGCAGAGTGGTCCCTTACCTTCTTTACAGGGTTCCTCGGGTTGTTTTAATGAGGGGAAACAAGGGAGAAAGCAGGGCTCCCCTTCCTGCGGGCCCCATATGGGTATGTATGTATATATACATATATAGGGCTCATTAGACCTAAACAATATGGGGGTTTCCGAAATTAGGGTTTCATACTATTTGCGGGTGTGTGTGAGGGGTCCCCTATTTTCGTAAACCTTTGGGGTCTGTAGGATCTGTAGGGATGCTGAGGGAGGGATTAGGCTCAGGCTCCAGGGTTTAGGGTTTAGTGTTTAGGGTAACCTCGTGACCTCATCCTGAACCTCCAAGACTTCCAGCTTAAGTCCCCTACACCCTGAACTCCAGAAGCATCCTCTCAGAGACCTGGGCAGTTTCCATGCTCCTCTGTTTGCGAATTGGGCCCGTAAGACCCTAAACATCCTCTGTTTGCACAGTGGGCAAGACCCTAGACACTAGGACCCAAAACCCTAACCGTAAGCCGTAAAACCTAAAAACCCCAAAGCTCTGAACCCTAAACCCCAAACCCTAGGGCCCATACTTCAGAACCCTTTTAAGGAGGTAAGGGACCATATTTAGGGACCATGTAACTTAAACTCAATGGGCTGGCAGGTGGCATCATGGCCAACTTCTGCTTGCAGATGCCGCAGTACTGGGCCCCGAAGTAGAAGGCAGCCACATCGTAGCTGGAGCTCGAAAGCATGCCTTTCAGGGGGGGGAACCCTAAACCCTAAATCCTAAATCCCTCATAAGGAACTCAGGGTCCTTATGTAGTCCCTGAACGGGGAATTTTTCCTCAGGGGAGATGTAGGGTGCCTACTTAATTCCCTAACTCCAGACCAAGAACCTGGCAAAGCAGCCCTAAACCCTGAAGCCTCTAGGGCAACCCTGAACCCTAACCCTCAACCCCACACCCTAGAAACCCTAAACCCTAAACCCTATAAACCCTGTAAACCCTATAAACCCTATAAACTCTATAAACCCTAAACCCTAACCCTAAACCCCACTTTGGAAGAGCATAACAAGGATGCAATCGAGGCCTGGGCCGACGGCCGCCGGCGCACCGTCAGCGCAGAAGTTTGTTCCCACAAACCTCAGGCAGCGGCCGGCTTCGGGTTTCGGGTTTCGGGTTTAGGGTTTAGGGCTTAGGGTTTAGGGTTCAGGGTTTGGGGTTTCGGGTTTAGGGAATACAGGCTAACCCCTCAATCCTAAACCCTAAATCTTAAACCCTCAACCCTCAGCCCGAACTCCAAAACCCTGTGAACCCTGTGAACCCTCTAAACCCTCATCGCCACACGACCCTGGGATTTTGGGTTTATGGTTTATGGTTTAGGGTATCACGGGATTCTAACTTGGACCCCTCAGGATGTGCCCCAAAAGATTCCCTGACGACACTCCTAGTAGGGCCCTGATATACCCTGACAGGATCTCAAACCAAAAGGGCCCCCATACCCAAGGGGTACAATCTGAGGGTTCCAGGGTAGAATCCCACGATGCCCGAAACCCTGAACCCTGAACCCTAAACCCTAAACCCTAAACCCCTAAACCCTAAACATCCCAGGGCCGCGGGGCGAGGACTCGGCCAATGCGTCGCTGGGGCAGGTGACCCCGAGAGCTGCATGAGCCTCGATGATAGGGTTCTTGAGGGAGTCAAGGGGTTTAGGGTTTAGGGTTTAGGGTTTGGGGTTTAGGGTTTAGGGTTTGGGGTTTAGGGTTTAGGGTTTAGGGTTTAGGGTTTAGGGTTTGGGGCGATGTAACCCAAGGTTCCCACATGCTCCCCCACTGCTCCCTAAACTTCCCTAAGTACCTACCCACCATGAACCCCCTTCCCTAAAGTACCCTATATCTCGAATGTTTGTCTAAGTTGTCCCAAAAAAACAAAATGTGAACGGGGTTTAGGGTTTATATAGGGTGTAGTGTTTAGGGTTTGGGGGGGGGGGGGGGGGGGCGGGGTGGTTGGGGTTGGGGTTTGGGGTTTGGGGTTTGGCCTTGCAGCCTGTGAAAAAGGGATGGCGGCTTGTGCCTAACGGGGCGGCTTGTGCCTAACGGGGGTTGCAAAGGAGCCGAGCCCGGTTAGGCTTCCTTGTAACCCCCATTAGCTTTCTCACAGGCTACTGCATGAGTTGATTTTAGGGCCCGCACCCTAAACCCCAACAAAAGCTCTAAACCCTGCAAATCCAAACCCCTAGAATCGGAAACCCTAAACCCTAAAACCCAGAAACCCTAAACCCTAACCCTAAACCCTAAACCCTAAACCCTAAACCCTAAACCCTAAACCCTAAACCCTAAACCCTAAACCCTAAACCCTGACAAGGAGCCAGAAAGCTGAAGAGGCTGGCCGCGACCACCAGGCGCATGGCGGCCGTTGGGTTCCGATGGAGGGGTTTAGGGTTTAGGGTTTAGGGTTAGGGTTTAGGGTTTGGGGTTTAGGGTTTAGGGTTTTTAGGGTTTAGGGTTTAGGGTTTAGGGTCTAGGGTCTAGGGTCTAGGGTCTAGGGTTTAGGGTTGAGGGTCTGCTTCGTGATCCTTGGGCTTATGGTTCAGGGCTTAGCATGAAGGGATCTAGGGTCTAGCAGTTTCATAAGGATACGATTTAAAAGGCTGCAAGATCTCTGGGCTTTTGGCCTAGACCCAGGGGTAACCTAGGAATACAAAGGGTACCCTTTTTGGGGATTGCAAGGGAACCCCCAACTCGAAAAACGGAAATAAGGGCCTACTCCGGGTCCTAGTAGCCCAAAACCCTAAACCCTAAACCCTAAACCCTAAACCCTAAACCCTAAACCCTGACCAGAACAAAGCTGGGGAGCCCTGCTGGGTGAGCTTTCGAAGAAACGGCTTCGAGTTGATGGCGTTGAGTGCGTGACCCTCAACCCTCAACCCTCAACCCTCAACCCTCAACCCTCAACCCTCAACCCTCAACCCTCAACCCTCAACCCTCAACCCTCAACCCTCAACCCTAAACCCTACACTCTACACCCTACACCCTACACCCTACACCCTAAACCCTAAACCCTAAACCCTAAACCCTAAACCCTAAACCCTAAACCCCAAGTCCGGGATGCACAGGGTTGGCGGGGGGGCTCAGGAAATGGGGTTTGGACACTGTGTTCGGCTGCTAGACGCCCCTAAAGCCCCAGAAAACTGAAAACTGAAACAAAAAAGCAATTACCACATCCAAACGGTTTAGGGTTTAGGGTTGAGGGTTTAAGGAGCTAAGGGGGTGGAAGGCACAGGGGTGGTAATGGCCCCATGTTTCCTGAAAAAAGGGCTTAAGAATCCCAAACAAGCCTGAGTAAGCCCTAATAAGGTTCCGTACGAACACAGCTCTAAAACCCAAAGGCTCAGAATCCGAGGTCCAAGACTTTGAATGGGGCTTAGGGTTTAGGAGGGTTTAGGGTTTAGGGTTCAGGGTTTAGGGTCTAGGGATTCGGGTTTCGAAGAACCTGGGAGATCCAGGGTGTAGTGTTGCGGGTCTAGGGTTCGGGTCTTACGGTTCTTTTGGCTGAAGGTTGGAGGTGTTAGGGTTTATACGAAGTAGGGTATATATTTCTTGTACCCCCAAGAGGACACCCAATATATGCACTCACCAATATTAAAAAGGAACCTTATATACACTCACCCAAAACAGAAATATAAACCCTGCTTCAATATAGGGTTGAAGGTTTGGGGTTTGAGAAGATTTTAGGGACGACGCCCACCCGGATCCTGTACACGAATCTCTAAAACTCCAAGGGTTTGGGGTTTAGGGTTTAGGGTTTAGGGTGGGGGTAGATCCCAGCCTCAGTATTGAAGCTCTCGCCATTTGCGAACAGCGAACTGGCAGCCTCAGATATGTGTGATTAGATAGTGACTTATCTACATTAGGGGAGCTGTCAGGCTGCTTATCTACATCAAACCCTAAACCCTAAACCCTAAATCCTAAACCCTAAACCCTAAACCCGAAACCCTAAACCCCAAACCCTAAACCCTAAACCCCAAACCATGGCCAGTTCCGTAAGATTCTGGCCCTTCTTCGAGGCAACCTATAAAAGAAGGGGTGGCGACAGGAACACAAGAAGGGTGAATGATGGAGCTGAGCGCGTACCTACGTAAACCCTGAAAGTCATTCAAACTCTGCCTAAACCCTCAAGCCCGCAAAAGTCTAAATGAAAGATGCCAACCCAAACCCTAAACCCTAAACCCTAAACCCTAAACCCAAAACCCGCAAAGTACAGGCCCAGTGCCCTGGCGCCCTGTTGCCAGGCCTCAATGGAAGCCCCAAACCGGCCCCAAACCTCAAATCCCGAAACCCTAACCCCCTGGAGCCCAACGCTGAAACCTGTAAAGCTGGGTTTAGGGTTTAGGGTTTAGGGTTTAGGGTTTAGGGTTTAGGGCCCTTGCAGCCCCCATTCCCCCCTTCTGCTTCCACCCGGGGTTGATGGTTCAACTGATTCAACCCCCTACCTGCCAGAAGAGTAACGCACACATGCGTCGTGGGGTGTACGGTGTCAGGGTTAAGGGCATACGGCTGTAAGGCCGAGGGGTGAAGTGAAGGATGATGTTGGGCGAAGGGCTTCTGTGCAAGGTCTTCGGGTTTACAGCGGTTTACAGGTGACAGTACTCCCCTTCGTTTGAAAAGGGCGAAAGGTTTCTCATAGATAGAGCGTGCGTAATACATAAGCCTATATAGTGCTAATCAGATCGCTTGCTATTCTCTAATAGTTCACTTAACCCGAGAAATACATTCTAGTTAAAGTCCGCCCATGTAGTCGCCTTAACCCCCTCCCTAGCCGGCAGGTAGTTCACTGGTGAACCAGATGTCGGTAAGTACCCCAAACTGGGTTTTTCAGCTCAGAGGGCCCTAAACCCTAAACCCTAAACCCTAAACCCTAAACCCTAAACCCTAAACCCTAAACCCTAAACCCTAAACCCTAAACCCTAAACCCTAAACTCCTAAACCCTACACACTAAACCCGATAAGGTTGAGATGTGGGTGGTCAGGGGTGGGGAGCTCGTTGGACGCAAGGCGCGCTGCCGCGACCTTCACTAGGGAAACCCCTAAACCCAAAACCCCAAACCCCAAACCCTATAACCCTAAACTACCCTAAACCCTAAACCCTAAACCCTAAACCCTAAACCCTAAACCCTAAACCCTAAACCCTAAACCCTAAACCCTAAACCCTGGCATGCCCCCATATGCTACGGCCTTTTCTGGGCCAGTGGCTGAGCCATGGTCTGCTTGAAGGTTCATGGTACTTACTGACCAATTATAACTTGGCTTATAACCCTACTTATAATTGCGATAACCCCTCTAAGGCCCCTTAGGGGTATTATAAGTAGGGTTATAAGTACAGTTAATAATTGGTTAGCAAGTACGATGAACCTTCAAGTGCCGGTGGCCATCATTGGTCCCAGGAACGCCAGAGTGAGCGCCCGTGTGTAGTGGTGGCTTAGGGACTGGGCTTGTACCCTAAACCCTAAACCCCAAACCCTAAACCCTAAATCCTAAACCCTGAACCCTGAACCCTAAACCCTAAACCCGAAACCCTGTGGGGTTGCATAGTTTGAAGGGTTTACAGGGTAGGGCGAATGGGTTTAGGGTGCCTCTTCCTGCTCGTGCTGCACACTTTCCTACAGGGCCGCTATGCAAAAGAAGAGGGATTGATAGCTTCCAGATATTAACCAGGGCACTTGCAAATTAAAATGTTCAAAAGCCTTAGCCATATCTGTTATTGATGCACCTTTTGCTTTAACATCTTCTTCGGTCTTGCCTATTATGTTTACTATGGCCGATTTTGTTAGTTTGTTCTTTTCTCTCTTCTTGTCTCCCATAAGTGTGTCCTTATAATAATCCGTCAAGGTGTTAAACCAACACTCGTTCTTAACATGATGTTCGGAAGCTTTAATGGCTTCCTTAAAGGTTTCATACTGTGGATCTAGGGGTGTCTGGATATAAAGTTCTCCTTCTTCTGGAGATCTGCATTCTCTTCATGCAACTTTTTGTACTCCTGCTCCCTGTTCTTTTGCTCCTGCTCCCTGTTCTTGTACTCCTGCTCCACGGCATCCAGGGTTTTAGGACCTTGCATTTTTGTTCGTCCGGAAAGTCTTCAAGGCACGCCCACAACCGTTTAAACATTGCCAGATGTTAACAGCGCTAGAGCGAAAAGAGCTGCAGCAACACATCAAGACTAGCACCGTTCAAAGCTGAGAGGCAAACAGATCAAGCCAACACAAGCGTGAACCGCTCCTCTGGTCAAGCAGCAATTCCTCAACATGAATAATATACCAAGATTATAATCCCTTCTGGGGTACTAGGGATGCGACTTGTCTACTGTTTCAAGGACTCTTCGGTGAAACGCTGGGCTGAGCAGGGCGCGGACCACCAAGTGATGTGGGAAGCGGGAACAGATGCACGCATGGTGGCAAAGCTGTCCAGATATGTTGATGATTATCACAACTGCCTCGAGGTCGTGTCATCTTATGCCAAAAGCAGTGCCGTGGCAAAGTGGAATTCTCGCCTCTACATGCTGGCGGCAGCAGACAGGCTAGGCTTGAGCGGACGCAGCATGGCCAGACTTATCTTTGTGGCGTGCTACATCTACGAAGCAGAAGAAGGAACCGCAGCGCCTGCCAAGCTCATGGTCGGGGAGCGGTATTTGCCAGGATCCTTTCTCAAGTACAACTCGTGCAATGCAAGTGGTGGTTGTCGCTCACGTCCAGGAGGCGGGGGTGGACACGGCAAGAGCAACCTTATCGGCGTACCTTTGCCCAGCATGTACCAAGTGGTCCGAATTATATTACCGGCTGAATAAGTCTGAACTGTATCTACGAACCAAGTTTTCGTATGGAAGCAGCGATGTTGTACTTGAAGAAGGAAACCTCAATTACGAAGCCCCAATCGTGGATCCGAAATTCTGACCACCTGGCCTTGACAATTTGATTTGCGAGGGGGGGCGGGTAACGGATTATTTGGTAGACCCTAAACCCTAAACCCCAAACCCTAAACCCCAAACCCCAAACCCTAAACCCTAAAACCTAAACCCCTCTACTGGAAATGGCTACAAGATGGTGTTGAGGTTGGATGCGGGGTCGAAGTCTTGGGGTTAAGATCTTGGGTTGGATGCTGAGAGTGAGCTCTGATTTTTTTTCTGGGCTGTGCCGACTCAGGAAGGGTAGATCAGGCTGGTCGTGGGTCTTGCGTCAGCTCGGGTGTGATGTTGGCTCTGAAATATCCTGGGGTTTGAGTACATGACAACTGCGAAACAAATCCCTGTTGAACCAGGCGGCACCCTGCTGAGGGAGGGTCTTACTTGCCGGCTCTTAGGCACGTTATTCCTAAACCCTAAGCCCTTGTTGTGGGTCGTAGGAATCATAGTAGTTTGGAAAAAGGTATCCCCTGTTGGGGAGTACCCATACCCACCCATACCCGCCTGTATCTAAACCTTTAATTGGCCCAACCCGATTTCCCAGACCCGCCACCCTCTGCCCGAAACCTTAAGCCCTAAACCTTAAACCTAAACCCGGAACCCTGAGCGCTGGAAGCCCTGAATCCCTAATCACCTAAACTGTACAGCTTCAGGATCTAAACGAAACTTAGAACTCGGGTGTTCAGTTGGGGCTTGAGGTTTGAGTGGGTTTTTACAATTCAGAGCCCTAAACCCCAAACCCCAAGCCCTACACCCTAAAACCCTTCCTCCACCGGCAGCCGTCTTTCATTTTCACCAGCGTTTTGGCAGCGGCCGTTCCCGCAGCCAGATGTTCAGGGCAACCTGTGTTCAGGTTTCGGAGTTTAGGGCTCCGCGTAGGGTTTGAGAGAGGTGTCTTGTGCCCCGGTGCTTGAGGCCTCGAGCATACCTATGGCCATTGTGCTTATCCTAAGCGTCCTCCCATGTTCGGTTCTCCAACTGTTTGGCCTCCCTCCCTCCTTTGCTTCATTTGTTCTCAGAGGCTGTACGATGACATGGATCCAAAGATTCAGCCCTGCACCCCACACCCTGCACCCTGCACCTACACCCTACACCCTACACCCTAAACCCCTAAACCCCAAACTCAGCGAATGATGCGAGCCTTCGAGCTGTCACCGTGATGTGGCAAGGCCTTCGATTCTCAGGGTTGAGGGCTTCAGGTCGAGGATCCTTATAGGGCCAGGGTTTAGGGTTTAGGGCTTAGGGCTTAGGGCTTAGGGTTTAGGGTTTAGGGCTTAGGGTTTAGGGTTTAGGGATTTTGGACATGTAGGGCTTCTGGGATGTATAGGGCTTATGGGCACTATTTTGCGCAGATTCAAGGGTTTGCGTGCCTGTGGTTCAGGGTTTAGGGCTTAGGGCTTAATTGGCATGATGTTATCCCAAGGAACGGGTCAAATCGTACTTGAGTAGTCCAAGCAAGAAGCTACTTGTCCCACTCTTGTTGAGCCCCATCACATGGGGATCATGCTGGAAGAGCCCGTCACAAATACCTGGCAGGTCTCGCAAACCCTAAGCCCCAAAATTCTAAACCCTTAACCCTAACTTAGCACAAGAACCTGAGAACCTGAACCCTAAACCCTCAACCCTGAAACCCCAAACCCCCCCCCCCCGGCCCCAAAACCCCAAAAACCCCAAAAACCCCAAAACCCCAAAACCCCAAAACCCCAAAAAAACCCCAAAACCCCAAAACCCCAAAACCCTAAAACCCTAAAACCCTAAAACCCTAAAGCCCTAAAACCCCAAAACCATAAAAACCTAGAACCCTAAAACCCTAAATCCCTCAACCCTCAACCCTAGACCCTAAACCCTAGCCCTAAACCCTAAACCCTAGCCCTAAACCCTAAACCCTAAACCCTAGCCCTAAACCCTAAACCCAGGTGCACCTCGTGCTCCGTCTCCTCCACGGGGCTGCCCTCCGCTGTCACCTTCGGCTCTTCTCTATGCACACGGGGTTTAGGGTTTAGGGTTTAGGGTTCAGGGTTCAGGGTTTAGGGTTTAGGGTTTAGGCCGTAAGTGTGCAGAAGCTTAAGGCTTTAAAGGTTCCAGAAAAAACCCTAAACCAACCGAAAGTGTGTAAAAGCACAAGGCATTAACGCTTCAAGAAACTCTAAACCTGAATCCCTGAAACCTTGAAACCCTAAAACACAAAAACCCTAAAACCCTAAAAACCCTACAACCCTAAAACCTAAAACCCTAAAACCCTAAAACCCTAAAACCCAAAAAACCCCAAAACCCTAAAACCCTACAACTCCAAAACCCCAAAACCCAAAACCCTAAAACCCTAAGCCCAGGCAGAGGGTTTTGGCGGCTACTATACTCCCCTTAGAACCTGAATTAAAATGTCTTTTTATATCCTCTTGGGTTTTATAATCCCAAGCCCTAAGCCCTAAACCCTAAACCCTAAACCCTAAAGAACAAAAACAACAAACAATTCCCCAAGCGGGATATAGGCTAGGGCTGAGAGTTGTGTTCAACCTCGAGTCGTCCCAACCTTCGGGCGTCAGGTCCCTCAGGGCCTAGGGCGTAGGGCTTAGGGTTTAGGGTTTAGGATACAGGGTTAAGAATTTGGGGCTTATGGTTTCGGATTAAGGTGTCTGGGTCCAGGTTTCTAAGCGTATTCGGCTTTATCACAGCCCACCCCCCCCCCCCCCAAAAAAAAAAAAAATGAAAAAAAACTACCTTGGGCTTGACAGCCCATGGATAAAGGAATTCTAAAGTCTGAGCGGCAGCAAAAGCTCTAACAAAACTCGGGTACCCTTTTGGGGGCTCTTGTATTTCAGAAGGATTAACAGTTTTTGAGGCGGGGAGGCCTCCCCTATGTGGGGAACTGCCCATAAACGCCTGTCGGGTGGGAACTTTCGAGTTTTAGGGATCAGGGTTTAGGGCTTCTGTGCACAAAGGTGTCCTAACTCTAAAGAGGTCGTGAGTCGGGGACTTACTGCCCTGGTAGCCCAGTAACCATATTACAAACAAGGTGCCCTTTTTGGGCTTGGTTACTGAAAAAGGAAAGCGTGAACCCCCCCCCCCCCCCCCCTCCCCCCAAAAAAAACGGAAGAGGGTACCACTGGGCTACCAAGCTACTGTGTATCCTGTGGGATGCTCCCCCTTCATCCTAACAATCCTGAATCGGGATTATGGTACCCCCTGTTACAATCCCTGCGAGAATAAGGGGGAACACCCCAGTGTATCCTAGTCTTCTCAATAAAGCTAGATGAGAAGCAGAGCAGACTAAACCCTACTTGTAATCCCATATAAACCCTATAGTATAAACCCTAAAGGAAACACTATAAACCCTATATACAAACCCTATATAAAACCCCAGAGCCAGGAGCTGCGATAGCCGAAGTCTCCAAACGCCCCAACTCCCACAAAGTCCTAGTCGGGGATCGACCTAAGTCGTGTGCCCCCTTGAGGGATCCCCTCAACCTTCAACCCTAAACCCTCAACCCTAAACGCTCAACCCTAAACGCTCAACCCGGTGACACGCCGACCCATGATCCAGATCCCCACATATGTCGATTCAGGGACGCGACGAAGGGATGCGTCCTTTAACTCAAGCCCCCTACCTAAAGGTTTAGGGCTTGGGGTTCAGGGTTAAAGGGCCTTTAGGGTCTAGAGGGTCTACTTGGAGGTTCATGGGTACTTATAACCTGTATTATAAGTCTACTTGTGAGGACTTAGGGGTCTGAAAAGTACAGTTATAGTTGGGGTTGTAAGTACCCTGAAACTCCAAGTAGACACCCTTGATCCCTAAACTTGAAACCCTTGAGCAGAAAGTTGGACTCGAATATGAATCCTACTTCTGTTGCTGCCGGAGCGCGTTCGGCCAGAGGAGCGCGACCCCGGGCGTAGGTGCTACCTGAAATACGCGGAGCTTTATCTAAACTGTTCTTTCAGTCCCTTCAACATGTATTGTCCTTTATCATTCCGACACCAACTACATGTCGCAGGAAGAAACGAAACCCTAAGGGTCTATGTACCTAAATAGGGAATACTTGGGCCTTAACGTACCTCCTATTTAGGGACTTTTGGGCCCAAGTATGTACTAATATGGTACATGGACCCTTAGGGGAAACACAAGGTGGAGCCGAGTCATGCGTTGAGAAGTATATGGGGGGGTTGCTCTCCAGCATTTCGGGGTACTTTTGGAGACGCTTGGGGCCCCACACGATTTGGTGGATGCTAACGAGGCAGCCCTACATAAGCTACTGGCGTTCTTGTCAATCAGGATCGCTGAGGGTTTACTACTAATTGCTTAAAAGCACCCAAACAAAATCAATTTTTCCTTATAAGGGTAATATGGGGATTATCCTTTTATGTGGTTTGAGGATTCTTAAGCAAGTAGTAGTTTAGGGGTTCAAATTTTGGGGCTTTGCGTTGGGGTGCATAGGGAGGTTTCGTGAGAATCCCTCCAAACAAAGCACACCCCAGGCTCTTGAAATAAGCCCCTAACATGCCTCGGAAGGCTCACACCCTATATGTAAACCCTAAACCCTAAACCCTAAACCCTAAACCCTAAACCCTAAACCCTAAACCCTAAACTCCTGCGATATGAAGGGTGCAGAAAAGGGCCCGCCGAGGCTCAAGCCGCCACATCAAGCTGGGTGAAGCCTTGGCGGCCCTAAACCCCCCAAACCCCCTAAACCCCCCTAAAACCCCCAAAACCCCCAAAACCCCCTAAACCCCTAAACCCCCTAACCCCCTAAACCCCAAAAAACACAAAAACCCTGAGCCTGAAACCTTGAAACCCTACGACCCTAAAACCTTGAAACCCCCATAATTCCTAAAGCCCCTAAAACACCTAAAACCCCTAAAAACCTAAACGCCCAAAACCTTGAAACCCTCAAACCCGCAAATCCCAAAAGACCCCCTAAACCCTCAACCCTAAACCTGAACCCTAAACCCTAAACCCTAAACCTTAAACCCCTAACCCGGTTTGAGGTTGGATGGACGCCAACAGCCGGCAGCTACACGAGTTCATGTGTCAGAACAGTAGGGTTTAGGGTTTAGGGTTTAGGGTTTAGGGTTTAGGGTTTAGGGTTTAGGGTTTAGGGTTTAGGGTCCAAAAGAAACAAAACCCTTGGGGTCTCCGAAATGTGCAGTAAGCTAGGATCCAGGGTACAGTTCGGGGGGGTTTAGGGTTTAGGGTTTAGAGTTTCGGGTTTAGGGTTTCGGGTTTAGGGCCTCAGGCTGGAACCCGAAATCCCGAGGACTAAACTACACCTTCAACCCTCAACCCTGCACACCTGAACCCCAGTGAACCCCCATACCCTAAACCCTAAACCCTAAATCGTCCAAGCAAGCCGCAAGCCCTCCCGTCTCCCCACCCCGCCCCTTGCGGGCTGAGTCGCGCGTTTCCCCGCCAGCAGGGTCACCGACGCTGCCTGGCTTGAGATTTCTCAGTAGCCTAGTAGCCAGACTATAATAAGGGTACCCTTTTCTGTTTTTTTGTTGGGGGGGGGGGGGGGGGGGGGGGGGATGGGGGGGGGGGCCGGGGTTGGTTTCTTTATAATGGAACCTTCAAAACAAAATCTGGGCAAGAGGGTACCACTGGGCTACCACGATTTGCGGTTTAGTGTACGTGGCAGGGTTTATCACGGGACTACAGGAGGGACCCTTATAAGGGGACATTTAAAGATTAAGAGTCCCTGTCCCTCCTTTTATCCATTAAGTTTTAAGCCATGCTGTTTAGAGGCGAGGATTCAAAGAGCACAGGTCTAAAGACCCCTGGCGCCGTCATTGATCAAAACCCTCCAACTGATGAGACTTTTGTGGGTTCGGGGTTTGGGTTTAGGGTTTAGGGTTTAGGGTTTTAGCCTGAAACCGAAGTCCACAGCCTGAAAACCTCCCAGAAAAGAAGATCCCAAGAGCCTGAAGACTGAAATCCCCAAAGTCCCGAAAGCCCCCCCCCCCCAAAATCAAAAAAAAAATAAAGCCTACCTTTGATGCCCTCAAAACCCGAACTTTAAAACCCAAACCCGGAATCCTAAACTTGGGTTTAGGGTTTAGGGTTTAGGGTTTAGGGTTTAGGGTTTAGGGTTTAGGGTTTAGGGTTTAGGGTTTAGGGTTTAGGGTCCCTAAACCCAAGCCCCTTGCACCCTGGCACCTGCGGGACCTTTCAGGTACACGAGCAGCGTGGCCAAACGCTGGCCCGCCAACCAGAGGGTGGAGTCCTTGTTGGGGAAGTTTAAGGGGTTAAGGTTTAGGGTTTAGGGTTTAGGGTTTAGGGGTTTTAGGGGTTTTAGGGGTTTTAGGGGTTTTGCAGAAGATCATCTGGCAGAGTTATCTGGGAAAGGGGCATCTGTGAGGAGGCATATCGAAGGAAGGCGCCTGTTTTGTGGAAGGTTTTGTAAACAAATTGAAGGGAGAGATAGATTCTACCAGTTCGGGCGAAATCGAACTCATTCTGCAAAAGCAACAAACTTGGAAATCCTAAACCCTAAACCTTTCCTATATCCGAAACCCTAAACCCTCATCTGCACCCATCCTAAGGCTTAGCCGCTTAGCCACTTAAGCCGCCAAAATCACAAGAGGGTTTTCCCGAATGCTCTACGTGCCAACGAGCTGGCGAAAGCAGGGTCTAGGGTGTAGGGTTTTTGGTTCTAGGGTCTCGGGTTTAGGGTTGCAATTTTTGCATCCCTGTGTCAAACGACTCCTCCATTGTCTAAGCGCGAACTTCATTTTTTCAAATACCTTGGGCTGCATCCCGTACCCCCTTATCAAAAGACCCCTCAAAATCTCTAGGCGCCAACTTCGCTGGCGAACCCTAAACCCTAAACCCTAAACCCTAAACCCCAAACCCTAAACCCTAAACCCTAAACCCGAACCCTTCTTAAAAAGGGGACGAGGGGGGTTCATGGAGCCGTCCTCCTTCCGTCCCCAGTCGACGTGTGCGGCATAGAACTCACCGGCGCGGTAGCGGACGAGCTGCAACGGCTCGACATGGGTCTCAGGCCTGGGGGGGTGGGGCGGGGGGGGGGGGGGGTTTAGGGTTTAGGGTTTAGGGTTTAGGGTTGAGGGTTGAGGGTTGAGGGTTGAGGGTTGAGGGTTGAGGGTAGAGGGTTTAGGGTTTAGGGTTTAGGGTTTAGAATGATGGGGGTGCTTTTAGGGTTTTGAGGGTCTTTTAGGGATTTGAAGGTTATTGGGGTTTTGAAGTTTTTGCGGCTTCCGAGGGCTTTGAAGGCTTTCAGGGTTTAGGGATCAGGGTTTGGGGGGTAGGGTTTAGGTATGCGCATAAAACAGGGTAGCGTTTTGCCAACAACTTACATTCCACGGGAGAATACGAGAAAGTAAGGTAGGGTTGTGAATTACTACTCCCCAACAACCTGTGATAAGGCGCTCCGCGCCCCCCTCCCCCTTCTCCTCCCCCCCCCCCCCCCCCCCCTTCTCCTCCCACACTCCCCCCCCTCCTCCCCCCCTCATACCCCCTCCACGGTGTTGTATCCCCCTCCCCCCCACCCCCCTGTGGTGTGGTTGTAAGTTAACCCTAAACCCTAATCCCTACACTCTAAACCCTAAACCCTAAACCCTAAACCCTATAGTGTTATGGCTTGGTTTAGGGTTGTGGGGTTTGCGTTTTAAGGTTCGCGGTCATGATCTAGGTAGTGCCCTTTGCCCCCCCTTGTGGTCTGGCTATGGGTTTTCAAGGTTAGGGTTTAAGGCTTCGGGTTTGGAGCTCTGGTGTCACTTTCGGGTTTTAGGGCTTAGGGTTTGAGGGCTTTAGGGCTCAGAGGGCTTTAGGGCTTCTAATTATTGATTTTATGTAAAAGCTTATAGGTTTTACGTAGTTTTTTGGGCTTGGGTCTTGAGGGCTTTGTCCCTAAGCGCTAACCATAGCCCAAACCCTAAACCCTAAACCCTAAACCAGAAAACCCTAAACCCTAAACCCTAAACCTTGATTATTAATCGGGGGGGAGGGGGGTATTGAGCGCCCTGGGCAGTTCGTCTTGCGCCAAGTCACAGTCCAAACTCGCTTGCGGCACGCTCTCGAAGAGAGGCGACGACCTTCTCTGCAACGGCAACCAAAGGATTTCTGCCTAGGGTTTAGGACGGGTTTAGGGTTGAGGGAGGGTTATGGGATTCTACCTTGGAGTCTGGGGACCCTTTTGAAAGATCTTCTCAAAAGGAAATATAAGAGCCATACTAGGATACTAGGAGTATAGTACCGAAAAACTTCAGGGGTACAACCTTAGGGGTACGTCGTAGTCCCTTGATACATAAGAAGGTTGTCTTACACTTCGCAAAAGTTGAAAAGACTTCCTGCTCGAGTGCTAGGCTGCCGAAGCCCTAAACCCTAAACCCTAAACCCTAAACCCTAAACCGTAAACCCTAAACCCCAAATGGCAGAGCCTAGACACAGCCTGCCGAAGGACTCCTTAAACCTAAACCCTAACAAATACCCCTCATCCAGGGTTTAGGGTTTAGGGTTTAGGGTTGAGGGTTTAGGGAAAACCCTAAGGCCTAGACCCCTAAGCCAGGCTTTAGAGAAGGTGCGCCTCCAAATCTCCCTGAGAGAAGGATTCCATTTCCCCTTTAACCTTTGTGGGGTCTTAGGGTTTAGGGTATAGGGTTCAGGGTCTTCATAAGGCTGAGGAAACCCTTTAGCCTTGAATCCTGAACCCTAAGCCCGAGAAAGTCTTACGTTCAGCACGTGGTGTGTGGTCGTCTGCCAGCAGCGATGAAGGGGTGTAGGCTTAAGGCAGGTCTCTAGCAAATGCTAAACCCCAAACCCTAAGACCCCCAATAACCCCTAAAACCTGGAGCCCTAAAACCCCATAACCCCAAAACCCCAAAACCCAAAACCCCAAAACCCCAAAACCCCAAACCCCAAACCCCAAACCCTAAACCCTAAACCCGGGAAAGCCTTAGGCATCGGGCTGCGGAGTTAGGGGCTATAGGCAAAATGGGTTTCGGGTTTAGGGTTTTCGGGTTTCGGGTTTCGGGTTTAGGGTTCACGGGCCTTAAACTTAATGATTACAGGGTTTTGGGGGTCATTATCGTATAGCTGCGTGGGTGGGGGGGTGTGTTCGGCCTTGGGGAGAGTAGTAGGGCTTGTGCTCCTTTCGGAGTGTAGTGTTTAGGGTCCAGAGTTTAGGGCTTAGGGTTCAGGATTCAGGGTGCGGGTGTAGCGGTTAGGGTTTAGGGTTTAGGGTTTAGGGTTTAGTTTTTAGGGTTTAGGGTTTAGGGTTTAGGGTTTAGGGTTTAGGGTTTAGGGTTTTCGTGCACCTGCCAACAACATGCGGAAGCAGGCGGTGCGCGCGCGAGCTCTTTTGACCGGGCTGGGCCTTCCCCTTCCTTGGGAGAGCTTGTGCACGGAGCCCGGAAGCAAGATCAGGAGGAGAACCGAAGGTTAAGTAGCCCTAAACCCTAAACCCTAAACCCTAAACCCTAAACCCTAAACCCTAAACCCTAAGCCCTAAGCCCTAAACCCTAAATCCTAAACTTCCGAGGATGAAGGAGCAACGTCCTGCTGAGAGGTAAGATGAAGTGCAAAAATCCCCGCTAAAAGGGACCTGAATTTACAGGCGACATGCTTCGCAAGCACTTGGACTTGAACCGGAAAGTTCTGTCTTAATTAATCCTCAACCCTAAACCTAACACCCTAAGCCCTAAACCCTAAGCCCTAAACCCTAAGCTCTAAGCCCTAAACCCTAAACCTAACACCCTAAACCCTAAACCCCAAACCCATTTTAGAATGTGTAAGGTTCAGGGGTTGGGTCGAGGGCTTCAATGACTTGGCTGCTTCAAGTCCCCCTAAACCCCCGGAGCCTAAAGCCAAGCTGCTGCCAGGAGCTTCGGGTTCGGGGTTTAGGCCGGGTTTAGGGTTTAGAGCTTAGGGTTTGGGGCTCAGGGTTTAGGGTTTAGGGCTTAGGGTTTAGGGCTTAGGGTTTGGGGCTTCGGGTCTAGGGCCATAGAGTCAGTAGATAGCAGGCGGAAAGCCGTTTGAACCCTAGACCTGAGAGCCTAAAACCATAACTTGTCCTACCGCGGATCACTGCACAGCGCAGGAAAAGTTCCGCTTAAGCGGGTGCGCCTGCCAAATTCGCTCCCACGATCGGCTTCATGTGAGGTGCGAAAAACGGTAAACCCTAAACCCAAACACCCTAAATCTTAAAACCCTAAATCCTGAACCCTAACGTTGGGGGGCCCTCGTTGGGAGACCCTGGAATCCGAAAAAAAATCGATGAGGGGTAGGCAACTGAGGGTTCAGGATTGAGGGTTTAGGGTTTTAGGGCTTTAGGGTTTAGGGTTTTAGGGCTTTAGAGTTTAGGGTTTAGGGGTTAGGGCTTTAGGGCTTTAGGGTTTAGGGTTTTAGGGCTTTAGGGTTTAGGGTTTAGGGCTGAAGGCCAGCTGCAAACCCGTGATCTCTGGTCACCTCGGGGCCCTTCAATGGACTCGAGTAGGGTTTAGGGTTCCAGGTTCATGGTTTTAGGGTTTAGGGTTTAGGGTTTAGGGTTTTAGGGTTTAGGGTTTTAGGGTCTAGGGTCTAGGGTTTAGGGTTCCGGGTTCAGGGTTTGGGGGTCGCTCCTGTCCATCCCCCCGCTTAGACACCTTAGACAGAATGACTTGTGACCAACTTACGTCAGACTTAGCCCCCTGTTGGGATGTGTATCGTGCTGGAAGATGCCTGAAGTCCATAGTAGGGATAATCAGGGTCTATGTCCTTGAAGGAACCCAAGGACCACCCCCCCCCCCCCCCCTGCCCCAAACAAAAGAGAACAATAAAAAGCAAGGGCTTCCCGAAACATCTAGTGGAGGCTTAAGATAGAGTTGGGTTTAGGGTTTAGGGCTCAGGGTTTAGGGTTTAGGGTTTAGGGTTTAGAGTTTAGGGTTTAGGGTTTAGAGCTTAGGGTTTCGGGTTCAGGGTTTAGGGTTTAAAGTTTAGGGTTTAGGGTTTAAGGTTTAGGGTCTAGGGTCTAGGGTCTCAGATTCTGTCCCAACGGCAGAACCACGGACAACCCCCCGGCAGAGGTGCCTTGTAACCGTCGCGGCCGGGCAGGGGCTCTACCTTCACGCGAACCCTAAACCCTAAACCCCTATAAAGGGTTTTTGGGGGTTTAGGCTTAGGGTTTAGGGTTTAGGGTTTAGGGCTTAGGGTTTAGGGTGAAGTTTAGGGTCTAGGGTTTTGGGGGGGTTTTGGGGGGTTGGGGTTTTGGGGGTTTAGGTTTCCCTTCTAAACCTTATAAACCCCTTGCTGTCTTACCAGGAGGCCTGCACCCGAACCCTACACTCAACGTACCGATACTCGTAAGGGGTGGGGGGACCAGTTCGACAAATTCTGGTCACTTTCTGAGCTCCGGTATGCAATCGGAAGTCTGGAAGGACCATCAGGTAGAGTAGTGAGTATATGGGATAATTCACCCTAAACCCTAAACCCTAAACCCTAAACCCTAAACCCTAAACCCTAAACCCTAAACCCTAAATTCGTTCATGAATCCTGAAACCTGCTGTGAACAAAACGCACTTCAAGTCCGCAATTGGACGTCTCTGATCCTCCGAACACCCTGTACTGTAAGCCCCGTAAGACCTCGGTTTAGGGTTCAGGGCTTAGGGTTAGAAGCCCGAAAAACGGACTGCAAAACCCTAAGCCCTGAACCCTAAGCCCCATTATGAACCCTCAACCTTCAACCCTCAACCCCCCAACCCTCAAATCCCCAAACCCTAAACTTCCTAAACCCTAAACTCCTAAACCCTGAACCCGCAGCCCTAAACCCTCAAACCCTCAAAACCCAGAACCCAAAACCCTAAACCTTAAACCCCAAAACCCTAAACCACAAACCGAAACCCTCACCCCTAGCCCTAAACCCTAAACCCTAAACCCTCTAAACCCTCTAAACCCTCTAAACCCTCTAAACCCTCTAAACCCTAAACCCTCTAAACCTAAACCCTAAACCCTAAACCCTAAACCCTAAACCCTAAACCCTAAACCCTAAACCCTAAACCCTGAACCCTGAACCCTAAACCCTAAACCCTAGCCCTAAACCCTAAACCCCCCATGTTCGCCCTTCTGGGGGCTTTGCAAATACAATGGCGGAGAGCGCCGGCACGACAAGCTCGTCCCGCTCTTCGTCGACGGAAGCTTCTCCTGGGCTTGGGGCGGTTGGGGCTATGAGGGGTTTGGGGTTTAGGGTTTAGGGCTTTGGGGTTTAGGGTTTAGGGTTTAGGGTTTGGGGTTTGGGGTTTGGGGCTTGGGGCTTTGGGGCTTTGGGGCTTTATGTGTTTGCAAGGTTTGGGGATGCGGGCTGAGCGCTTTAGCTTAGTTGCTTAAAGGTTAACCTTTGGGACTATTTGGGGGGTATACTACCCCTAAAAGGTTACCTACTCTACTACTAGGTTAGGGTTTGGGGATTAGGGGTTTAGGTTTTTTTTTGAGTTTAGGGTTTAGGGGTGAGGTGTTGAGGGGTTCAGGGGGTGATGGGTTTTAGGTTTTAGGTTTACGGTTTAGGGTTGGATGTTTGGGATGAGGCTAGTTTGTAATGCAACTACACGCTGAGGATGTAGGTGTTTGGGGCTCGCTTGGGGTAGGGTTTAGGGTGTCGGGCTCAGCGTAGGACTTTGGGGTGTAGGGTATACAGGAGTTGAGGCTGGTCTTGGGGCTTTAGGATTTAGAGCCAAGAGGCTCAAAATCCACCAAAAAAGATTATCCCGAAATCGGCCGAAACTCGCGTGCGTGCGTCCTTGGAGGAGGTGTGCAGCGGATGCAACCTGACGAAAAGCAGGAGGCGGTGCTGAAAGCCCTATAGACCTCCGGTTTTGGGGGTTTGGGGGGGGGGGACGAGAGTTCACAGAAACCCAAAGCCCCCAAGCATTGTTCGGCGAGGGGGGGGGGGGTTCTGCATTGAGGGCAGAATCGCGTGGCTGCTGTTGATACACTTCTAACGCAGCCTGAAGTCGACAGAAGCCTCTAATCGAAGACTCTTCGTAAACCCTAAACCCTGAACCCTAAATCCTAAACTCTAAACCCTAAACCCTACACCCTAAACCCTTCTTACAGGAAGCTTAGGGGGTTCAGGGCTGCGAGCCAAACATCCGATGAAACACTTGTAAAGCCACACAGAAACAGTGCAAAACCTCAAGCTCGAAGTGGAAGCCCTGTACTACTCATAAACTGCCACAACACCCCAGGTCCTAAACCCTGAGCCCTGAGCCCTATAAACCCTAAACCCTAAACCCTGAACCTTGAACCCTACACCCTAAACCCTAAACCCTAAATCCTAAACCCTAAACCCTAAAACCCTAGACCGTAAACCCCGTTGAGCCACCGTGCCTGAGAGTGCCAGTGGTGTTGCTGGCCTCAGTTGCATGGTTCACGTCTGAGGACTTTTTCAAGGTTCCAGAGACTAAACCCAGAAGGACCCCTACACGCCAAAGTCCTAAGCCTGAACCCGTAAACCCCGGAATCTAAACCCAAACCCCCCACACCCTGAATCCACCCAAAAGCGCCTGAGCCTACTATCCAAACCCTGAAGCCTCACAAGCCCTAAGCCCTCAACCCTAAACCCTAACCCCCTATAAGCCCTAAACCCTACACCTCTGAAGCCCTACGCCCCTGAAACCGCCGATTTTTCCTCAACCCTATAAACCCTAACCCCTATAAACCCTAACCCCTAATCCGTAACCCCCAAACCCTAACCCCCAAACCCCAAACCCCAAACCCCAAACCCCAAACCCCAAACCCCAAACCCTAAACCCTAAACCCTAAACCCTAAACCCTAAACCCCAACTGCCGCTTTGCTGCGGGGATGGGGATCCGAACCTGCGTCGGCCGAGCGGAGAAGACGACCACCACGCGGGCATACTGGTCGCAGAGGGGCATGCCTGGGGAGCGTGAGGGAGGGTTTCAGGGTTTCTAGGGTTTAGGGTTTAGGGTTTCGGGTTTTGTGTTTAGGGTTTAGGGTTTAGGGTTTAGGGTTTCAGGGTTTAGGTTTTACACCGTTTATAGGGTTTATAGGGTTTATAGGGTTTATAGGGTTTATAGGGTTTATAGGGATTATAGGGTTTATAGGGTTTAGTAGGGTTTATAGGGATTATAGGGTTTGTAGGGATTATAGGGTTTACAGGGTTTATAGGGTTTATGGGGTCTATAGGGTTTTTGGGCTTTATGGGGTTTATAGGGCTTTTTGGCTTTATGGGCCCCTAAACCCTAAACCCTAAACCCTTAGTAGTAATTACCCTAAGGCTCCAAGTATACAAATGATACCTACATTGGGGTCGAAAGTCGGTAAATAATACCTGCCTTGGGGCTACTTGGAGCCTTAGGGTTACCCTTCATATTAGCTAGTAGGCTTAACCCATAAAAAACTGTAGGTAAAGAGGGCTTCAGGTCGGGTTTAGGGTCGACCGTCTGCTGACACGGCGCGCACCCGCCGTGTTGAGAGACACTTTAGGTCTGAAGTCTGAAGCCCTAAACCCTAAACCCTAAACCCTAAGCCCTAAACCCTAAAGCACGCCCTTACGAGGCCTCGGTCCTCGCCAGCCGCAGGGTATGGGAATTTCCCAGCCCATGGACCGGTACGGCCTCCTGGAGACTTGTTCGGGGGGGTTGGGGTTTAGGGTTTAGGGTTTAGGGTTTAGGGTTTAGGGTTTAGGGTTTAGGGTTTAGGGTTTAGGGTTTAGGGTTTAGGGTTTAGGGTTTATGGTTTTGGGTTTAGGGTTTAGGGTTTAGGGTTTAGGGTTTAGGGTTTAGGGTTTAGGGTTTAGGGTTTAGGGTTTAGGGTTTAGGGTTTCGGGTTTCGGGTTTAGGGTTTAGGGTTTAGGGTTTAGGGTGTAGGGTTTAGGGTTTATTGTTTAGGGTTTAGGGTTTAGGGTTTAGGGTTGAGGGTTTAGGGTTCAGGGTTCAGGGTTTAGGGTTTAGGGTTGAGGGTTCAGGGTTTGGGGTTTAGAATTTTGGCTTGAGAGTTTAGGCTTTAGGGTTAACTCTCTCCCGGAACCGTAACCCTAAACCCTGAACCCACACATAACACCACTTACGGTCCAAGCACAGGAGCCCCTGTCCACGGCTCACGGTGTGAGCCGAACGGGCAGTTTCCCAAATGACGGCTTAGGGTTAAGTGTTTGGGGTTTGCGATTGTCAACATTATGTAGTCGGTTTCTACACGGATTAGTGAAAAAGGGTTTGTGTGTGTGTGTATATAATGATCATAATCAACATAATGATGATAATAATAATCATAATATCATAACAGTAATAATAAATACAGCCTCCTCCTCTTCTGTATATATGTATATATATATATATATTGTATACATATATTGTATACATACATATGTATTTGTATGTATATATATATATACACACGTATGCGCATGGGGGTGTGTTGATTTTGCAAGTGCCGGCCTGCGTTGGGGCCCGCCGAAGCCCAGCCGTTCGTCACCTGCAAGGGTGCATTGGTCACGTTAGTCAATATCCGAAGTACTAAGCTCTAAACCAAGTAGGGCCCTCAACCCCTAAACCCTAAAGCCTAAACCCCTAAACCCCAAACCCCGAAACCCCAAACCCTAAACCCTACCAAAGCCTGAAAGCTAAACAACTATTTCCAACCATCTCACTTGCCCTATTTTGGAGTAGACCCTGGAAACAAAAGTATACTTTTTAGGTATCGGTATAAGTAGCTATAGTAGGAACCCAGAACCAAAACAAGTACCTTACCTTAAACCCTAAACCCTAAACAATAAACAACAAATTTGTTTGATACCTAAGCAAAAGCCAAAACTCAGGTTGTCTGCCTGCATGGTTACCACGCCCGGCACTTGGTGCCGGCCGCAGCCCGGGAAGGAGACCTTGGTGAGGATGTCCTGGGAAGCCCCAAGAAACCTAACACCCTAAACCCTAAACCCTAAACCCTAAACCCTAAACCCTAAACCCTGATGTTGACCTCACATTTATGAATGGGGTGGTAATCGTAATATTCGGGCCAGAGGGCCCCAGCCCAAGACTACTTTCCATTACGGGAGGTTTTCGGGCTGATGTGTGTAAACAAGTCTATATAGGGGGGTCCGATGAAAAAGATAATGGGGTGACAATCGCGAAATTTGGCTGGCCAGGAATCGAAAATTTTTCTGAACATGGCTTAAGAGTTCCATTGCAGAGAAGACTTCTGACCCCCCACAGACCCCTGACCCCAGACCCCCAGAATCCTTATTATTGACACCCCCTCTTTTTTCCACCCCTCCAAGCCCGGCAAGATTTGGGGGGGGGGGGGGTATTAAAGCGACGTTAACATTAAACCCTAAACCCGAAAGCCTAAACCTTAACCCTCATGCAGCTTAACGCCCGACCCTAAGACCCTAAGACAATCCTGCGGTGATGTTGCGGTCTGTTGCTTCTGCGTGACCTTGAATGCAGAGCGACGTCCGTCACAACATCCCTCCCAAAACCTCAAACAAAACATTGAAACCCCAACCCGAAGCATCTCAAGTCTTAAGCATCAGAACCCTATGTAATATCCAGAGGGAGGACCCTGAGCACTGAAAGACCCTCCAACCCTACAACTTGACATCCTAAACCCTAAGCCCCAAACAGGCTTTAGAGTCTAAACCCTAAAGCCCAAACCCCCATCCCTAATCCCTAAACCCCAGACCCTAAACCCCAAACGCCTAAACCCCAAACCCCAAACCCTAAACCCTAAACCCCCCTAAACCCTAAACCCCAAACCCTAAACCCTAAACCCTACATCTCCTCCTCTCTTTCCCCTCCCCCCCCCGAGCGTCCTCCGCCTCCCGGAGTCCAATCAAAGGGGTGGACTTCCGGATGGACAGGAGCTCGCCTTACTAAGTCTTGAGGACTACAGGGCTTTAGGGTTTAGGGTTTAGGGTTTAGGGTTTAGGGTTTAGGGTTTAGGGTTTAGGGTTTAGGGTTTAGGGCTACTTGGAGGTCGCCTAAGTCACTCGAAGACACGTCGTTGTATGGGCCCTGAATATTGTCCCTTAGCTCCGTTAAAGGGTTTTGAAGTATGGTCCCTTGGGTTGTACAGGGTATACAACAGGTATATAAGGGGTCCCCTTGTTTAAGGGTCAGGTAGCATGAAACTGCCCTAAGGCTTGAGGGTTGCAGGGTCACAGGGTTCAGGTAGTTGCAGGGTTTAGGCGGTTACGGGGTTACAGGGTTAATGTGGTTCCAGGGTTGAGGTGGTTACAGGGTTACAGGGTTGAAGGGTTTAGGTGGTTACAGGGCGACCGGGTTACAGCGTTACAAGCTGCAGGTTTCGGGTTCAGGGCTTAGGGTTCATAGGGAAATTCATGAACAAGAGGGTCTACTTCTTGCAGTGGTATCTGAAGGGTGGGAAGAGCAGCAGGGAAACACTTGAAGATGAAGGGTCGCTTCGAAACTAGAGCCTCTTAAGCAGCAACTAAGGAATGACAGTTCTGCAACATGCATTCTGCACGTAAGAGCAGTAGACTCCTGCAGGGGCGATGTGGGCTAAACGTAGGGACAGGCCGCATGCATGCTTTCCGGCCCAGCAACACCAGCCCTAAACCCCTACTTCAACCCAGTTAAGGGTTTAAGGGTTTAAGGGTTTAAGGGTTTAAGGGTTTAAGGGTTTAAGGGTTTAAGGGTTTAAGGGTTGAAGGGTTTATGTGTTTAGGGTTTAAGTGTTTAGGGTTTAAGGGTTTAGGGTTTAAGGCTTAGGGTGCTGTTGCCAGACTAGTTGCAGAACTTTGCAGTGGTGACTCTGGCCATCTCCTTGGACGTGAGATGGGCAATTCGTGCGTTCGCGCCACCCTAATCCCTAAAACCCCTAAACCCCTAAACCCTAATCCCTAAATTGGTCCCTAAAGGTTTAGGTCTTTGCTTGCGGTGTATATTAAGGGCTCCCCCTAATGATCCCCTCCCGCTAACCCCCCCCCCCCAATATTAAATACGCCCCTTAAACCCTAAACTCTAGACCACAGATCGGGAGTATTCAATATTAGGGGGTAGGGGGGGGGGGGGGGGGGGGGTTGAAAATTAGGGGGAACTCTAAACCCTAAACCCTAAACCCTAAACCCTAAACCCTAAACCCTGAACCCTGAACCCTAAACCTTAAACCCTAAACGGGTGACAGCCCTGGCCTTCCAAACCCCGAACCCCGAGCCAAATTGGGAGGACCCAGGAAGCAGATCCCTGTCAAACGGACCAGTCTTCAAGGAGAGGGCTTAGGGTTTAGGGTGTAGGGTGTAGGGTGTAGGGTTTAGGGTTTAGGTTTTAGGGTTATAGGTTTTTTGGTTTAGGGTTTAGGGTTTCGGTTTAGGGTTTAGGGTTCTGGGTTTAGGGTTCTGGGTTTAGGGTTCAAGGTTTAGGGTTAAAGGCGATTTTGGGGTTGTTTTGCGCTGTTTTGGGGATGCTGAGAGTTGATAGGGGTTTAGTTTTCTGTTTTTTATTTTGCCTTTTTGAGTGTTGGCAGTGTTGTTTTTGGCTCCAGGGATCTTAGAGGAGTCTAAGGGAGGGGAGGTAGCCCAACGCTCCTTCAACATCTTTTGTTAATCACCCAGCTTTCGAGCACCTCTTTTGACTCCCAAAAAATCCTCAAGGCCCCGAACCTGAACGCCGCAACCCTGAATTCGTTACATTGGCCCCTTAGTATTAAGGGCCCACACATCAGAACCCTTTCAAGAGGGTAAGGGGTATTTTTCGGGGTCATGTAACTACCCTCAGATAGACCCCACAACCAGAAGCCTTAAACCCTAAACCCTAAACCCTAAACCCCTAAACCCCAAACCCCAAACCCCAAACCCTAAACCCCAAACCCTAAACCCTAAACCCTGAACCCTAAACTAGCCCCGTGGCTTCTTCAAAGCAAAGTTGCAGGAGTCGGCCGCAGTTGGGGGTCCCGTAGGAGGGGTCTCATGAGCTCCCATTTCTCCTTGTTCTTGTCAGACACCTCCGAAGTTTAGGGTTTAGGGTTAGGGTTTAGGGTTCAGGGTTTAGGGTTTAGGGGTTGTTTAGGGTTGAGGGTTTAGGGTTTTAGGGTTCAGGTTTTAGGGTTATATAGGGTTTAAGGTTGTATAGGGTATAGGGTTTAGGGTTTAGGGTTTAAAGTTTAGGGTTTAGGGTTATAAAGGCTTGGGGCTTGGGTTTTAGGAATTGGGGGGGGGGGGGGGGCGGGCTGAGGGTTGAGGGTTTTGATTTCGGTTTTGTTCATGGTCGCCATGGTTCAGCTTCTGAGGAAAGCCCTAACCCATCATAGCCGTCTTAGCCATTGAGAACCGCCTCGCTCATCCATTCCCTACCCTGTTTAGGGTTTAGGGTTTAGGGTTTAGGGTTTAGGGTTTGCTGGACTCCACGTACCAACCAGCTTTATGGGTTGCACCCCAAAACCCTGCACCCCTAAACCCCAAGCCCTACACCCCAAGCCCTAAACCCATGAATCCAGGCTGAGTTCTACGATAAACCCTTCACTATTCCGAGGCACGGGAAGACCTGTGCCGAAGGCTGAGCGCTCGCCCGTGAAGTCAAGGAGGTTGAACCTTCTCTGGGATGGTTTAGGGTTTAGGGTTTGGGGATTAGGGTTTAGGGCTAAGGGCTTAGGGTTTGGGGTCTGGGGTTTAGGGTTTAGGGTTTCGGGTTCAGGAATTTAGGGATGTAGGGTCATACCAGAAAAATGACTATTATTAGTTTCTTTTTCCATTTACCTACAGTTTGGCAGTAACTCCCCCTTACTTAGTATGTAGAACCCATAAAACTGCAGGTAAAGAGAGTCCGAGGTATACACGAAACTTCTATGTGGTGATTAAGAACCCCCCCCCAACTTTATGAATTTAAAACCCCTGTACTACCCTTATAAGGACGAACATGTTTACTTTTTTTGGCGGGGGGGGTGGAAACTCCTAAGGGGTCTATGCCCAAAACCCTAAACCCTAAACCCTAAACTATGGCAGTGTGAGGAGCCAGTCTCCGCTGTTGTAGCTGTCTCGGTCCATGGACTTCGACCGCAGTAGCTCGTCCCCTGCACAGCTTCGGCTTTTTTAGGGTTTTAGGGTTTTAGGCTTTTAGGGTTTTAGGGTTTAGGGTTTAGGGCTTAGGGTTTAGGATTTTAGGGTTTGAGGGCGTTGGATGGGGTAAACTGGGATGCTGTCTTTAGCGGCTTCTGGTTTATCAAGACTAGTTATGAGGGGACTCAAGTTCGCTCTACAATCCCCCCCGCCTTCCCTCAACTGGGGGCCATAGTCTATATAAACCCTGGACCATGTTATTATCTCGAGGGCTTAGGGCCCCTCAGTCCGAAAGCCTACAAGCCCAGAAGCCCTCAGCTCTATTGCGTTTCGGTTTTGGGATATCAACGGCTTGGGCGGTTGGGGGTGCAGGCTCTTTAAGTCTTTAAGCCCCAAAACTCTCAATTCCCTTCACTGTTTAGGATATTTTAGGATATAGGTACAGTATAATTCGGTGTTTTTACGGTTTTAGGGGTTGAACCTGCCCATTTTTGTAGATTCAGCTCGTGGGAGTTTGTACGTACTGAGTGCCATGCAGCAGAAGGTAGATCCCATGAAGAAGCGTTTTGTTGTCCCTTCTATCCTCAAATAACAACATCATATACACTCGCCAACAGAAATTTAAGCCTTGTTTCGTCTGGCAAAAGCACAGAGACAGTTGCTCACGGAATCCGAAATACCCCAAAGCCCGCATCCTCGAACAAGCAAACCTGAAGGATTTAGGGATTCCGGTGTGGCAAGCCATTGCTAGGGGGTTCAACTGACGCGTTGCAATTCAAAGTCAAAACGTCGGACCCTAAACCCTAAACCTTAAACCCTGTAAGTCCTAAAGCCCGTTTTCTCCATCTGTAGCCCAGCCCACCCCTGAGCAGTACGAGCAGTACGTGCTCGCCCACCCCTGAGTCACGCAAGCCCAAACCAGGTTTTAAAATTTGGGTTAGGGTGTCGGGTATAGATGTGGGGTTTAAGGGTCTCAAAACACGTGCAATCGGGTTTAGGGTTTAGGGTTGTTTAGGGATTAGGTGTAGAGATTCAGGGTCTCGAGAGAAGTGCAATCTCTCCCCCCCCTCACCTCCCTAAACCCTAAACCCTAAACCCAAAACCCTAAACCCGATGCGGAGCTGCAATTGGTATTGTAGAAAGGAGTTAGTGTTGGAAGTTGGAAGGGTTAATGAACCCGGTAATCGTATTTGGCTCAAGATGGGCTTGAACAGAAAGCCACAAGTTAAAAAAGAAGTGCCTGGGTGCTTAGGGTTTGGTAAGGGTGTGGGTTCCTTCCCCCTTTCCTTCCCCCCTGGGTTGCTCTTATCCGTGTTCTTGGTTGTTTCTTGGTTCGATCTGGGAAATATAAGTTCAGGGCGATTAGGGGAGTTGATTTCCTTCCTTGGTTGTCCCCCCGTAGGTTATGAGCCCAAATTAGGTTCCCTGCGGTTAAGTGTTCTTTCAAGGTTTTGGGATCAAGAAGCAATGCCTTCTCCGAAGCGATGGCTCCAACTTGCCTCGGATGGTGGACAAGATGGTGGAGCTGGAAATGGTGCAGCTGAGTCTCTGGGTGAAAGAGCGGTGTTGGAAGAGGTGATTCCCGACGCTGAAGAACATCTGGAAGAGGCCTTGGTTGCAGAAAGCCCCAATGTGGGTATGAATCCCAATAGGGATATGGTTAGCAATGCTGAAGCTGAAGGACGTGCTGTTTCTGTACCGCCAAAGCCTGGTGAAAAAAGGAACTGGGATGCGACTGGTGGCATAGATCGTGAAATGGAGGTGACTGTTTTACGAGTGTTACACAAACACGGGTACCAGCCGTCGTCTTCGACTTCGGGTCGAATGGTAGACCAAGAGTCTCAGACCGATCTGATTGGAGAAGTGCTATTAACCCAGCTGTGCCACCCAACAGCCAGCAAGACAAAGATGATCAAGTTCCGTTCCATTCTGGCGTTCCGTCCGGCCTCCGGGGTGATACATGGCCCCCTGCCTCTAGAGAGAGAGACCCAACCCTTCGGCTGTTGGGAATAAACATCACAGTTTACTTCTGAACCCAACCCGACGCCCCGGAGTTAAACCTGAGAACCTGTTCGCAGAGCAAACAAAGTTGTGAAAAACCTGAAAGGTTAGAAAATAGCTCCCGCCAGCGACCAAATAGCTCGCGCCATCACCAAACCCTACGAGCACAGAGGGAGGGGACATACAACAAACCTCTAGTGCCCTGATAAGGGCCCTAGAGGTTTGACGCATGCGCCGTCCCTTCGTGCTCGCAGGGTTTTACACCAGGGAAATCACGCCCAAAAACCCGTCATCGTGGCTCCATGAGGGTTGCGAATACGCCTCTGGTATGCGTAGAATATGCTTGCAATCCCACGAAGGGATATACATCTCAATTGACTCAAACGACCCTCTCCCCAAAAAAGGGTGGTTACCGAAACATCTGGACTGTGGGCAGGTTTATGGGGCCACGATTACATCACCAGCACTATTTTTGGGCAGGCTATGGAGCCATCGTGGGACTAGTAAAACACGTTCTGTTGAAGGCTTTCCTTGCGTGTCAGTCGTAGGCAGTTGTAGTCTGCAGTTGCTGCTAGCCTTGAGGCGGTCTCATGTACAGTTGCTAGGTGCCCGTAGTTTGTAATTGCTTGTATGCTGCCATGTACTTCGGCTCTAGGGAAGGCTATGGAAGTAAACCCTTGGAGCCGTGAGTAAGCTTGTATAGCGCGCAGTGCTGCTTGTTTGTCCCGCTGTGGTTGTTTGTTGTGGTTTGACGTCTGTAAAGTAGAAGCTGGGGCCATAGTCCTTGCGTGCCAAAAAGATCACATCTGCGCGAACTTCGCTATCATGCAGGGCCAGCCTGTTCAACAGAAAGGCATCAGCGTACGTGTATTTGCAAGTTGCGCCGCTCGTGAAGAGCATATGTGCACTCAACTTTAATTTACTTGCCAAGCGCAGGAGGAGCGATGGTGATGAACTTGCTCCGTGCCCAGGTCCGTACCCCAAGTGGTTGAAGGTTCCCTAATTAAGCTTTCTTAATGCCCGAACCTGTGTGCAGAGGGCCTGCAAGAACGACCTGGATTAGCTACGCAGGGCTCTTGTTTGCAAATTTTACGCTATTTGAGACATAACACGCCCCTAACCTCTAAGACCATGTGTCGCGTCTGCAGAAACGCATTCCGCGCAGGCCACTGCTCTAATGCCGGCTAACAGGCGCGGCCGGCCTTCAGGTGCGCAGGTCTGAGGTGCCAGAGGTCTAAGGTCAGGTGCGAGAGGCTCAAGGTCAGGTGTCCGACATGCTGTAAATATGCAGTGTGTGTCCTCGCCCTGACGATCGAGCCAAGGAGGAGTGTTGAAGGCATTCCTTGCATGTCAGTCGTAGGCAGCTGTAGTCTGCAGTTGCTGCTAGCCTTGAGGCCTCATGTGCAGTTGCTAGGTGCCCGTAGTTTGTATTTGCTTGTATGCTGCCATGTACTTCGGCTCTAGGGAAGGCTACGGAAGTAAACCCTTGGAGCCGTGAGTAAGCTTGTATAGTGCGCAGTGCTGCTTGTTTGTCCCGCTGTGGTTGCTTGTTGTAGTTTGAAGTCTGTAAAGTAGAAGCTGGAGCCATAGTCCTTGCGCCTGTGCCAAAAAGATCACATGTGCGCGAACTTCGCTATCAGGCAGGGCCAGCCTGTTCAACAAGTTCCCTAAAAAAGGCGGCTACCCAAATATCTGAAACCCTGCGAGCACCAAGGGAGGGGACATACGACAAACCTCTACGACCCGCAGGCCCTCGCAGCCCCTTAAAAGACAGGTTTCCCGAAACATCTGAACTGTGGACAGGTCATGGGGCCACGCTTACGTTACCAGCGGTGGGACTAGTAAAAAGGTGCGAGCAAGGGAGGGGGACACACGACAAACCTCTAAGACCCGCAGGCCCTAACAGCCCCTCAAAAGAAAGGTGGCTTAGGCTTTTACACTGGTTTTGCCGAAACAACTGAACTCTGGGCAGGTTATTATGGGGCCACGATTACGTTACCAGCACAGTTTTTGGGCAGGCTATGGAACCATCGTGGGACTAGTAAAATACGTTCTCGAAAAACGGCGGTTACCCAAACATCTGAAACTCTACGAGCAACAAGGGAGGGGACATACGACAAACCTCTAAGACCCGCAGGCCCTCACAGCCTCTTAAAAGAAAGGCCTTTTTATTCCGGCGCTGTGAGGTTTTGTGGGTCTTAGAGGTTTGTCGGTTTTCCTTTCCCTTGGTGCTCGTAAGGTTTCAGATGTTTCGGTGACCACCTTGTTTTGGGGAGAGTGTGGTTTAAGTAAGGTGAGATGTTTATCCCTTCGTGGAACTACAAGCATTCTATGTGCATAGCCAGAGGCGTATTCACAACTCTTATGGAGCCACGATTACGTTACCAACACAGGTTTTTAGGCGTCATAGGGTTTTAAGGTCTTTTTGCCTGGTGTCAAACCACACAAGCTCAAAGGGAAGGGGGACATACGACAAACCTCTAGGGCCCTTACCAGGCATTGGAGGTTTGTCGCATGTCCCCTCCTCCGGAGCTCGTAGGGATTGGTGATGGCGCAGGCTATTTTGTCGCTGGCGGGGGGCTATTTTCTAACCTTTTTGGTTTTTTTCTCACAACTTTGTTTGCTCTGCGAACAGGTTCTCAGGTTTAACTCCGGGGCGTCGGGTGGGTTCAGTACTAAAGTGCGGTGTTTATCCCTTTGTGGGAAGAGTCCCAGGAAGCCAAAAACCTGTGTGCGCTGGTAACGAAATCATGGCTCCGGACAACTGGTAAAGGGGAAACGGAAGCTAGCACCCGGCACGAATTATTTGGTCGCTGGCGCGAGCTGTCGCAGGGGAGGTTTTGTCCCAACTCTGCCTAAAGGTTCGAAACAATCCTGGATGTAATCTAGGATTTAAACCCTGAGACACCACACGAGCTTTCCCCACAGAGCGATCATCTCAATCTACTTAAACCACCCTTTTTATGGGCATGTATGACTTTTCCCGAAGAGAGGCGTGTAAGTCACAACGCGTTGGAGCACGTTATGGCGCTTTTTCTGTGGTTTCCCCCAAGAAGAGGCCAAGAAGAGGCAGCAAATCATAACGTGGTGTGCGCATTCAAGAAAATAACTATACTATAGTACTCTTTTATACGTCACCCACGTTCTGATTTGCTGCCTTTTCTTGGGGAAACCGGCCATAACGTGCTCCTGCGCGTTATGATTTGCGTGCCTCTATGGGGGAAGGCAAAGCAGCAGCGAACGCCCCTTCAATGTTGCAGGACGATTTTACGTCTGCCGGTCCGATCACTCTTGCTCACGCATTGAATGACATCGAGACGTTCTGATTTTCGGGCTTTGGCCGCAGGTGCATATTGGCGCATATTCACAACCCTTTTGAGCCGCGTCTACGTTGCTAGCACATGTTTTTGGGCGTCCCGCTCCCAGATTGGGCGCTAGTTGGTTAGTCAAAGCACGTTATGATTTTCGGGCTTTGGTCATGGCTCTTTTCCCACAAAAGGATAAACATCTCAATTTACGTAAACCACCTTTTTTAAGGAGCGTGTTTTACAGCCCCTAAAACACAGGGGCAGGTGGGGTGCTTGTTGCGTACGCTGAAGGCCCCACCTAAAGGTTTGTCGCGTGTCCCTTCCCTTCGTGCTCGCAGGGTTTGGTGAGGGCCGTAGAGGTTTGTCGTACGTCCCCTCCCTTCGTGCTCGTAGGGTTTCGTGCCAGATGTTTCGAATCTTTTCGCAGAGCAGGCAAAGTTGGGACAAAAACCTCCCTGGGACCAAATAGCTCGCTCCAGACGTTTCCCCTACGACCAAATAGCTCGCGCCAGATGTTTAGAACCTTTTCGCAGAGTTGGGACGAAACCTCCCTTGCGACCAAATAGCTCGCGCCAGCGACCGAATAGCTCGTGCCAGCGACCAAATGGATCACGCCAGGTGCTAGTTGCTTAAAGCTTCCCCCTTACCAATCGTCCGGAGTCCGGACTAACCTCTTTTAGGGGACAGATCATGGAGCGATTACGTTGCCAACACACTGGTTTTTGGCTGCCTGGGATTCTTCCCACAAGGGGATTAACCCAGCTGCGCAACCCAGCCAGCAAAACAAAGATGATCAAGTCCGTTCCGTTCCGGCGTTCCGTTCCGGCGTTCGGTTGTGGCGTTCCGTTGCGGCGTTCCGTTCCGTTGAAGGGCTGGGTGCTTGTGTCGTCCAAACATGTCCAAACAATAATTGCAAACGCTTGCTCGTGCCGCCTCGGCAGCCGGGCCGGCCGACGTCCCAAGGCCCAGGAAATTCCAAAAACCCGTCAAAGCAGATCCCAACCAAATCACCCTAGGGTTGGACGAGGGGGGTGGGAGGTGTGGGGGTGTCCAGATGGGGGTCTCAGGGGGGGGTTTTGGATGTCTGTCGTCTGCAGGGTTTGCCCTGAGATCGACCGTGAATGCTCTTTCCTCGCTTATCATTTGGATTTGGATGATGCTTGACAAGCTGCAGCAAGTTTATACGAAGATTTCATCACAATGGTTCACAACTGTCTGACTTGTTCACAAGCAATCCCAATGATTAGTGGGATTGGGGATCACGTGTTTACGGAAAAGACGCATTGCCAGCATTGCGTGACGATTGTGGACACTGGCCTTCCAGGCCCAGAAATCCACACGAATATGGGGAGGGTCCCCGGGGGGGTCCGGGCTGTTTCTTGGGTTCTTGGCCACCCTCTGTAGGAGCTGCCGACAGGCAGGACCCCCCACAAAATCGGCTTGCAGCTCCTCCAAACGATTTGGGGGGGGGTCCCACTGGGGTCCCACAGTGTGGGGGGGGTGCTTGTTCCGAACACCGTTTCCCAGACCGAGGCGAATTTGGGCCCAGTGCTCTGAATGGAGTTCAGTAGCAAGCGACATTGATGGCAGCATAGATCACAAACTGTGAGGTACCACATCAAGCACGAAACAGCCTACGTTCCGTTACAGCTGTTCCGGTGTTGTGTTCCATTCCGTTCCGGCACTCCGTACCGGCGCTCCGTTCCGTTCCGGCGTTCCGTGTTGCGGCGTTCCGTGCCGGCGTTCCGTTCCGACGTTCCGTTCCGTTCCGGCGCTCCGTTCCGTTCCGGCGTTCCGTTCCGTTCCGGCGCTCCGTTGTGCTCCGGCCTTTGCGTTCCATTCCGTTCCGGCGTTCCGTTCCGTTCCGTTCCGTCGTTTTGGGTGATATTATAAGCCCCCCGCCTCTAGAGACAGAAACCCAACCCCTCGGCTGTTGGGAACAAGCGACCAGGAGGCCGTTGAACAAGATCAAAAAGGGTCCATCTTCGAGTTCCCAAGGTGGTGGAAGCGGTCACAAACAGAAGGGTGCGGACGGCTTTGAAGCTGCACCTGCTGCTGAATACGCCATGGGGGAGGAGGAGATCCTACAGATGGAGGCTGAACGGTTGCGACAGCTGTCAGAAGAAGAGGACGAGATGCGACAGGTTTCTGAAAGGGACGGTTTTCGGAAAGACGAGCATCTGATCCAAGCGTGTGATGGCACAATGTGGGAATTGCACCTCCATGAAGATGGGAGACAATATTATTACTGCCTGGATACGCACGAAACCAAGTGGACATTGCCGGTGGTAGGTGAAAAGGTGAAGAGTGACGAGGTGGTTGGGTCTCCTTTGGGCAATGAGCTGGAAATGGAGGCGGCACTGGATTCTTCATCCTCTACTCCGAAGACTGAGTCTACGAGGGCATTCCAGGGTAGTGTAAATAGTTTAGGTGAAAAAGATTTTTCCTCTACTATCAGGGATAGCGGTCCTAGGGCTGATGGTGACGCCCCGACCTCGGGTTCTCCTGATGAGGAAGGGATTCCTGGGAACCAAGCCAACATCGCTGGAGCTCAACACCTGGATCGGGAAGAAACAGAAGCGCTTTCTGAGGGTGGGGCAGCGATGGAATTGGTGGATCCAGAAGAGAAAATGCCCAATGAGGTGATCGGAACTGTGTCGGCTGCAGAAGAGCGAGTGGTGGATGTGGTACCTGTTGTTCAGGAAGGTGGTCCTGGAGATTCGGAGGATGGAGAGAAAAAGTTGTGTGTTACGACTGAGGAGGTCTCTTCGTTTGGTGCCAAGAATTCTGCCATTCAAGGGGAAAAAGAAGCTTCTGGAATAGCTGGAGACACGGATGATCTGAAAAATGAGGCCTGGAGCGCCAATGATGCGCGGGTTGATGCGCCAGATATTACCTGGAGTGCGAAGGAAGCACGGGTTGAGGTGCATGTGGTGGTACGTTCCACGGGCGACTGCAACAATGGGGCGCAGGTCTCCGCAGCAGCTGATGATGGAGGTTCACAGGTGGACGCACTGGTGCAAACTGAAGTTAGCAGCGAGGAACGAAATGACAAGGGCTACACCGGAGCCAATGAGGCAGCTGTGGTCAATGATGGTGGAAATTCTCCTTTGGAGGCCATGGAACCAAAGGAGCCTGCGGTGGAAGAAAGCGTGCCTGCCGTGGATGATCGACTCAATTGCCCTGCAGTGGAAGAAGATTTGCCTGCTGCAGAAGGTGAGACAAAGGACTCCAATGATGGGTCCACTCCCATGAAGGGAGAAGCGTTGCCGTCTGGAAGTTCACCGGAAGTCGACACCGAGCGAACTACAGCAGATGAGGCAAAGCCGTTGGCGGAGAAAAAGGGAGGTCCTGAAATCCAGGAGCACAAAAAAGATGAGCTTGTGGGACTCGTGGAGCAGGACGAGCAGTGTGACCCAAAGGTGAAGACAAAGGATGCGCCAGGAGCCGATGATACAGAGATGGTTTCTGAAGAGCGTGTAAAGAAAGTGCCCCGAGCGGGAGCCTTGGAGTCACCTGGGCCACATTGCTATCAAGAGGGAGATGAGATCATGGGTCTAGTGCGCTGCATCAATGGGTATGGAGCCTTTTTGGACCATGGGGATATGAATGTATTGATTCCTGCAGAAGGGAACAATGCATATCAGTTCAAGTTTGGTGATACTGTCAATGGAACAGTGAAACGAGTGGAAGATGATGGTACCATAATCTTGGACACCTTTCTGGTTTTGGAAGAGGACGTGGAGGACTCTTCTTCGACGCTGCGGAAGTGGAAACCCGGCGGCTGGAGTACGTGGTGGACGGATTCATGGTATGCTGGTCAATGGTACCAAGATTCCAACGGTCAATGGGACTGGAAACAGGAGGAAGAGCAATCCGATGAAGAGCTTGTGGTACAGGAGTTGTCTTCTGAAGAACGAAAAGAAAGGCAACTTTATGGAGAAAAGATCTACAAAGCTCTTCTGGAGAATGGAAATGAAGAGGAAGCCTATGTTGGCAAAATTACTGGGATGCTGTTAGGTCGGCCGATGGAAGATTTACAGGAGTGTGTTGCGGATCAGGCATTCCTCAATGCGGAAGCTCGGCGCGCGTATGGCATCTTGCAAGATGATGGTTGGAAGCCTGATGGTACAGAAAGCACAGGCTTGGGGAAGTTAACCACTTTTTCCCGAACACAGTACCACAACGCGCTTTTCGAACTGGCATGTAGAAAAAGGAGATTTTCTCGACCAGTTGTGGGTGAAGCGGTGGCAACGGTGCTGAATCAAGGGGAAGATGAGTTTTGGAACGCGCTTTGGTTGGACACCAAGCTATTTTTGCAGGAGCTTGATGGTGCAGTGCAATCCATGAGCAAAAGGGAGAACAAGCCAATGGAAGCCTACATGGATCCTGACCAGTACAAAAAGGCTTACATGACACCAAAGACGGTGTTGTCACCTGGTTACAGCAAGCTGTGCAGGTTCTTCAATAAGGGAAGGTGTCGCAATGGCGATGGGTGTCCCTATGATCATCGTCGGTACGGTGAAGGTTGGCCAGAAGGGGGGTCAACTGATCCAAAGAATAGCCAAGAAGCTGATGATGAGGACGGGAACATCGGTGACCCTCCCACAGAGGAAGGTACAGTGGATGAGGCACAGCAGGAGCGGGAGGATTTAGCCTTCCGGGCCAAGTACAATTTTGGCAAAGGTGCATCAAAGGGTGAGCCTACGTCGGGTGAGCCAAAAGGTCGTCTGTGTCTGTATTACAATCAAGGTGGTTGTAAATATGGGACTACATGCAGGTATCTTCACAACGATGACATAGCATTGGAAGGGACTTGGGAGCCCGGCAAAGCTTGGGACAATGCTTCCAGGAAGTCACTAAGGGACGCAGGGTTCCACCATTGCTGTTTCGATTATTACCTCAGAGGACGTTGCCGGAAAGGGTTAAATTTCTGCAAGTACTCCCATGACGAGATGTCAGAGGAGCGGCTGTCGCTCCTGAAACACTTGGTACAGGTGGCCAATCAGGTCCGGTTTGAAAAAGAGAGAGGATGGGAGCTTACGGATAGAAGCACTTTTCAGCCACCTGCAAGTGGGGGAGCTGAATCTTCCTCATCCTCGGCACCGAAAGCACTGCAAATGACCAATGTGTCACAAAAAGATGGTGAAAAAGGTACTCTGGATGAAGCAGAAGCTGATGAACAAAAGAATTCAGTGGCTGCATCCACTAGTACTCAGCTTCACAATCCGGAGGAGCCGATTGAAAATTGGATGGCTCGCAACGCACACCTGTGGGTGTATACCCCTCATGTAAGTGAGGTGATGATTACGCTTGGTGTGACCAATGTGTCGGACTTGCAAGAGTTCATCTTTGTGGAAGATTTGGTTGACAAAGGGATCAACAAAGTGACCGCATGCAAAATTCTGCAATTGGTGGGTGAGGTCCGATATCGACCGGGAGGACCGGAAAAGGCAGTTCCTTCTGATGCATCTGTACGGGTACAACAATCTTCTGGGAACAAAGGGACTGGAAGAGCGGCGGTGCGAACCCTCACTCAGGTGCGTGAAGCTGAAGACTCCGGTGCAAAAACTATGCCGAGAGGTTCCTATCGGGAGCTTTTTGATAAGGTCAGGTACCGTGATGGTTGGACGCTTGCGCAGAGGTCTCCGTTGTGCGTACAGAAGCTGCGGTTGGTGGGAGTTGGAATGCCGCCGGTGAATCCACCAACGAAAAAAGTATCGGTCAAGATCAAACCCTGTAAGAAGGGGAAGGCCCTTGCTGGACAAAAAACAGGTGCGACAGGTGCCACGATCTCGGTCACAACGACGAGTGCAACTGGCGGAAGTGGTGGAAAAACCGAAGCCACTGGAGCCGGTGAAACCTCGTGGTGGTTTGTCGTATCCATTCAGCAGAGCGTGGGCAGATGTGGGGGATGATGATGACCAGGCGGAGGCTTTGGTCTCGTATGCCGCTTCCTCAAGCGATTCAAGCGAGGAGGAGACCAATGCGGTACAACGCCTGAAGGAACTCTTTTTGCAAGAAAGGGATTCGTGGAGAACTGCGAGTCGTGGCAATGTTCCACAAAGTGGTTCTTCAGGCTCCAATGATGGGCCGAAAAAATCGGTTCACCTTGGCGAAGGGCGCGACAAAGCGTCGCGGGGGGAGACCCGCCAAGAAGTGACTTCACAAGTTTTTTCGCTACCACAACCTTCTCGTCGAGCTGAACGGTCTCAAAAAAGAACAAGGGATGGTTCAGTTATGGTTGGTTCGCTGGCGGTGGGCTCCACGGATGAGGTTTTACCTGGGCAAGGTGCTGCTGGACAGGTGAATGTCTCTGAAAGCGCTCAAGTTCTTCCTGGGCATGAAGTGGCTGGACAGGAGACGGCGCCGGAAGGAGCAGTACAGATTTCTGGCGAGGAGACCGACCAAAAAGAAGGAGAAGGCGGGAGCAATGATCTCCGTGGTAATGATGCGAAGATGTTGGATGGTGGTCCGGTGAGGAGTGACCTTCAGCAATTGCTGGTGAAAGGCCTTCTGACTCGAATTTATTGGAAGGTTGCAGTTGGCAAGTTGCCAATGGGGCAAAGAGATTGCCAAAAAGGGTCCAATAAGATGGATCGAAATTTGGTTATTAGCATGTCATCCGAGGGTGCAAGCGAACAGGATGAGAACCTGGCACTGGAGGACGATGCTGATCAGTCAATGGGAGACGGTGCAATGGTTATGGTGTATGATCCAGGAACGCTGATCCAGTCGCCAACAACTGATTGGGTTATGCGTCGCGGTCTGACCGATCGTACCGTCTGGCCAGCAATGGCGCACCTGGCACAGAGGATATGTGCTGAAATGGTTCAAGTGGATGAAATGAATGCCCAGCTAGGGACTGGAACACTCCTTTTTCAAAGGAGAGATCAAGGACATTATACTGACCTGCATCATTCGTTCCATGACAACCCGTGCTTGCCGGCGGTGGGGAATTACACTCTTTCGGTGATGGGTACCTTGTTGTCTCCTGGTCTGGAAGGGGAATTCAAGAATACGGACAAGTTTGGTACTGCTATGGAGGCAATTGCCTATGATTGGAGCCGCAGTCCAGGCATGGAAGTTCATATTGAACTTATGGCGAGGGTAGCCAAAATGGTTCACCCATTCCTGAATCTGGGAGCACAAGGGTCGGTGATGTTTTCAGAATTTCTCTGGCAGCGCGGGAGGGCTCGGTTGATGGAGTTTCTTCAAGCGGCGACTTGTGCGGACCAATTGGAGGCTCTCTGGAGAAGGATGGACGACGATGCGGATGAGGAGGTGGATCCTTCGACAGCGATGCTGGAAGTTCTTGGACTAGAGGATGCGGTGCTTGATCAAGGGAACAATGAATCCCTTATTCCCATTGAAGATGCTGGAGGTGAGACAAGCGGTGACACTGGAGGGAAGGGCAAAGCGCCAGAAGTTTCTCCGGAAGAGGAGAAATCCAGTGGGTCATCCAGACTGGCGGACACAAGGATTTTCTTGTGGTCAGTGTACTCCCGCGTGGCTTCGAATTTCTCTATGCAGGACCGCACTACTGGTAAGATCTTTGACAGCACCAAAGGATATCCTGGTGAAGGACCAAACAATGATGACAATCCTTCCTCTAAGGGGAACTTTCCCTGGATTTCAGAAGACTACCTCGACGAAGTGGTGTCAAAAAAGATGGAAAGGTCTTCAGAGATGGATGGGTTTGTTCCGGGAAGTGAGGGATCATTGGAAAAGGTAGAGGTGGAGAATGTCACTGCCTCTAAAATTCTTATGGCTCTTTGGAAGAAGGGACATAGAGTTGGGTTTAGAAGGTTGCGTCGTTTGAATGCATCTGGATGCAAGGTTGGAGCAATGAAACGTCCAATCAAAAGGGTGCAGAAGATTGGCGCTAGGAAGGCCTTCACGAAGATGTTCAATGTTTTTGGATCGTCTCAGCATGGCTCAGGAGTTGGCGGAAAACCGATCATGAAGGTGGTAGGACCAAGGCCAGGTTTTCCAGCTGTACTCCAAGCACCAAATACTGATAGCACGTCGGGTGAAGGGAGCAGTCCCCAGGTACATGGCAATGTTCATGTAGAGCACAATCGCCCTATGGACCGGTATGAGGCAGAGCGCTTGGAGAAGAGGAAGAAGGGTTTCTGCTATTGGTTTGGCAAAGGGAAAGATCGCTGCAAATTTGGTGACGACTGCAAATTCATCCATTCCGAAGATGATGTGGTGCTACATTCATATTGGTGCAAATACTATGTGGCAGGGAGAGAATGTTTCGCTGGAAAGGATTGTGGGTTCTCGCATGATGCAACTGGTGTGAGGTGCGTCCAGTTTGCTCGGTCTGGGAAGTGTCGATTTGGTGACAGGTGTGTCTTCGAGCATGGTGTTCCGTTGGAAAAACAGAGGCCAAGGTCTCCAAGGACGCCCCCAAGGGATGGTCCAAGGAGAAAGTCTGGTGCAAATGGTGGAGAAAAGGAGATCCCTCCTGAACAGTTCGATGATGATGAGGAGGATTTTATGGTTTATGACGAAGAGACCAAGATGACGGAACTGTTGATGGAGGCGATTTCATTTCTCTCCGGTGGCAAGCCAGATTTGGCTCGAGCAGAGGCGGACCCATTGTTCAAACTCCTGAAGTTCACTGGAGATGCTGACCAAATGGATCAAGTATGGGTTTCGTGGACCACTGAAATGTTGTCAGTGCTGGAACTTCTCGAAGTAGTGAAGTCGTACGATGTTTCGCTCGCGGAGGTGGAAGAATGGGTCAATGACCTGAGGATATGGTATGAGCGAGCCAATTTGGGAGAAGAAAAGGATCCCAAAAAAGGGAAAAAGAGGTCCCTAGAAGGGGAGTCCAGCAAAGATATTCCTGCCGAAAAAGAAGTGGTTGAGACTTCGGAGACGGAGGTTGCCGTTGAGGAGGAGAAGAAAAAGGTAAAAAAGAAGAGGAAAGCTGCAGCTATCGAAGATCCTTATACCCTTATGGTTCCAAAGCCGAAGAAGATGCCGGCGATCATTGAGAAGGGTGGATCATCATCCAATGTGGTGGTTTCTGCAGTGGAAAAAGCCTCAAAAGCGCGCACAAAGTCAAATGTCGGTGGAAAGACAAAGAAGAAGGAGAAAAGTCAGAGTCCCAAAAAAGAAGAGGTGGTAATGGTGCAAGATCCTGAGGAAAAGGATCGTCCATCCGATGCGGAGGCACCAGGGTCTGCCAATGCGAATGAAGAGCTGGATCAATCTTGCCAGGCGATTGAGGATGCGAAGAGAGAAGGATTGGTATCCTCAATTCAAAGGGGCATACAGGATCCTGTTCTTACAGTTTCGGACCTGGAGTATATTCTGCTGCAACTTCACCTCAAGATTGCCAACAATCGGAAAAAGAAGTGATTGGATGGTATGGATGAAGGGATGGTTTTTCTCTTTCTGGAGACCGGTGCGCTGGAACAGCCAATGTGCTGACAATGTGGTGGTTACTATTAAGGGTATGGAAATCCCTGATAGTAGGAGTCAGTAGCTTTTCGCGTAGCGAAGACCACGGTTTGTGGTGAAGAAGGCCAAGGAGTCTTCAGTGATGAGAGGATCAAGGTGAAAAAAGATTCTCTATGGGTAGTAGGTTAGCCAATGTGCTATAATTCCGTCCTGGAAGACGTTAAACCACAATTTGCATTTCAAGCAGCTGGCTGCTGCCGTAATGGCAGTTTTTGGCCAAAAGATCTGCATCTCCAATGTGTCCTAGGAAATCCTAGGACAGGGGGAGTGCGGAGCTGCAATTGGTATTGTAGAAAGGAGTTAGTGTTGGAAGTTGGAAGGGTTAATGAACCCGGTAATCGTATTTGGCTCAAGATGGGCTTGAACAGAAAGCCACAAGTTAAAAAAGAAGTGCCTGGGTTCTTAGGGTTTGGTAAGGGTGTGGGTTCCTTCCCCCTTTCCTTCCCCCCTGGGTTGCTCTTATCCGTGTTCTTGGTTGTTTCTTGGTTCGATCTGGGAAATATAAGTTCAGGGCGATTAGGGGAGTTGATTTCCTTCCTTGGTTGTCCCCCCGTACCCGAAACCCAAAACCCAAAACCCAAAACCCAAAACCCAAAACCCAAAACCCAAAACCCAAAACCCAAAACCCAAAACCCTAAACCCCGAACCCTAAAACCTAAACCCTAAACCCCAAACCCTAAACCCTTCTTCGTTTCAGAGAGAGTTCAGATACACTCGAGTGTCGTACAACACGCTAAGCCTTCCACCATAAGCTCCATACCCGAAGTCCGACCAGAAGACCCACACCCTAAACCCCAAACCAGCTAAACCCCAATTCCTAAACCCTAAACCCTAAACCCTAAACCCTAAACCCTAAACCCTAAACCCTAAACCCTAAACCCTAAACCCTAAACCCTAAACCCTAAACCTAAACTTTTGACAAACGGCCCCAAGCACCAAACCCGAAAACTCCGTTTTGGGGACGAGCGGAGCGGGGATGCATCGTGCAACTTCGGGCGACCCTTCAAGGGGGCTTTTTTTTAAAAAATAAATTATATATATATATATATATATATATTTTTTATACACATATATGTAATATGTAGGTATGTAGGTATGAAGGTATGTAGGTATGTAGGTATGTAGGCATGTAGGCATGTAGGCATGTAGGGATGTAGGTATGTAGGTATGTAGGTATGTAGGTATGTAGGTATGTAGGTATGTATGTATGTGTGTGTGTGTATGTGTGTATGTATGTATGTATGTATGTATGTATGTATGTATGTATGTATGTATGTATGTATGTATGCATGCATGCATGTATGTATGTATGTATGTATGTATGTATGTATGTATGTATGTATGTATGTATGTATGTATGTATGTATGTATGTATACATATATACATGCACATATTTGTTTAATGAAATTCATTTGTTTTTGAATGTACGGTTTCGGGTTTTCGGATTTTCGGGGTTTATGGTTTTGGATTTTGTGGGCTTATGGGTTTTAGGGTTTGAAGTTTTGACGGTTTTGGGGCGTTTTTTTTTTTTATATATTTTTTTTTGTCGGGGTGTTACCGTGTAGGGCTTGGGGTTGGGCTTTGAGGGCTTCTATATTCTATAGGGTCGAGGGGTTGCAAGGGTGGTATAGGCCTGAAGGGAACCCCTAAACGTCTAAATCTTAGATGTGCAGGAGAAGCAATGGAAATTTATCGGGTCCTTGAGGCATGTAACCCAAGGTTCCCCAATGCATACTCCCCACAACTCCCTAAGGCTCCCAAAACTTCCGCAGGGTTTCCTTGGTGCCCTAAACCTAAACCCTAAACCCCCCCACGAACCCCCCCTTCCTTTCGGACCCCATCAGAAATGCCCTGAGTCCAAGGGTCACACCGTGCTCTTGCCGTGCTGGCTCAAGCAACATGTACCTTCTTTCGGGTTTGGGTGTGTCGCGTTTGGGGTTTAGGGTGTGGGTTTTAGGGTTTAGGGTTTAGGGTTTAGGGTTGAGGAGTTGAGGAGGGGTTTGGGTTCAGGTCTTCGAGTTCACTTGCAAGGCACAGGCACGAGCTTCGGGCAGACCCCTGAACCCAAACACTAAACCCTATATGAGTCCTGAACTCAAGCCCTAAGCCCTGCCTCCCCAAATGCCTCGTTGGCCCCAACTCCCTGAACCCTAATTCAGTTTTTTGGGTCCTTAAAAGGGAGGGGGTTTCAAAGGGGGGTATGTAACCCGGTTATGTAACCCTAGTACTCCTCACAACTCCCTAAGGCTCCCTAAGCTTCCGTAAGGTTCCCGAAGGTTCCTTAGGTACCTTCCCCCCATGAACCCTAAGCCCTAAACCCTAAACCCTAAACCCTAAACCCTAAACCCAAAACCCAAAACCCCCCATGAAACCCCTCTTTTGAGAACCCTACATGTTCGGCCGGAGACTGCGAATGACGTCCCGTGCCTGGCCGCCTCAGCTTCTTAGCTGCCATATGGTACAATATGCTTGAGTCGGGTCTCAGGGAGGCGTAGGCAACCCCTAGCCACCCTAAACCCTAAACCCTAAACTCTAAACCCTAAACCCTAAACCCTAAACCCTAAACCCTAAACCCTAAACCCTAAACCCTAAACCCTAAACCCTAAACCCTAAACCCTACTGGTGAGGATCGTCAACCAAATCAGGGAGGCAATGTGTCGGGGTGGATGCATAGACTCCTGGCGCTGATACCGAAGGTTGAATGTCCCACAGGACCGAGCATGCGGAAGCCCTCCTGGATCAGCGCGTGTGGGAAGAACAGACAGGCGGCGGATCTCTTGGCTGTTGCCACCCGCATACGTGACGTTACACGGGAGTGGCGCCTGCCACTTCTGGTAGCCAAACTCGACGTCCGGGGAGCTTTCGATAGGAGGGTTGTGCGCAAGTCGGTTGCCAGTCTGCTGCGCTCCCCAGCAGCTCTCAATCAACACCGTGGCAGGGTAGCGCCGGGTGGGGACAACTGAGCGGTGGAGGCGAATTCTAGGGTCTAGGGGTTTGGGGGTTTCGGGGTTCAGGGGCTTAGGGGCTTAGGGGTTGAGGCTTCTTGTTTCAGGGTAGCTTCGAAGCCCTTAGTCTCAAGAGCCCGTAAGTGAGACCCTGAAAGCCTGAAGTGCAAACCCTGGCAATCAAGCATTCCTTAAGCCTACACCAGCCAAAGCCACCCAGACCACCCTAAGCCCTAAACCAGCCTTCACCCTGAGCCAGCCTGGTTTCGCCAGCCTGTGCCCTAAACCCTAAACCCTAAACCCTAAACCCTAAACCCTAAACCCTAAACCCTAAACCCTAAACCCTAAACCCTAAACCCTAAACCCTAAACCCTAAACCCTAAACCCTAAACCCTAAACCCAAAACCCTAAACCCTAAACCCTAACCCCTAAACCTAAACCCTAAACCCTAAACCCTAAACCCTAAACCCTAAACCCTAAACCCTAAACCCTAAACCCTAAACCCCAAACCCTAAACCCCAAACCCCAAAACCCCAACCCCAAACCCCGTGCCCCTTGTTCCCAAGGCCCGACCTGAGAATGCTGCCTCGACGGACATGCCACCGAGGTGCCACAAGCAGTCCTTCCAGAGACCCCGATAGGGTTTATAGGGTTCATAGGGTTTATAGGGTTCATAGGGTTTATAGGGTTTATAGGGTCCATAGGGCTCATAGGGTTCGTAGGGTTCATAGAGTTCGTGGGGTTGTGAAGAGGTTAGGGTTTAGGATCTTGGGGTTTAGGAATGTTCCTTCAACGAGAATCGGCACTCTCCTATTTTGACTCATGGAATATGCCTCAAAACGGCGGGGTCCTAGAGTTTCCAGGCTCCATTGTCAACACGGGCACGGTTCGGTGTGGAATGGTTGGAAGTGCTTTGGGATCCTTAGTGAACGAAGCTTCAGCGCCTTGCCCACAAGCCCTATGCTTTGATATCATGTTCTCGTTCAAAACCATTGCGTGTCAAATCTTGGGGTGCCCTAGACCCTAAACCCGAAACTCTCAACCCTGAACCCTGAACCCTGAACCCTGAACCCCGAACCCTGAACCCTAAACCCTAAACCCTAAACCCTCAACCCTCAACCCTAAACCCTAAACCCTAAACCCTAAACCCTACGCCGTGGCGATCCAGAGAATCTCCGAAATCTCATGAGCACACGGACGCCCAGAGTCGCCCCACATTCTGGGTAGCTCTCTAGATTAGGGTCCCTTTTGGGGTCGTATTCATGGTATGGCACCCTTTGTAATAGGCCCTGTATGCCCTAGCTACTGTCGAGAACTACACCGGATTTTTCAGGCGCCGGCAGGTGAAGGGGGCCGAGTGCCGCAGCTTTTTCTGCGAGAAGCATCGAATGGCACGGAAACAAGGGGGTTAGGGTTTAGGGTTTAGGGTTTGGGGTTTAGGGCTTAGGGTTTAGGGTTTAGGGTTTAGGGTCCATAGAGGGTCAGTAGATAATCCAGAGGACAGGTTCCGGAGTCCGATCTGCCGATGTTGAGGGTATAGGGTTTAGGGTTTAGGGTTTAGGGTTTCGCGGATAGCCACTCCAGCGTCATCCGGCTGATGCACGCCGATAGCTACTATTTGCACAGGAATCCCCCAACAAAAGTACGGAGTATTCGTCCTTAAATATAGGGGTTATCATCTTTTCTATGTTTTTGTGGGCTCTTAAGCCACTAGTAGTTCAGCCTAGAGACCTCAGACAAGCCTAAACCCTAAACCCTAAACCCTAAACCCTAAACCCTAAACCCTAAACTCTAAACCCTAAACCCTAAACCCTAAACCCAAAAATTCCCAAGAGGCACCCGGGCGTTCTGGTGGGACTTCTTTGGCAGGCTCCGCATCTTTGCGCAAAGTCGTGTTGTCAAGCTAAGGGTTTAGGGTTTAGGGTTTAGGGTTTAGGGTTTAGGGTTTAGGGTTTAGGGCTTAGGGTTTAGGGTTTAGGGTTTAGGCCATGGCACCTCCCCTAAACTGACTCTAGGGCTTGGAGTGTGCTGAAAGTGTCTGCAAGGTTGGTGTAGAGGCTCATGGCTTCGAGGGCTTGAGCCCCCCCTCAAACTTGCCCTGCAACCCCTGAACCCTAAATGTCCTCCCCTCAAATCTTCCACGGCAGTAACACTAAAGCCCCCTTCGGGCTTTATATATAGATAGATAGATAGATAGATAGATATATACAAAACCCAAGGAAAATGTTTTCATTGAGGTTCTAAGGGAAGTATAGAAGAATCAAGGCGATGCCAAAGTTGGCTACCCTGCACCCTCGGCTGCGCGGCACCGCTCGCCCTTGGTCAGTCTGAAATCCCACCTGCGACCCTCTTTACCTACAGTTTAGTAGCAACTACCCGCAATTCGTAGCCCCTAAAGAAGCCCCAAAGAGCCCCTAAGGTCCCTTGTAAGGGTCCCTCCTTTCGTCCCTTGGGCTGGTTATAGCGCAGACCCTCTTTACCTACAGTTTACTAGTAACTGCCCTTAATTAGTAGGTAGAACCCATCAAAATTGTAGGTAAAAGAGGGACAGTTTAGTAGCAACTACCCTTGCTGAGTAGGGAGAACCCATAAAGCTGAAGGTAGAGAGGTCCCGGCCTGCAAGCTTTGGGGCTACGGCTGCTTGAGAATTGCCCGATCTGCGAGACGAATCGGCATCGCGCCGACCCTGCCCTCAACCCTCAACCGTAAACCCTAAACCCTGCACCCTAAACCCCAAACCCCAAACCCCAAACCCCAAAACGTACCGCCAAGAACCCCCCCCCCCCTTCCCCAAACTTAGACGTAAGAACGCCCATCAGATTGCAAAACCCATCAGGGATGGGCCTGCCTCGCTGGCGCCCGCGCAGCTTGCTGCGAGGCGCGTGGGCCCACGAGTTGAGGCTTCAGGGTTTAGGGTTTTAGGGTTTTAGGGTTTAGGGTTGAGGGTTTAGGGTTTAGGGTTTAGGGTGCAGGGTTTAGGGTTTAGGGTTCAGGGTTACGGTTCAGGGTTTGGGGCGAAGGGTCCAGGGTCTAGGGTTCAGGGTTGAGGGGTTGGGGGTTTAGGGGATTTAGGGTTTGGGGTGCTCTTAAGTTCATGTAACCCAAAAGTTTAAAAGCTGACTGTTCCCGAGCCCGAGCTGTGTTGTTCTTGCTTGTCGCCCGATGCTGCGTGCTGTGCTGTTTCGGTCTGGTGATGTCCCAACACTCTAAAACCATACACAGCAGCCCTAATCCCTAAACCCTAAACCATAAACCCTAAACCCTAAACCCTAAACTCTAAACCCTATACACCCTAAACCCTAAACCCTAAACCCTAAACCCAAAGCCCTAAACCCGAAACCCCCAAATCCCGAAGCTCTCCCTTTCCCTTTAGTGCAGAAAGCTCAGGGCCCCTTTCAAATCACTTCATAGGGAGTTTGGGGTTTAGGGTTTATTTAGTGTTTAAGGTTAAGGGTTTCTGAGCCGGAAGCCCTTCTGACGCCCTTCTAAACCAGTCAAATACAGGCTAGAAAAGGCCATGTAACTACCCTAAGACTAGAAGACCCTCTTGTGAACCAGTACGGCCTGTAACCCTGTGAGCCCTCAAACCCCAGAATCCTCAACCTCAACGCTACGCCCGTGTATACAGCTAACCCTAAACCTTAAACCCCAAACCCCCTAAACCCTAAACCCTAAACCCTAAACCCTAAACCCTAAACCCTAAACCCTAAACCCTAAACCCAAAACCCCAAACCCTAAACCCTAAACCCTAAACCCTAAACCCTCAACCCTCAACCCTAAAACCCTAGACCCTGAAGCTCGCGTAGGAGCCGACCGGAGGCCTCAGCCCGGGGTGTTTGAGGGTTGAGGGCTCGGTTTCGGGTTTGGGGTTTAGGGCTAGGTCCGGCTAGGTTTGGGGTTTAGGATTTAGGGCTGGGTTTAGGGTTTGGGGTTTAGGGCTAGGTTTGGGGTTTAGGGTTTGTTGGGGTGTATGTAGGGTTTAGGGGGGCCCATCGAGACGGGCTTTTATGCAGCAGAGCCAGAAGCAGTCCACAGTTGCATCGACTTGCAGCTCTAAGCCCCGCATCTTGAGTACTCGCCCCCCCCCTCTATACTGGCCCCCCTAGGGAACCGTTTTCAGATGGGACTCGAGCAGCGGCTGTGGCCAAACAAGCCCGCTTCCGCGTCGAGATGCGCAAGTGTGGCCTGCTTGCAGGTCAACCCAGCTATTCAACACCCAGCCCCATGGCAGGAGCAGGTGCCAGAATTTACGACCCTGAGGGTGGTGAGATCTGCTTCCTCGGGGTTGGGCACGCAAGCCGCGGCTGTGGCATGGCGAATGAGATCATCGGAGCGGCCGAGGACGTGCTAAGCAGGAACGGGCGCACGGAGATCAAGGTCGTCCGACGCTCCCATCCCCGGTCCTCACCCGCTGCTCAGCTAAACCAGTTGGCCCATACCTTGGCTACACCGCCCAATAATCCGGTTCATCATGTGGTATATTCACCTGGATTCAAAGATAGAGTTAGGTTCACCAAGTCCTCACACAGAGGTCATCTAACGAGATACTGGTTGGATTTAAACACGGAGTATGCTTTACCTGTCCTCAAAGAATACATGAGGGTAAACTCCATTAGTACCGAAGATCACCGTGTGGGCTTCTTAGGCCTTAAGCACCTGTTATATAAGGACCCTAACTTCCTGTCTTTCCCGGAATCTGCGCCGACGCGCTGCCCCCACTTGTTCAAAAGACGTGCTAGAGCTCTTGCATGCGCATGGCTGCCATAAAAAAAAACACTGGTTCCAGGCGAGAGCCTTGTGCACTGCGCGAACAGATCGGCGCCGCTGGCGGCCCCCGGCGCAGGCTTCTGGAGGGGGTTTGGAGGGTTTAGGGTTTAGGGTTGAGGGTTTAGGGTTTAGGGTTTAGGGTTTAGGGTTGAGGGTTTAGGGTTGAGGGTTGAGGGTTGAGGGCTCAGGGATGAGGGTTCAGGGTTGGGATGTTCCTTTTGTGCTAGCAGAGTCCTTAATAATTCGGGGTTATAGTAGGGGGTGCTATAATCCCTATTCAGGACTGTTGCAAGTAGTATAAGGGGGAACATCCCAAGTTTAGGGCCTCGATTTTGTGGAGTCGTTGGGGGGAAGCCTTGACCCCGGAACCCTAAACCCTAAACCCCAAAGGACAGCCAGAATCCTGAACCCCCAACAAAAACCCTCAAAACCCAAAATCCTGAAGCCGAGTCAGAGCCCACAAGCCCCAAAAGCCCTCGGTTGATTGGCAGGAGATCGAAGGAACAGTGAGGAGTCCCAAACACTAAACCCTAAACCCTAAACCCTAAACCCCAAACCCTAAACCCTAAACCCTAAGGTCACGGTTTTAACCCCGAAGTTCCGAAGTGCTAAGCCCTTGAACCCGCCGCCCCCGGGCCCGACCTACTGAACCCAGGCCCTGATCTCCCCCCAGGGTTTGGTTTTTAGGGTTTAGGGTTGAGGGTTTAGGGTTTAGGGTTTAGGGTTTAGGGATTAGGGTTTAGGGTTTAGGGTTTTTAGTTTTTAGGGTTTAGGGTTCAGGGGTGAGGGTTCAGGGCTTAGGGGCAGTTGAAATCACCTTCTTGTAAGGAGATGCCAGAGCCGCGATCACCATTCTGTCGGTACTTACCTAGGCTGCTGCATTATTAGGGTCGCCTCTCCGGAGTCCACAGGAGGGCTATCATCATGTGGGTGGTTGTGTAGATTTTTTGCGTCCCCTGTCATCGAACACGGCACCCCTTTTTACAAGGACTCCCAAAAGATCCTCGTTTGGAGAACTACCCACATCGGGCGCACTGTGAGTCTCCCATTCCGGAGGCACTGCCCGTCCAGCGCGCGGCCGAGATGCCTTTGGGTTTAGGGTTTCGGGTCCCGTTACGACTAGGATGAGGTCGGCCGCTTCTGCCATGGTTACTGTTACTGCTGCTACATCTACGATGACTTCTATGATGATTACTAGCGCAGTAATCGTCGTCGTAGTAGTACTTTCTATTGCACTTGATAATCATAGTAGTGATTGCGGGTTTTTGCAGGTGAGCCGCAGGTGGCATTGGACTGGTAGAGAACTGCAGAGTCTCCTGCAACCCCCCAGCTACCCAGTTTTTGCTCGAACCTTGACCGTCCATGCCACCTTTCCGGCGCTCTATGGCTTTGAAGAAGAACCCCACACCCCAAATCCTGAACCCTGAACCCCAAAACCCTCAACCCTGAACCCTCCCCCCATCCCTATCCCCTAAACCCTAAACCCCAGAATCTCAACCCTAAACCCTAAACCCTAAACCCTAAACCCTAAACGCTAAACCCTAAACCCTAAACCGCAAACCCTGAACACCCTCAACCACTCTCAGGGCGGACCGTGGCTCCTGGTGATGCAGCTGGCCACCCCGAACCTCTGGGACTCCTTCTGCCAGCGCCTCCTTGAAAAACCCTGCACCCTAAACCCTAAACCCTAAACCCTAAACCCTAAACCCTAAACCCTAAACCCTAAACCCTGCACCCTAAACGCTAAACCCTAAACCCTAATAGGGTTCTTGAGTCTGGGGGCCTAGGGCATTGCATGGGTTTCTTGGATCTGTTGATAAGAAAGATTCTCTCATGCCCCAAACCCTAGAAACCATGTAAACACCATAAGCATTAAACATCCTATAAACCCTGGAAACCCCTAAAAACCCAAAACCTTACAAGCGTTGACCTTTTTTGGGGTTAGAGGTTAAAGTAGGGTTCGCGAGGCTTTAGGGTTTTTGGGCTTAGGGTGTGGAGCCGTAGGTTGGATGATTAGGGTTCAGGGTTTCGGGCTTCGGGGTTTAGGGTGGAGGGTTTAGGGTTTAGGGTTCAGGGTTTAGGGTTTAGGGTTCAGGGTTTAGGGTTTAGGGTTCAGGGGTGTTTGCGACCGCTCCAGGTATACCGCCGCCGTGAATGCCCAGTGGGCCAAGAATCTCGGCCACAGGCCACCAAGGGGGGCGCCCTTGTATGTCGGGTGTAGCATTTGGGGCTGAAGACTGCAAACGGGTGTTTCGCGGAACGCTGCACATGCTTATTTCTCCAGTATTGATCCCCTTTCATGTAATCACGGACATGTTTTTCTCATCCCTAAATAAGACTACCCCTCATAGACCCCCAAAAACCCTACAGTACGAATTTTTCGGAACCCCCCCACCCCTCCCTACGTTGAGAAACCCACGTCCTAAACCTCAAACCCTAAACCCCAAACATTATACCCTAAACCCTGAAACCAAAACACTAAACCCCGACTTTGAGAAACCCACGGCTCACAAGGACTTGGAGGTCCCATGAGGGTTCAATTGCAAACCTTGCAGGGTTGGTACTTTGTAGGGTTTGGGGGTTTAGGGCTTAGGGTTTAGGGCCTGGTCAGGGTTTAGAGTTTCGGGTAGCTGACAGACAAAGCCCCTAAACCCTAAACCTCAAACCCTGAAAGGTATGTTCTGACTGCCGGGGAGTACCTTGACCGCGCTGACCTCTGGCGTGGCGGCAACATCCGGGCCGTGCTGGAGGACAGGGCATAAGAGGCATCCCCTAAACCCCAAACCCCAAACCCCAAACCCCAAACCCCAAACCCCAAACCCCAAACCCTAAACCCGAAACCCGAAACCCTAGACCCTATTCGATCCCTAAACCGCAAGCGGGCCAAAAAGAGGGCCTCAGGATCACTGGGACCTCATCTCAGGAGTTTGAGGTACTTTTGGGGGTGGCCAAGGAGGATCCTAGCTGAATCCTAAACCGACCCTCAGGCCTAAATTTTTGAACCGTAAACCATAAACCCTACACCCAAAAAACCCCGTTTGCCGGTTGTAGTCGCCCACAGCTGCGTGTCCGTGGCCGCAGGTCATGCGCCAGGCCCCCGAGGTGCGAGCTGTGTAGTTCACTTAGCTCAGTTTGGGTTTAGGGTTTAGGGTTTAGGGTTTTGTGTTTAGGGTATCGGGTATAGAGTAGAGCCTGGGGATTGCGTGTTAAGGTTACGTAAGGTTTTGGGAAGGCATGGGGGTTGATCCGAATCTTGGACTTCTTTATACGGAACATCCTACAATAGAGATCCCATCCCCAAAGGCACCCCAAGTTAGCGAAAGCCTCCTGTGATTTTTGGTGCGTTTGTTGTTGGGTTTGGGGTTTACTTAGAGGACCGAGAGGGCTACCTCAGCTTGTTCGTGTTCTATTCCGCTACTGAAATCTACCTAATCCTTATTATACCGTACAGTACTCTC
>CAJNDS010002690.1:981490-1073438 GCA_905221605.1 Symbiodinium natans | reverse complement strand
TCTAAACCCTCTAAACCCTCTAAACCCTCTAAACCCTCTAAACCCTAAACCCTCTAAACCTAAACCCTAAACCCTAAACCCTAAACCCTAAACCCTAAACCCTAAACCCTAAACCCTAAACCCTGAACCCTGAACCCTAAACCCTAAACCCTAGCCCTAAACCCTAAACCCCCCATGTTCGCCCTTCTGGGGGCTTTGCAAATACAATGGCGGAGAGCGCCGGCACGACAAGCTCGTCCCGCTCTTCGTCGACGGAAGCTTCTCCTGGGCTTGGGGCGGTTGGGGCTATGAGGGGTTTGGGGTTTAGGGTTTAGGGCTTTGGGGTTTAGGGTTTAGGGTTTAGGGTTTGGGGTTTGGGGTTTGGGGCTTGGGGCTTTGGGGCTTTGGGGCTTTATGTGTTTGCAAGGTTTGGGGATGCGGGCTGAGCGCTTTAGCTTAGTTGCTTAAAGGTTAACCTTTGGGACTATTTGGGGGGTATACTACCCCTAAAAGGTTACCTACTCTACTACTAGGTTAGGGTTTGGGGATTAGGGGTTTAGGTTTTTTTTTGAGTTTAGGGTTTAGGGGTGAGGTGTTGAGGGGTTCAGGGGGTGATGGGTTTTAGGTTTTAGGTTTACGGTTTAGGGTTGGATGTTTGGGATGAGGCTAGTTTGTAATGCAACTACACGCTGAGGATGTAGGTGTTTGGGGCTCGCTTGGGGTAGGGTTTAGGGTGTCGGGCTCAGCGTAGGACTTTGGGGTGTAGGGTATACAGGAGTTGAGGCTGGTCTTGGGGCTTTAGGATTTAGAGCCAAGAGGCTCAAAATCCACCAAAAAAGATTATCCCGAAATCGGCCGAAACTCGCGTGCGTGCGTCCTTGGAGGAGGTGTGCAGCGGATGCAACCTGACGAAAAGCAGGAGGCGGTGCTGAAAGCCCTATAGACCTCCGGTTTTGGGGGTTTGGGGGGGGGGGACGAGAGTTCACAGAAACCCAAAGCCCCCAAGCATTGTTCGGCGAGGGGGGGGGGGGTTCTGCATTGAGGGCAGAATCGCGTGGCTGCTGTTGATACACTTCTAACGCAGCCTGAAGTCGACAGAAGCCTCTAATCGAAGACTCTTCGTAAACCCTAAACCCTGAACCCTAAATCCTAAACTCTAAACCCTAAACCCTACACCCTAAACCCTTCTTACAGGAAGCTTAGGGGGTTCAGGGCTGCGAGCCAAACATCCGATGAAACACTTGTAAAGCCACACAGAAACAGTGCAAAACCTCAAGCTCGAAGTGGAAGCCCTGTACTACTCATAAACTGCCACAACACCCCAGGTCCTAAACCCTGAGCCCTGAGCCCTATAAACCCTAAACCCTAAACCCTGAACCTTGAACCCTACACCCTAAACCCTAAACCCTAAATCCTAAACCCTAAACCCTAAAACCCTAGACCGTAAACCCCGTTGAGCCACCGTGCCTGAGAGTGCCAGTGGTGTTGCTGGCCTCAGTTGCATGGTTCACGTCTGAGGACTTTTTCAAGGTTCCAGAGACTAAACCCAGAAGGACCCCTACACGCCAAAGTCCTAAGCCTGAACCCGTAAACCCCGGAATCTAAACCCAAACCCCCCACACCCTGAATCCACCCAAAAGCGCCTGAGCCTACTATCCAAACCCTGAAGCCTCACAAGCCCTAAGCCCTCAACCCTAAACCCTAACCCCCTATAAGCCCTAAACCCTACACCTCTGAAGCCCTACGCCCCTGAAACCGCCGATTTTTCCTCAACCCTATAAACCCTAACCCCTATAAACCCTAACCCCTAATCCGTAACCCCCAAACCCTAACCCCCAAACCCCAAACCCCAAACCCCAAACCCCAAACCCCAAACCCCAAACCCTAAACCCTAAACCCTAAACCCTAAACCCTAAACCCCAACTGCCGCTTTGCTGCGGGGATGGGGATCCGAACCTGCGTCGGCCGAGCGGAGAAGACGACCACCACGCGGGCATACTGGTCGCAGAGGGGCATGCCTGGGGAGCGTGAGGGAGGGTTTCAGGGTTTCTAGGGTTTAGGGTTTAGGGTTTCGGGTTTTGTGTTTAGGGTTTAGGGTTTAGGGTTTAGGGTTTCAGGGTTTAGGTTTTACACCGTTTATAGGGTTTATAGGGTTTATAGGGTTTATAGGGTTTATAGGGTTTATAGGGATTATAGGGTTTATAGGGTTTAGTAGGGTTTATAGGGATTATAGGGTTTGTAGGGATTATAGGGTTTACAGGGTTTATAGGGTTTATGGGGTCTATAGGGTTTTTGGGCTTTATGGGGTTTATAGGGCTTTTTGGCTTTATGGGCCCCTAAACCCTAAACCCTAAACCCTTAGTAGTAATTACCCTAAGGCTCCAAGTATACAAATGATACCTACATTGGGGTCGAAAGTCGGTAAATAATACCTGCCTTGGGGCTACTTGGAGCCTTAGGGTTACCCTTCATATTAGCTAGTAGGCTTAACCCATAAAAAACTGTAGGTAAAGAGGGCTTCAGGTCGGGTTTAGGGTCGACCGTCTGCTGACACGGCGCGCACCCGCCGTGTTGAGAGACACTTTAGGTCTGAAGTCTGAAGCCCTAAACCCTAAACCCTAAACCCTAAGCCCTAAACCCTAAAGCACGCCCTTACGAGGCCTCGGTCCTCGCCAGCCGCAGGGTATGGGAATTTCCCAGCCCATGGACCGGTACGGCCTCCTGGAGACTTGTTCGGGGGGGTTGGGGTTTAGGGTTTAGGGTTTAGGGTTTAGGGTTTAGGGTTTAGGGTTTAGGGTTTAGGGTTTAGGGTTTAGGGTTTAGGGTTTAGGGTGGAGGGTTTAGGGTTTAGGGTTTAGGGTTTAGGGTTTAGGGTTTAGGGTTTAGGGTTTAGGGTTTAGGGTTTAGGGTTTAGGGTTTAGGGTTTAGGGTTTAGGGTTTAGGGTTTAGGGTTTCGGGTTTCGGGTTTAGGGTTTAGGGTTTAGGGTTTAGGGTGTAGGGTTTAGGGTTTATTGTTTAGGGTTTAGGGTTTAGGGTTTAGGGTTGAGGGTTTAGGGTTCAGGGTTCAGGGTTTAGGGTTTAGGGTTGAGGGTTCAGGGTTTGGGGTTTAGAATTTTGGCTTGAGAGTTTAGGCTTTAGGGTTAACTCTCTCCCGGAACCGTAACCCTAAACCCTGAACCCACACATAACACCACTTACGGTCCAAGCACAGGAGCCCCTGTCCACGGCTCACGGTGTGAGCCGAACGGGCAGTTTCCCAAATGACGGCTTAGGGTTAAGTGTTTGGGGTTTGCGATTGTCAACATTATGTAGTCGGTTTCTACACGGATTAGTGAAAAAGGGTTTGTGTGTGTGTGTATATAATGATCATAATCAACATAATGATGATAATAATAATCATAATATCATAACAGTAATAATAAATACAGCCTCCTCCTCTTCTGTATATATGTATATATATATATATATTGTATACATATATTGTATACATACATATGTATTTGTATGTATATATATATATACACACGTATGCGCATGGGGGTGTGTTGATTTTGCAAGTGCCGGCCTGCGTTGGGGCCCGCCGAAGCCCAGCCGTTCGTCACCTGCAAGGGTGCATTGGTCACGTTAGTCAATATCCGAAGTACTAAGCTCTAAACCAAGTAGGGCCCTCAACCCCTAAACCCTAAAGCCTAAACCCCTAAACCCCAAACCCCGAAACCCCAAACCCTAAACCCTACCAAAGCCTGAAAGCTAAACAACTATTTCCAACCATCTCACTTGCCCTATTTTGGAGTAGACCCTGGAAACAAAAGTATACTTTTTAGGTATCGGTATAAGTAGCTATAGTAGGAACCCAGAACCAAAACAAGTACCTTACCTTAAACCCTAAACCCTAAACAATAAACAACAAATTTGTTTGATACCTAAGCAAAAGCCAAAACTCAGGTTGTCTGCCTGCATGGTTACCACGCCCGGCACTTGGTGCCGGCCGCAGCCCGGGAAGGAGACCTTGGTGAGGATGTCCTGGGAAGCCCCAAGAAACCTAACACCCTAAACCCTAAACCCTAAACCCTAAACCCTAAACCCTAAACCCTGATGTTGACCTCACATTTATGAATGGGGTGGTAATCGTAATATTCGGGCCAGAGGGCCCCAGCCCAAGACTACTTTCCATTACGGGAGGTTTTCGGGCTGATGTGTGTAAACAAGTCTATATAGGGGGGTCCGATGAAAAAGATAATGGGGTGACAATCGCGAAATTTGGCTGGCCAGGAATCGAAAATTTTTCTGAACATGGCTTAAGAGTTCCATTGCAGAGAAGACTTCTGACCCCCCACAGACCCCTGACCCCAGACCCCCAGAATCCTTATTATTGACACCCCCTCTTTTTTCCACCCCTCCAAGCCCGGCAAGATTTGGGGGGGGGGGGGGTATTAAAGCGACGTTAACATTAAACCCTAAACCCGAAAGCCTAAACCTTAACCCTCATGCAGCTTAACGCCCGACCCTAAGACCCTAAGACAATCCTGCGGTGATGTTGCGGTCTGTTGCTTCTGCGTGACCTTGAATGCAGAGCGACGTCCGTCACAACATCCCTCCCAAAACCTCAAACAAAACATTGAAACCCCAACCCGAAGCATCTCAAGTCTTAAGCATCAGAACCCTATGTAATATCCAGAGGGAGGACCCTGAGCACTGAAAGACCCTCCAACCCTACAACTTGACATCCTAAACCCTAAGCCCCAAACAGGCTTTAGAGTCTAAACCCTAAAGCCCAAACCCCCATCCCTAATCCCTAAACCCCAGACCCTAAACCCCAAACGCCTAAACCCCAAACCCCAAACCCTAAACCCTAAACCCCCCTAAACCCTAAACCCCAAACCCTAAACCCTAAACCCTACATCTCCTCCTCTCTTTCCCCTCCCCCCCCCGAGCGTCCTCCGCCTCCCGGAGTCCAATCAAAGGGGTGGACTTCCGGATGGACAGGAGCTCGCCTTACTAAGTCTTGAGGACTACAGGGCTTTAGGGTTTAGGGTTTAGGGTTTAGGGTTTAGGGTTTAGGGTTTAGGGTTTAGGGTTTAGGGTTTAGGGCTACTTGGAGGTCGCCTAAGTCACTCGAAGACACGTCGTTGTATGGGCCCTGAATATTGTCCCTTAGCTCCGTTAAAGGGTTTTGAAGTATGGTCCCTTGGGTTGTACAGGGTATACAACAGGTATATAAGGGGTCCCCTTGTTTAAGGGTCAGGTAGCATGAAACTGCCCTAAGGCTTGAGGGTTGCAGGGTCACAGGGTTCAGGTAGTTGCAGGGTTTAGGCGGTTACGGGGTTACAGGGTTAATGTGGTTCCAGGGTTGAGGTGGTTACAGGGTTACAGGGTTGAAGGGTTTAGGTGGTTACAGGGCGACCGGGTTACAGCGTTACAAGCTGCAGGTTTCGGGTTCAGGGCTTAGGGTTCATAGGGAAATTCATGAACAAGAGGGTCTACTTCTTGCAGTGGTATCTGAAGGGTGGGAAGAGCAGCAGGGAAACACTTGAAGATGAAGGGTCGCTTCGAAACTAGAGCCTCTTAAGCAGCAACTAAGGAATGACAGTTCTGCAACATGCATTCTGCACGTAAGAGCAGTAGACTCCTGCAGGGGCGATGTGGGCTAAACGTAGGGACAGGCCGCATGCATGCTTTCCGGCCCAGCAACACCAGCCCTAAACCCCTACTTCAACCCAGTTAAGGGTTTAAGGGTTTAAGGGTTTAAGGGTTTAAGGGTTTAAGGGTTTAAGGGTTTAAGGGTTTAAGGGTTGAAGGGTTTATGTGTTTAGGGTTTAAGTGTTTAGGGTTTAAGGGTTTAGGGTTTAAGGCTTAGGGTGCTGTTGCCAGACTAGTTGCAGAACTTTGCAGTGGTGACTCTGGCCATCTCCTTGGACGTGAGATGGGCAATTCGTGCGTTCGCGCCACCCTAATCCCTAAAACCCCTAAACCCCTAAACCCTAATCCCTAAATTGGTCCCTAAAGGTTTAGGTCTTTGCTTGCGGTGTATATTAAGGGCTCCCCCTAATGATCCCCTCCCGCTAACCCCCCCCCCCCAATATTAAATACGCCCCTTAAACCCTAAACTCTAGACCACAGATCGGGAGTATTCAATATTAGGGGGTAGGGGGGGGGGGGGGGGGGGGTTGAAAATTAGGGGGAACTCTAAACCCTAAACCCTAAACCCTAAACCCTAAACCCTAAACCCTGAACCCTGAACCCTAAACCTTAAACCCTAAACGGGTGACAGCCCTGGCCTTCCAAACCCCGAACCCCGAGCCAAATTGGGAGGACCCAGGAAGCAGATCCCTGTCAAACGGACCAGTCTTCAAGGAGAGGGCTTAGGGTTTAGGGTGTAGGGTGTAGGGTGTAGGGTTTAGGGTTTAGGTTTTAGGGTTATAGGTTTTTTGGTTTAGGGTTTAGGGTTTCGGTTTAGGGTTTAGGGTTCTGGGTTTAGGGTTCTGGGTTTAGGGTTCAAGGTTTAGGGTTAAAGGCGATTTTGGGGTTGTTTTGCGCTGTTTTGGGGATGCTGAGAGTTGATAGGGGTTTAGTTTTCTGTTTTTTATTTTGCCTTTTTGAGTGTTGGCAGTGTTGTTTTTGGCTCCAGGGATCTTAGAGGAGTCTAAGGGAGGGGAGGTAGCCCAACGCTCCTTCAACATCTTTTGTTAATCACCCAGCTTTCGAGCACCTCTTTTGACTCCCAAAAAATCCTCAAGGCCCCGAACCTGAACGCCGCAACCCTGAATTCGTTACATTGGCCCCTTAGTATTAAGGGCCCACACATCAGAACCCTTTCAAGAGGGTAAGGGGTATTTTTCGGGGTCATGTAACTACCCTCAGATAGACCCCACAACCAGAAGCCTTAAACCCTAAACCCTAAACCCTAAACCCCTAAACCCCAAACCCCAAACCCCAAACCCTAAACCCCAAACCCTAAACCCTAAACCCTGAACCCTAAACTAGCCCCGTGGCTTCTTCAAAGCAAAGTTGCAGGAGTCGGCCGCAGTTGGGGGTCCCGTAGGAGGGGTCTCATGAGCTCCCATTTCTCCTTGTTCTTGTCAGACACCTCCGAAGTTTAGGGTTTAGGGTTAGGGTTTAGGGTTCAGGGTTTAGGGTTTAGGGGTTGTTTAGGGTTGAGGGTTTAGGGTTTTAGGGTTCAGGTTTTAGGGTTATATAGGGTTTAAGGTTGTATAGGGTATAGGGTTTAGGGTTTAGGGTTTAAAGTTTAGGGTTTAGGGTTATAAAGGCTTGGGGCTTGGGTTTTAGGAATTGGGGGGGGGGGGGGGCGGGCTGAGGGTTGAGGGTTTTGATTTCGGTTTTGTTCATGGTCGCCATGGTTCAGCTTCTGAGGAAAGCCCTAACCCATCATAGCCGTCTTAGCCATTGAGAACCGCCTCGCTCATCCATTCCCTACCCTGTTTAGGGTTTAGGGTTTAGGGTTTAGGGTTTAGGGTTTGCTGGACTCCACGTACCAACCAGCTTTATGGGTTGCACCCCAAAACCCTGCACCCCTAAACCCCAAGCCCTACACCCCAAGCCCTAAACCCATGAATCCAGGCTGAGTTCTACGATAAACCCTTCACTATTCCGAGGCACGGGAAGACCTGTGCCGAAGGCTGAGCGCTCGCCCGTGAAGTCAAGGAGGTTGAACCTTCTCTGGGATGGTTTAGGGTTTAGGGTTTGGGGATTAGGGTTTAGGGCTAAGGGCTTAGGGTTTGGGGTCTGGGGTTTAGGGTTTAGGGTTTCGGGTTCAGGAATTTAGGGATGTAGGGTCATACCAGAAAAATGACTATTATTAGTTTCTTTTTCCATTTACCTACAGTTTGGCAGTAACTCCCCCTTACTTAGTATGTAGAACCCATAAAACTGCAGGTAAAGAGAGTCCGAGGTATACACGAAACTTCTATGTGGTGATTAAGAACCCCCCCCCAACTTTATGAATTTAAAACCCCTGTACTACCCTTATAAGGACGAACATGTTTACTTTTTTTGGCGGGGGGGGTGGAAACTCCTAAGGGGTCTATGCCCAAAACCCTAAACCCTAAACCCTAAACTATGGCAGTGTGAGGAGCCAGTCTCCGCTGTTGTAGCTGTCTCGGTCCATGGACTTCGACCGCAGTAGCTCGTCCCCTGCACAGCTTCGGCTTTTTTAGGGTTTTAGGGTTTTAGGCTTTTAGGGTTTTAGGGTTTAGGGTTTAGGGCTTAGGGTTTAGGATTTTAGGGTTTGAGGGCGTTGGATGGGGTAAACTGGGATGCTGTCTTTAGCGGCTTCTGGTTTATCAAGACTAGTTATGAGGGGACTCAAGTTCGCTCTACAATCCCCCCCGCCTTCCCTCAACTGGGGGCCATAGTCTATATAAACCCTGGACCATGTTATTATCTCGAGGGCTTAGGGCCCCTCAGTCCGAAAGCCTACAAGCCCAGAAGCCCTCAGCTCTATTGCGTTTCGGTTTTGGGATATCAACGGCTTGGGCGGTTGGGGGTGCAGGCTCTTTAAGTCTTTAAGCCCCAAAACTCTCAATTCCCTTCACTGTTTAGGATATTTTAGGATATAGGTACAGTATAATTCGGTGTTTTTACGGTTTTAGGGGTTGAACCTGCCCATTTTTGTAGATTCAGCTCGTGGGAGTTTGTACGTACTGAGTGCCATGCAGCAGAAGGTAGATCCCATGAAGAAGCGTTTTGTTGTCCCTTCTATCCTCAAATAACAACATCATATACACTCGCCAACAGAAATTTAAGCCTTGTTTCGTCTGGCAAAAGCACAGAGACAGTTGCTCACGGAATCCGAAATACCCCAAAGCCCGCATCCTCGAACAAGCAAACCTGAAGGATTTAGGGATTCCGGTGTGGCAAGCCATTGCTAGGGGGTTCAACTGACGCGTTGCAATTCAAAGTCAAAACGTCGGACCCTAAACCCTAAACCTTAAACCCTGTAAGTCCTAAAGCCCGTTTTCTCCATCTGTAGCCCAGCCCACCCCTGAGCAGTACGAGCAGTACGTGCTCGCCCACCCCTGAGTCACGCAAGCCCAAACCAGGTTTTAAAATTTGGGTTAGGGTGTCGGGTATAGATGTGGGGTTTAAGGGTCTCAAAACACGTGCAATCGGGTTTAGGGTTTAGGGTTGTTTAGGGATTAGGTGTAGAGATTCAGGGTCTCGAGAGAAGTGCAATCTCTCCCCCCCCTCACCTCCCTAAACCCTAAACCCTAAACCCAAAACCCTAAACCCGATGCGGAGCTGCAATTGGTATTGTAGAAAGGAGTTAGTGTTGGAAGTTGGAAGGGTTAATGAACCCGGTAATCGTATTTGGCTCAAGATGGGCTTGAACAGAAAGCCACAAGTTAAAAAAGAAGTGCCTGGGTGCTTAGGGTTTGGTAAGGGTGTGGGTTCCTTCCCCCTTTCCTTCCCCCCTGGGTTGCTCTTATCCGTGTTCTTGGTTGTTTCTTGGTTCGATCTGGGAAATATAAGTTCAGGGCGATTAGGGGAGTTGATTTCCTTCCTTGGTTGTCCCCCCGTAGGTTATGAGCCCAAATTAGGTTCCCTGCGGTTAAGTGTTCTTTCAAGGTTTTGGGATCAAGAAGCAATGCCTTCTCCGAAGCGATGGCTCCAACTTGCCTCGGATGGTGGACAAGATGGTGGAGCTGGAAATGGTGCAGCTGAGTCTCTGGGTGAAAGAGCGGTGTTGGAAGAGGTGATTCCCGACGCTGAAGAACATCTGGAAGAGGCCTTGGTTGCAGAAAGCCCCAATGTGGGTATGAATCCCAATAGGGATATGGTTAGCAATGCTGAAGCTGAAGGACGTGCTGTTTCTGTACCGCCAAAGCCTGGTGAAAAAAGGAACTGGGATGCGACTGGTGGCATAGATCGTGAAATGGAGGTGACTGTTTTACGAGTGTTACACAAACACGGGTACCAGCCGTCGTCTTCGACTTCGGGTCGAATGGTAGACCAAGAGTCTCAGACCGATCTGATTGGAGAAGTGCTATTAACCCAGCTGTGCCACCCAACAGCCAGCAAGACAAAGATGATCAAGTTCCGTTCCATTCTGGCGTTCCGTCCGGCCTCCGGGGTGATACATGGCCCCCTGCCTCTAGAGAGAGAGACCCAACCCTTCGGCTGTTGGGAATAAACATCACAGTTTACTTCTGAACCCAACCCGACGCCCCGGAGTTAAACCTGAGAACCTGTTCGCAGAGCAAACAAAGTTGTGAAAAACCTGAAAGGTTAGAAAATAGCTCCCGCCAGCGACCAAATAGCTCGCGCCATCACCAAACCCTACGAGCACAGAGGGAGGGGACATACAACAAACCTCTAGTGCCCTGATAAGGGCCCTAGAGGTTTGACGCATGCGCCGTCCCTTCGTGCTCGCAGGGTTTTACACCAGGGAAATCACGCCCAAAAACCCGTCATCGTGGCTCCATGAGGGTTGCGAATACGCCTCTGGTATGCGTAGAATATGCTTGCAATCCCACGAAGGGATATACATCTCAATTGACTCAAACGACCCTCTCCCCAAAAAAGGGTGGTTACCGAAACATCTGGACTGTGGGCAGGTTTATGGGGCCACGATTACATCACCAGCACTATTTTTGGGCAGGCTATGGAGCCATCGTGGGACTAGTAAAACACGTTCTGTTGAAGGCTTTCCTTGCGTGTCAGTCGTAGGCAGTTGTAGTCTGCAGTTGCTGCTAGCCTTGAGGCGGTCTCATGTACAGTTGCTAGGTGCCCGTAGTTTGTAATTGCTTGTATGCTGCCATGTACTTCGGCTCTAGGGAAGGCTATGGAAGTAAACCCTTGGAGCCGTGAGTAAGCTTGTATAGCGCGCAGTGCTGCTTGTTTGTCCCGCTGTGGTTGTTTGTTGTGGTTTGACGTCTGTAAAGTAGAAGCTGGGGCCATAGTCCTTGCGTGCCAAAAAGATCACATCTGCGCGAACTTCGCTATCATGCAGGGCCAGCCTGTTCAACAGAAAGGCATCAGCGTACGTGTATTTGCAAGTTGCGCCGCTCGTGAAGAGCATATGTGCACTCAACTTTAATTTACTTGCCAAGCGCAGGAGGAGCGATGGTGATGAACTTGCTCCGTGCCCAGGTCCGTACCCCAAGTGGTTGAAGGTTCCCTAATTAAGCTTTCTTAATGCCCGAACCTGTGTGCAGAGGGCCTGCAAGAACGACCTGGATTAGCTACGCAGGGCTCTTGTTTGCAAATTTTACGCTATTTGAGACATAACACGCCCCTAACCTCTAAGACCATGTGTCGCGTCTGCAGAAACGCATTCCGCGCAGGCCACTGCTCTAATGCCGGCTAACAGGCGCGGCCGGCCTTCAGGTGCGCAGGTCTGAGGTGCCAGAGGTCTAAGGTCAGGTGCGAGAGGCTCAAGGTCAGGTGTCCGACATGCTGTAAATATGCAGTGTGTGTCCTCGCCCTGACGATCGAGCCAAGGAGGAGTGTTGAAGGCATTCCTTGCATGTCAGTCGTAGGCAGCTGTAGTCTGCAGTTGCTGCTAGCCTTGAGGCCTCATGTGCAGTTGCTAGGTGCCCGTAGTTTGTATTTGCTTGTATGCTGCCATGTACTTCGGCTCTAGGGAAGGCTACGGAAGTAAACCCTTGGAGCCGTGAGTAAGCTTGTATAGTGCGCAGTGCTGCTTGTTTGTCCCGCTGTGGTTGCTTGTTGTAGTTTGAAGTCTGTAAAGTAGAAGCTGGAGCCATAGTCCTTGCGCCTGTGCCAAAAAGATCACATGTGCGCGAACTTCGCTATCAGGCAGGGCCAGCCTGTTCAACAAGTTCCCTAAAAAAGGCGGCTACCCAAATATCTGAAACCCTGCGAGCACCAAGGGAGGGGACATACGACAAACCTCTACGACCCGCAGGCCCTCGCAGCCCCTTAAAAGACAGGTTTCCCGAAACATCTGAACTGTGGACAGGTCATGGGGCCACGCTTACGTTACCAGCGGTGGGACTAGTAAAAAGGTGCGAGCAAGGGAGGGGGACACACGACAAACCTCTAAGACCCGCAGGCCCTAACAGCCCCTCAAAAGAAAGGTGGCTTAGGCTTTTACACTGGTTTTGCCGAAACAACTGAACTCTGGGCAGGTTATTATGGGGCCACGATTACGTTACCAGCACAGTTTTTGGGCAGGCTATGGAACCATCGTGGGACTAGTAAAATACGTTCTCGAAAAACGGCGGTTACCCAAACATCTGAAACTCTACGAGCAACAAGGGAGGGGACATACGACAAACCTCTAAGACCCGCAGGCCCTCACAGCCTCTTAAAAGAAAGGCCTTTTTATTCCGGCGCTGTGAGGTTTTGTGGGTCTTAGAGGTTTGTCGGTTTTCCTTTCCCTTGGTGCTCGTAAGGTTTCAGATGTTTCGGTGACCACCTTGTTTTGGGGAGAGTGTGGTTTAAGTAAGGTGAGATGTTTATCCCTTCGTGGAACTACAAGCATTCTATGTGCATAGCCAGAGGCGTATTCACAACTCTTATGGAGCCACGATTACGTTACCAACACAGGTTTTTAGGCGTCATAGGGTTTTAAGGTCTTTTTGCCTGGTGTCAAACCACACAAGCTCAAAGGGAAGGGGGACATACGACAAACCTCTAGGGCCCTTACCAGGCATTGGAGGTTTGTCGCATGTCCCCTCCTCCGGAGCTCGTAGGGATTGGTGATGGCGCAGGCTATTTTGTCGCTGGCGGGGGGCTATTTTCTAACCTTTTTGGTTTTTTTCTCACAACTTTGTTTGCTCTGCGAACAGGTTCTCAGGTTTAACTCCGGGGCGTCGGGTGGGTTCAGTACTAAAGTGCGGTGTTTATCCCTTTGTGGGAAGAGTCCCAGGAAGCCAAAAACCTGTGTGCGCTGGTAACGAAATCATGGCTCCGGACAACTGGTAAAGGGGAAACGGAAGCTAGCACCCGGCACGAATTATTTGGTCGCTGGCGCGAGCTGTCGCAGGGGAGGTTTTGTCCCAACTCTGCCTAAAGGTTCGAAACAATCCTGGATGTAATCTAGGATTTAAACCCTGAGACACCACACGAGCTTTCCCCACAGAGCGATCATCTCAATCTACTTAAACCACCCTTTTTATGGGCATGTATGACTTTTCCCGAAGAGAGGCGTGTAAGTCACAACGCGTTGGAGCACGTTATGGCGCTTTTTCTGTGGTTTCCCCCAAGAAGAGGCCAAGAAGAGGCAGCAAATCATAACGTGGTGTGCGCATTCAAGAAAATAACTATACTATAGTACTCTTTTATACGTCACCCACGTTCTGATTTGCTGCCTTTTCTTGGGGAAACCGGCCATAACGTGCTCCTGCGCGTTATGATTTGCGTGCCTCTATGGGGGAAGGCAAAGCAGCAGCGAACGCCCCTTCAATGTTGCAGGACGATTTTACGTCTGCCGGTCCGATCACTCTTGCTCACGCATTGAATGACATCGAGACGTTCTGATTTTCGGGCTTTGGCCGCAGGTGCATATTGGCGCATATTCACAACCCTTTTGAGCCGCGTCTACGTTGCTAGCACATGTTTTTGGGCGTCCCGCTCCCAGATTGGGCGCTAGTTGGTTAGTCAAAGCACGTTATGATTTTCGGGCTTTGGTCATGGCTCTTTTCCCACAAAAGGATAAACATCTCAATTTACGTAAACCACCTTTTTTAAGGAGCGTGTTTTACAGCCCCTAAAACACAGGGGCAGGTGGGGTGCTTGTTGCGTACGCTGAAGGCCCCACCTAAAGGTTTGTCGCGTGTCCCTTCCCTTCGTGCTCGCAGGGTTTGGTGAGGGCCGTAGAGGTTTGTCGTACGTCCCCTCCCTTCGTGCTCGTAGGGTTTCGTGCCAGATGTTTCGAATCTTTTCGCAGAGCAGGCAAAGTTGGGACAAAAACCTCCCTGGGACCAAATAGCTCGCTCCAGACGTTTCCCCTACGACCAAATAGCTCGCGCCAGATGTTTAGAACCTTTTCGCAGAGTTGGGACGAAACCTCCCTTGCGACCAAATAGCTCGCGCCAGCGACCGAATAGCTCGTGCCAGCGACCAAATGGATCACGCCAGGTGCTAGTTGCTTAAAGCTTCCCCCTTACCAATCGTCCGGAGTCCGGACTAACCTCTTTTAGGGGACAGATCATGGAGCGATTACGTTGCCAACACACTGGTTTTTGGCTGCCTGGGATTCTTCCCACAAGGGGATTAACCCAGCTGCGCAACCCAGCCAGCAAAACAAAGATGATCAAGTCCGTTCCGTTCCGGCGTTCCGTTCCGGCGTTCGGTTGTGGCGTTCCGTTGCGGCGTTCCGTTCCGTTGAAGGGCTGGGTGCTTGTGTCGTCCAAACATGTCCAAACAATAATTGCAAACGCTTGCTCGCGCCGCCTCGGCAACCGGGCCGGCCGACGTCCCAAGGCCCAGGAAATTCCCACAACCCGTCAAAGCAGATCCCAACCAAATCACCCTAGGGTTGGACGAGGGGGGTGGGAGGTGTGGGGGTGTCCAGATGGGGGTCTCAGGGGGGTGTTTTGGATGTCTGTCGTCTGCAGGGTTTGCCCTGAGATCGACCGTGAATGCTCTTTCCTCGCTTATCATTTGGATTTGGATGATGCTTGACAAGCTGCAGCAAGTTTATACGAAGATTTCATCACAATGGTTCACAACTGTCTGACTTGTTCACAAGCAACCCCAATGATTAGTGGGGTTGGGGATCACGTGTTTACGGAAAAGACGCATTGCCAGCATTGCGTGACGATTGTGGACACCGGCCTTCCAGGCCCAGAAATCCACACGAATATGGGGAGGGTCCCGGGGGGGTCCGGCTGTTTCTTGGGTTCTTGGCCACCCTCTGTAGGAGCTGCCGACAGGCACCCACTGGGGTCCCACAGTGTGGGGGGGGTGCTTGTTCCGAACACCGTTTCGGAGACCGAGGCGAATTTGGGCCCAGTGCTCTGAATGGAGTTCAGTAGCAAGCGACATTGATGGCAGCATAGATCACAAACTGTGAGGTACCACATCAAGCACGAAACAGCCTACGTTCCGTTACAGCTGTTCCGGTGTTGTGTTCCATTCCGTTCCGGCACTCCGTACCGGCGCTCCGTTCCGTTCCGGCGTTCCGTGTTGCGGCGTTCCGTGCCGGCGTTCCGTTCCGACGTTCCGTTCCGTTCCGGCGCTCCGTTCCGTTCCGGCGTTCCGTTCCGTTCCGGCGCTCCGTTGTGCTCCGGCCTTTGCGTTCCATTCCGTTCCGGCGTTCCGTTCCGTTCCGTTCCGTCGTTTTGGGTGATATTATAAGCCCCCCGCCTCTAGAGACAGAAACCCAACCCCTCGGCTGTTGGGAACAAGCGACCAGGAGGCCGTTGAACAAGATCAAAAAGGGTCCATCTTCGAGTTCCCAAGGTGGTGGAAGCGGTCACAAACAGAAGGGTGCGGACGGCTTTGAAGCTGCACCTGCTGCTGAATACGCCATGGGGGAGGAGGAGATCCTACAGATGGAGGCTGAACGGTTGCGACAGCTGTCAGAAGAAGAGGACGAGATGCGACAGGTTTCTGAAAGGGACGGTTTTCGGAAAGACGAGCATCTGATCCAAGCGTGTGATGGCACAATGTGGGAATTGCACCTCCATGAAGATGGGAGACAATATTATTACTGCCTGGATACGCACGAAACCAAGTGGACATTGCCGGTGGTAGGTGAAAAGGTGAAGAGTGACGAGGTGGTTGGGTCTCCTTTGGGCAATGAGCTGGAAATGGAGGCGGCACTGGATTCTTCATCCTCTACTCCGAAGACTGAGTCTACGAGGGCATTCCAGGGTAGTGTAAATAGTTTAGGTGAAAAAGATTTTTCCTCTACTATCAGGGATAGCGGTCCTAGGGCTGATGGTGACGCCCCGACCTCGGGTTCTCCTGATGAGGAAGGGATTCCTGGGAACCAAGCCAACATCGCTGGAGCTCAACACCTGGATCGGGAAGAAACAGAAGCGCTTTCTGAGGGTGGGGCAGCGATGGAATTGGTGGATCCAGAAGAGAAAATGCCCAATGAGGTGATCGGAACTGTGTCGGCTGCAGAAGAGCGAGTGGTGGATGTGGTACCTGTTGTTCAGGAAGGTGGTCCTGGAGATTCGGAGGATGGAGAGAAAAAGTTGTGTGTTACGACTGAGGAGGTCTCTTCGTTTGGTGCCAAGAATTCTGCCATTCAAGGGGAAAAAGAAGCTTCTGGAATAGCTGGAGACACGGATGATCTGAAAAATGAGGCCTGGAGCGCCAATGATGCGCGGGTTGATGCGCCAGATATTACCTGGAGTGCGAAGGAAGCACGGGTTGAGGTGCATGTGGTGGTACGTTCCACGGGCGACTGCAACAATGGGGCGCAGGTCTCCGCAGCAGCTGATGATGGAGGTTCACAGGTGGACGCACTGGTGCAACCTGAAGTTAGCAGCGAGGAACGAAATGACAAGGGCTACACCGGAGCCAATGAGGCAGCTGTGGTCAATGATGGTGGAAATTCTCCTTTGGAGGCCATGGAACCAAAGGAGCCTGCGGTGGAAGAAAGCGTGCCTGCCGTGGATGATCGACTCAATTGCCCTGCAGTGGAAGAAGATTTGCCTGCTGCAGAAGGTGAGACAAAGGACTCCAATGATGGGTCCACTCCCATGAAGGGAGAAGCGTTGCCGTCTGGAAGTTCACCGGAAGTCGACACCGAGCGAACTACAGCAGATGAGGCAAAGCCGTTGGCGGAGAAAAAGGGAGGTCCTGAAATCCAGGAGCACAAAAAAGATGAGCTTGTGGGACTCGTGGAGCAGGACGAGCAGTGTGACCCAAAGGTGAAGACAAAGGATGCGCCAGGAGCCGATGATACAGAGATGGTTTCTGAAGAGCGTGTAAAGAAAGTGCCCCGAGCGGGAGCCTTGGAGTCACCTGGGCCACATTGCTATCAAGAGGGAGATGAGATCATGGGTCTAGTGCGCTGCATCAATGGGTATGGAGCCTTTTTGGACCATGGGGATATGAATGTATTGATTCCTGCAGAAGGGAACAATGCATATCAGTTCAAGTTTGGTGATACTGTCAATGGAACAGTGAAACGAGTGGAAGATGATGGTACCATAATCTTGGACACCTTTCTGGTTTTGGAAGAGGACGTGGAGGACTCTTCTTCGACGCTGCGGAAGTGGAAACCCAGCGGCTGGAGTACGTGGTGGACGGATTCATGGTATGCTGGTCAATGGTACCAAGATTCCAACGGTCAATGGGACTGGAAACAGGAGGAAGAGCAATCCGATGAAGAGCTTGTGGTACAGGAGTTGTCTTCTGAAGAACGAAAAGAAAGGCAACTTTATGGAGAAAAGATCTACAAAGCTCTTCTGGAGAATGGAAATGAAGAGGAAGCCTATGTTGGCAAAATTACTGGGATGCTGTTAGGTCGGCCGATGGAAGATTTACAGGAGTGTGTTGCGGATCAGGCATTCCTCAATGCGGAAGCTCGGCGCGCGTATGGCATCTTGCAAGATGATGGTTGGAAGCCTGATGGTACAGAAAGCACAGGCTTGGGGAAGTTAACCACTTTTTCCCGAACACAGTACCACAACGCGCTTTTCGAACTGGCATGTAGAAAAAGGAGATTTTCTCGACCTTGTGGGTGAAGCGGTGGCAACGGTGCTGAATCAAGGGGAAGATGAGTTTTGGAACGCGCTTTGGTTGGACACCAAGCTATTTTTGCAGGAGCTTGATGGTGCAGTGCAATCCATGAGCAAAAGGGAGAACAAGCCAATGGAAGCCTACATGGATCCTGACCAGTACAAAAAGGCTTACATGACACCAAAGACGGTGTTGTCACCTGGTTACAGCAAGCTGTGCAGGTTCTTCAATAAGGGAAGGTGTCGCAATGGCGATGGGTGTCCCTATGAGCATCGTCGGTACGGTGAAGGTTGGCCAGAAGGGGGGTCAACTGATCCAAAGAATAGCCAAGAAGCTGATGATGAGGACGGGAACATCGGTGACCCTCCCACAGAGGAAGGTACAGTGGATGAGGCACAGCAGGAGCGGGAGGATTTAGCCTTCCGGGCCAAGTACAATTTTGGCAAAGGTGCATCAAAGGGTGAGCCTACGTCGGGTGAGCCAAAAGGTCGTCTGTGTCTGTATTACAATCAAGGTGGTTGTAAATATGGGACTACATGCAGGTATCTTCACAACGATGACATAGCATTGGAAGGGACTTGGGAGCCCGGCAAAGCTTGGGACAATGCTTCCAGGAAGTCACTAAGGGACGCAGGGTTCCACCATTGCTGTTTCGATTATTACCTCAGAGGACGTTGCCGGAAAGGGTTAAATTTCTGCAAGTACTCCCATGACGAGATGTCAGAGGAGCGGCTGTCGCTCCTGAAACACTTGGTACAGGTGGCCAATCAGGTCCGGTTTGAAAAAGAGAGAGGATGGGAGCTTACGGATAGAAGCACTTTTCAGCCACCTGCAAGTGGGGGAGCTGAATCTTCCTCATCCTCGGCACCGAAAGCACTGCAAATGACCAATGTGTCACAAAAAGATGGTGAAAAAGGTACTCTGGATGAAGCAGAAGCTGATGAACAAAAGAATTCAGTGGCTGCATCCACTAGTACTCAGCTTCACAATCCGGAGGAGCCGATTGAAAATTGGATGGCTCGCAACGCACACCTGTGGGTGTATACCCCTCATGTAAGTGAGGTGATGATTACGCTTGGTGTGACCAATGTGTCGGACTTGCAAGAGTTCATCTTTGTGGAAGATTTGGTTGACAAAGGGATCAACAAAGTGACCGCATGCAAAATTCTGCAATTGGTGGGTGAGGTCCGATATCGACCGGGAGGACCGGAAAAGGCAGTTCCTTCTGATGCATCTGTACGGGTACAACAATCTTCTGGGAACAAAGGGACTGGAAGAGCGGCGGTGCGAACCCTCACTCAGGTGCGTGAAGCTGAAGACTCCGGTGCAAAAACTATGCCGAGAGGTTCCTATCGGGAGCTTTTTGATAAGGTCAGGTACCGTGATGGTTGGACGCTTGCGCAGAGGTCTCCGTTGTGCGTACAGAAGCTGCGGTTGGTGGGAGTTGGAATGCCGCCGGTGAATCCACCAACGAAAAAGTATCGGTCAAGATCAAACCCTGTAAGAAGGGGAAGGCCCTTGCTGGACAAAAAACAGGTGCGACAGGTGCCACGATCTCGGTCACAACGACGAGTGCAACTGGCGGAAGTGGTGGAAAAACCGAAGCCACTGGAGCCGGTGAAACCTCGTGGTGGTTTGTCGTATCCATTCAGCAGAGCGTGGGCAGATGTGGTGGATGATGATGACCAGGCGGAGGCTTTGGTCTCGTATGCCGCTTCCTCAAGCGATTCAAGCGAGGAGGAGACCAATGCGGTACAACGCCTGAAGGAACTCTTTTTGCAAGAAAGGGATTCGTGGAGAACTGCGAGTCGTGGCAATGTTCCACAAAGTGGTTCTTCAGGCTCCAATGATGGGCCGAAAAAATCGGTTCACCTTGGCGAAGGGCGCGACAAAGCGTCGCGGGGGGAGACCCGCCAAGAAGTGACTTCACAAGTTTTTTCGCTACCACAACCTTCTCGTCGAGCTGAACGGTCTCAAAAAAGAACAAGGGATGGTTCAGTTATGGTTGGTTCGCTGGCGGTGGGCTCCACGGATGAGGTTTTACCTGGGCAAGGTGCTGCTGGACAGGTGAATGTCTCTGAAAGCGCTCAAGTTCTTCCTGGGCATGAAGTGGCTGGACAGGAGACGGCGCCGGAAGGAGCAGTACAGATTTCTGGCGAGGAGACCGACCAAAAAGAAGGAGAAGGCGGGAGCAATGATCTCCGTGGTAATGATGCGAAGATGTTGGATGGTGGTCCGGTGAGGAGTGACCTTCAGCAATTGCTGGTGAAAGGCCTTCTGACTCGAATTTATTGGAAGGTTGCAGTTGGCAAGTTGCCAATGGGGCAAAGAGATTGCCAAAAAGGGTCCAATAAGATGGATCGAAATTTGGTTATTAGCATGTCATCCGAGGGTGCAAGCGAACAGGATGAGAACCTGGCACTGGAGGACGATGCTGATCAGTCAATGGGAGACGGTGCAATGGTTATGGTGTATGATCCAGGAACGCTGATCCAGTCGCCAACAACTGATTGGGTTATGCGTCGCGGTCTGACCGATCGTACCGTCTGGCCAGCAATGGCGCACCTGGCACAGAGGATATGTGCTGAAATGGTTCAAGTGGATGAAATGAATGCCCAGCTAGGGACTGGAACACTCCTTTTTCAAAGGAGAGATCAAGGATATTATACTGACCTGCATCATTCGTTCCATGACAACCCGTGCTTGCCGGCGGTGGGGAATTACCCTCTTTCGGTGATGGGTGCCTTGTTGTCTCCTGGTCTGGAAGGGGAATTCAAGAATACGGACAAGTTTGGTACTGCTATGGAGGCAATTGCCTATGATTGGAGCCGCAGTCCAGGCATGGAAGTTCATATTGAACTTATGGCGAGGGTAGCCAAAATGGTTCACCCATTCCTGAATCTGGGAGCACAAGGGTCGGTGATGGTTTCAGAATTTCTCTGGCAGCGCGGGAGGGCTCGGTTGATGGAGTTTCTTCAAGCGGCGACTTGTGCGGACCAATTGGAGGCTCTCTGGAGAAGGATGGACGACGATGCGGATGAGGAGGTGGATCCTTCGACAGCGATGCTGGAAGTTCTTGGACTAGAGGATGCGGTGCTTGATCAAGGGAACAATGAATCCCTTACTCCCATTGAAGATGCTGGAGGTGAGACAAGCGGTGACACTGGAGGGAAGGGCAAAGCGCCAGAAGTTTCTCCGGAAGAGGAGAAATCCAGTGGGTCATCCAGACTGGCGGACACAAGGATTTTCTTGTGGTCAGTGTACTCCCGCGTGGCTTCGAATTTCTCTATGCAGGACCGCACTACTGGTAAGATCTTTGACAGCACCAAAGGATATCCTGGTGAAGGACCAAACAATGATGACAATCCTTCCTCTAAGGGGAACTTTCCCTGGATTTCAGAAGACTACCTCGACGAAGTGGTGTCAAAAAAGATGGAAAGGTCTTCAGAGATGGATGGGTTTGTTCCGGGAAGTGAGGGATCATTGGAAAAGGTAGAGGTGGAGAATGTTACTGCCTCTAAAATTCTTATGGCTCTTTGGAAGAAGGGACATAGAGTTGGGTTTAGAAGGTTGCGTCGTTTGAATGCATCTGGATGCAAGGTTGGAGCAATGAAACGTCCAATCAAAAGGGTGCAGAAGATTGGCGCTAGGAAGGCCTTCATGAAGATGTTCAATGTTTTTGGATCGTCTCAGCATGGCTCAGGAGTTGGCGGAAAACCGATCATGAAGGTGGTAGGACCAAGGCCAGGTTTTCCAGCTGTACTCCAAGCACCAAATACTGATAGCACGTCGGGTGAAGGGAGCAGTCCCCAGGTACATGGCAATGTTCATGTAGAGCACAATCGCCCTATGGACCGGTATGAGGCAGAGCGCTTGGAGAAGAGGAAGAAGGGTTTCTGCTATTGGTTTGGCAAAGGGAAAGATCGCTGCAAATTTGGTGACGACTGCAAATTCATCCATTCCGAAGATGATGTGGTGCTACATTCATATTGGTGCAAATACTATGTGGCAGGGAGAGAATGTTTCGCTGGAAAGGATTGTGGGTTCTCGCATGATGCAACTGGTGTGAGGTGCGTCCAGTTTGCTCGGTCTGGGAAGTGTCGATTTGGTGACAGGTGTGTCTTCGAGCATGGTGTTCCGTTGGAAAAACAGAGGCCAAGGTCTCCAAGGACGCCCCCAAGGGATGGTCCAAGGAGAAAGTCTGGTGCAAATGGTGGAGAAAAGGAGATCCCTCCTGAACAGTTCGATGATGATGAGGAGGATTTTATGGTTTATGACGAAGAGACCAAGATGACGGAACTGTTGATGGAGGCGATTTCATTTCTCTCCGGTGGCAAGCCAGATTTGGCTCGAGCAGAGGCGGACCCATTGTTCAAACTCCTGAAGTTCACTGGAGATGCTGACCAAATGGATCAAGTATGGGTTTCGTGGACCACTGAAATGTTGTCAGTGCTGGAACTTCTCGAAGTAGTGAAGTCGTACGATGTTTCGCTCGCGGAGGTGGAAGAATGGGTCAATGACCTGAGGATATGGTATGAGCGAGCCAATTTGGGAGAAGAAAAGGATCCCAAAAAAGGGACAAAGAGGTCCCTAGAAGGGGAGTCCAGCAAAGATATTCCTGCCGAAAAAGAAGTGGTTGAGACTTCGGAGACGGAGGTTGCCGTTGAGGAGGAGAAGAAAAAGGTAAAAAAGAAGAGGAAAGCTGCAGCTATCGAAGATCCTTATACCCTTATGGTTCCAAAGCCGAAGAAGATGCCGGCGATCATTGAGAAGGGTGGATCATCATCCAATGTGGTGGTTTCTGCAGTGGAAAAAGCCTCAAAAGCGCGCACAAAGTCAAATGTCGGTGGAAAGACAAAGAAGAAGGAGAAAAGTCAGAGTCCCAAAAAAGAAGAGGTGGTAATGGTGCAAGATCCTGAGGAAAAGGATCGTCCATCCGATGCGGAGGCACCAGGGTCTGCCAATGCGAATGAAGAGCTGGATCAATCTTGCCAGGCGATTGAGGATGCGAAGAGAGAAGGATTGGTATCCTCAATTCAAAGGGGCATACAGGATCCTGTTCTTACAGTTTCGGACCTGGAGTATATTCTGCTGCAACTTCACCTCAAGATTGCCAACAATCGGAAAAAGAAGTGATTGGATGGTATGGATGAAGGGATGGTTTTTCTCTTTCTGGAGACCGGTGCGCTGGAACAGCCAATGTGCTGACAATGTGGTGGTTACTATTAAGGGTATGGAAATCCCTGATAGTAGGAGTCAGTAGCTTTTCGCGTAGCGAAGACCACGGTTTGTGGTGAAGAAGGCCAAGGAGTCTTCAGTGATGAGAGGATCAAGGTGAAAAAAGATTCTCTATGGGTAGTAGGTTAGCCAATGTGCTATAATTCCGTCCTGGAAGACGTTAAACCACAATTTGCATTTCAAGCAGCTGGCTGCTGCCGTAATGGCAGTTTTTGGCCAAAAGATCTGCATCTCCAATGTGTCCTAGGAAATCCTAGGACAGGGGGAGTGCGGAGCTGCAATTGGTATTGTAGAAAGGAGTTAGTGTTGGAAGTTGGAAGGGTTAATGAACCCGGTAATCGTATTTGGCTCAAGATGGGCTTGAACAGAAAGCCACAAGTTCAAAAAGAAGTGCCTGGGTTCTTAGGGTTTGGTAAGGGTGTGGATTCCTTCCCCCTTTCCTTCCCCCCTGGGTTGCTCTTATCCGTGTTCTTGGTTGTTTCTTGGTTCGATCTGGGAAATATAAGTTCAGGGCGATTAGGGGAGTTGATTTCCTTCCTTGGTTGTCCCCCCGTACCCGAAACCCAAAACCCAAAACCCAAAACCCAAAACCCAAAACCCAAAACCCAAAACCCAAAACCCAAAACCCAAAACCCTAAACCCCGAACCCTAAAACCTAAACCCTAAACCCCAAACCCTAAACCCTCGAAGCCTGCCTGCATGAAACAGGGGCACTCCGTGACCCAAGGCCAAGAAGGCCGTGCAGAGCCAGTTCGAACGTATGCGTTCCTGAGCTCGGGAGAGGGCGTGGGGGCCATGATGCCGGAAGCCCCCAAAAAGTGTTGAGGGCTTAGACCCTAAACCCTAAAACCTAAACCCTAAACCCTTATAAACCCTACACCCTAAACCCTAAACCCTAAACCCCAAGCCCTCTGGCTTTAGGGGCCTTCAGCTAAACTTCGCAACCCAGAAGGCCTAGAGACCACCCAAAATACGACTCTCCCAACCCAACCCCAGCTGAAACAGCCTGAGCTGGCTAGGGTTTAGGGTTTAGGGTTTAGGGTTTAGGGTTTAGGGTTTAGGGTTTAGGGTTTAGGGTTTAGGGTTTAGGGTTTAGGGTTTAGGGTTTAGGGTTTAGGGTTTATAGAAATTGTATAGGGTTTGGGTTCCAAAAAGTTTTGACCGAAAGTTTTGACCGAAAGTTTTGACCGAAACGTTTTGACCGAAACGTTTTGACCGAAAGTTTTGACCGAAAGTTTTGACCGAAACGTTTTGTTTTTTGGAACTATGCTTTTCATTTTTGGGGAGGCGGGGGGGGGGGGCTGAGGCTTGGGGGCTGGCGGCTGGCGGCTGGGGGTGGCTGGGCTGGGGCTGGGGCTGGCACTAAAACTGGGGCTGGGGCTGGGGGTGGGCTGGGGCTGGCGCTGGGGCTTTGCGACAATTTGGGGTTTTGGAAGCCAATTTTGGGCTTTGGGAGGCGATTTGGGCCTTGGTTTGCGGGGGCCCGGGAAGGCCCCAGAGGTTTAAGTAAATTGAAGATTTGGCCTCCCGGCCTCCCGCTTTGGATTAATTTACTTAAACTCTGTTTGTCAGCTGTTTAGACAAATACCTTGGGAAATTCAGATTGATACCACATACAATTTCTATTTATTTTGTCTTGAGGGTTTAGGGTTTAGGGTTTAGGGTTTAGGGTTTAGGGTTTAGGGTTTAGGGTTTAGGGTTTAGGGTTTAGGTTTAGGGTTGAGGGTTGAGGGTTGAGGGTTTAGGGTTTAGGGTTTAGGGTTTAGGGTTTAGGGTTTAGGGTTTAGGGTTTAGGGTTTAGGATTTAGGATTTGGGGTTTAGGGTTTAGGGTTTAGGGTTGAGGGTTTAGGGTTTTAGGGTTTTAGGGTTTGGCCTCAACTTTGCACCACCCCTACCACCCCTACCACCCCTACCACCCCTACCACCCTACCCCTACCACCCACCACCCCTACCACCCCTACCACCCCTACCACCCTACCACCCCTGCCACCCGACCACCCCGACCCCCCACCACCACCACTTACCACCACCCCTCCACCCCTACCCAGGAGCGACGTTTAGGGTTGAGGGTTAGGGAATAAAGAACGGACCTCTACAAGGGTGGTGGGGCTAGGGGTATGGTGGTGGTGGGGCTCGCTGGGTGGGGGTGGTGGGATTGGGAGGGGGTTTGGGGCGGTGGGAAGGGTGGTGTGGCTAGGGATGGTAGGGATGGGGGTAACTCGGGGTGGTGTGGTACCGTTCCGGCCCGCGCCGGTACCACCAATATTTATCAAGAGAATCGGGAGTAAAACCGGGTAAATGAATACCGCCGTGCCGAATCGTTACAGCCATGGTTCTTTTGGGGTGGATCGAAGGCCTCAAAGTTTCGGGTTGACAAGGCTCTCAACGCTCTCAACTTTCAACCCTCAACCCCTCAACCCTAAACCCTTCAGCCCTAAACCCTAAACCCTAAACCCTGAACCACTCTGCAGATAGAAGGCGCATGGCGTGGCAATCCAAGGCGACAGCTTCCAGACTGTGCTGTCGTACAGCGTCTCATTGTCATGTACCTTAGGAAATGTTTAGGGTTTAGGGTTTGGGGTTTGGGGTTTAGGAGCTCTGGGAACCCTAGGAGAGTCCGACCCTGGCAGCCCCAAATCCCATTAAACCTTTAAACCCCGAAGCCCTAAAACCCTTAAACTCAAAAACACACCTGAAACCCTAACCCCTACACCCCTACACCCCTAAACCCCTAGACCCCTCAACCCCTCAACCCCTCAACCCCTCAACCCCTCAACCCCTCAACCCCTCAACCCCTCAACCCCTCAACCCCTAAACCCCTAAACCCCTAAACCCCTAAACCTAAACCCCTAAACCCCTAAACCCCTGAACCCCTGAACCCCTAAACCCCTAAACCCCTAAACCCCTAAACCCCTAAACCCCTAAACCCCTAAACCCCTCAACCCCTCAACCCCTCAACCCCTCAACCCTAAACCCTAAACCCTAAACCCGAACCCTCAGCCCCGGCGGCGCAGATGAAGTTGACGACCTCCGCGGGTGACACGACGTAGGCGGCGCGCCCGCCATGCACCTCACCTTCGCACCATAAAGGGTTTATAGGGTTTAGGGTTGAGTGTTGCAGGGCTCATAGGGTTTAAGGATTTAAGGGTTAGGGGCTTAAAGGTTTAGACTTTAGAGGGATTGTGGGCGGTGGGTACTCTTTTTCAGCTTCAGGTCCAAAACAGGGACCTATACCCTAATCCCTGAGCCCACCTAAAACCGCAAAACCTTATCCCCCTTCAACACAAAACCCTTTGACCTTAAACATCTCCTCTAAACTCTAAGCCCTAAGCCCTAAACCCTAAACCCTAAACCCTAAACCCTAAACCCTAAACCCTAATGCTTTGCTTCCAAGCCGCTGGCAGGCACATGCCGGCGACCGAAGCAATCCTCCTGGAGGTTTATTTAGGGTTTAGGGTTTAGGGTTTAGGGTTTAGGGTTTAGGGTTTAGGGTTTACAGGTTTATTTAGGCTTTATTTAGATTTAGGGTTGATTTAGGGTTGATTTAGGGTTTAGGGTTTAGGGTTTAGGGTTTACAGGTTTATTTAGGCTTTATTTAGATTTAGGGTTAATTTAGGGTTTATTTAGGGTTTAGGGTTTAGGGTTTACAGGGTTTACAGGGTTTACAGGGTTTACAGGGTTTACAGGGTTTACAGGGTTTACAGGGTTTATTAAGGGTTTGTTTAAATTTAGGGTTTATTAAGGGCTTATTTAGGGTTTACAGGATTATTAAGGGTTTATTGAGATTTAGGGTTATTTAGGGCTTATCAGGGGTTAACGGGTGTACTAAGGAGTTTAGGGTTCATAGGGGTTTAGGGTTTACGGGGTTTAGGGCTTGGGGTGTAGGGTTTAGGGTTGATAGGGGGTTCGAGTGTATAGGCTATAGGGGCTTCGGGGTTTAGAGGGCTTCGGGCTTAGGAATTCTAAAGCTCAGAGGTTTAGGGTTGATAGGGTTTGGTGTTTATAGGTTTTACAGGGTTTTTCCGGTTTTATAGGGTTTATAGGGTTTCTAGGGTTTTAGGGTTTACAGGGTTTACAGGGTGGTGAGTTTTCAGGGTTTACAGGGTTTAGGTTTGACAGGGTTCAGGTGTTAAGGGCTTTCCCGGCTTAGGCTTTATAGGGTTCAGGTTTGAAGGTGTTTATGGTTTAGGGTTTGAGGGCTTGAGGGTTTGAGGGCATACAGAGTTTAGGCTTTAGGGTTTGAGGGGGGGTTGAGGGTTCAGGCTTCAGGGAGTCGGGTTAGGGTGTAGGGCTTAGGGTTTAAGGTTTAGTTTCCCCTACACCCTAAACCCTAAACCCTAAACCCTGGTTTAGGCTTTGGGCTGCAAAGCAGCCGTCGAGGTCAGTATCGGTCGCCCTTGCCCCTTTGTTGGGTGAGGAGCGCAGTCCCCTAAGCCATAAACCTAGGGTTTAGGGTTTAGGGTTTAGGGTTTAGGGTGCCCCTAAACCGTGGGTAGGTCTCCGAGTTCGGGTGTATTTTGGGCTTCCTGCATGGAATACGGCACTCTTAAGATTAGGACTCCGAAGCCGTATGCCCCCAACCCTACACGGGTTTTGGAGATTTGGGCTTAAAGCTCTAACCGTAAACACGAAACCTTAACATTGCATGGTTTTTTGAGTTTACCTAGGAAACCAGACACACAGGCTTCAGCTGTAGGTCTACCCACTTTGACCCAAACCTCCAAGAACGCAATTTCACGAAATCCCTCAACCCCTGTCACATCCATCAAAACCCTCCAATCCCCCCAACCCCTCAACCTTCAACCCTCAAAGCCCTCAACTCCCCCAAACACCTCAAACCCTAAACTTCACCGAGTAAAACCACCCTCCTTCCACCAGGACTCTCTGACGCGCCTGGCCCTCCTGAACCCTGACAGGTGCCGATTTAGGATTTATGTAGGCCCGAAACCCTAATTCCCTGAACCCCCCCCCCCCCCACCCAAAAAAAAATAAAAAATCGGAGGGTCATATTTACCGTCGGTATACGGTGGTCGAACCTGCAAGCCGAAACGCTTTCAACCCTTCCTACCTCGGACCCTTTTTGCCTGCAGTGTTACGGGTTCTACCTACTGGTTAAGGGCAACTACTGCTAAACTGTAGGAACATAGTCCCAGGTAAGCCCTAAACCCTAAGCCCTAAACCCTAATAAGCCCTATAACCCTAAACCGAGGTACACGGTGCCAAGCGCCTCCAGGACGAAGGCTCGTAGTCCGGAAGCTAAGCAGACACGAATGGTGTCGGCTGCCACCTGGTTTAACGCCCTACGAGCCACTTTGTAACCCTGAAGCCCTGCGACTTCCTAGCCCGACACGCTAAACCCCTAAGCCCCTTAACCCCCAAACCCTAAACCCTAACCCTTAACCCCTTAGCCCCTTAGCCCCTTAACCCCCATGCGTTCAGCTTTCTGGGCTCTCAAAGTGTGTAGACTCATGGCCCTCCCCACTGCCCTTCCCAGCCAGAACAACCCTAAACCCTAAACCCTCAACCTTCAACCCTGAACCCTAAACCCAACACCCCCCGCGCCCCCACACTGCACAACACCCTGCCCCCCTTATAGAGATAGGCTTTAAGGTTTGGGGTTGAGGGTGTAGAAACAACAAGAACAACTTTCAAGACCCATGATCCGAAAGCTTGCAGGTCTCATAATAATAGTGGTACTGCTCAAAATACCATCAATACTAAAAGTTCTCCCACATTTCTGCGACCTTAAACCGAGCACAGCATTAGTTAAGCCTCACACTCATGATGCCGGGCAGCTTTGGGATGAAGAGCTGATGGGCTTTAGGTTTAGTTTTTTTTTAGGATCTAGGGTTCAGGGTTTATGAGGTTCAGGGTTTCTGAAGCTTTGGGGGTTTACAGGATTTAGGGTATCGCCACGGACCCTAACGAGGTTGACCGTGATAATAGGGTTCGGGGTGTAAAGGGTTGAAACGAAGGGCAGTGGCATGGGCCTTCTTTGGCGGCCCTTGACAGGGGGCTCCCTTCTATACCACCTCAACACCCAATAAAACCCAAGGGCCCATGCTTCAGAACGCTTGAAAGAAGGTAAGGGACCATATTAACAGATCATGCAAACTGCCCTTAGAGTCTAACTGCCCTTAGAGTCTAGTGTTTGCTGCATGCAGCCACATCAGGTGTATCAGGTTAGGGCACGGTGGGTTTTAGGAGGGCTAGAGGGTTTGGGCTTTAGGGTTTCAGTTCGGTTTAGTTAGGGTGCGTGGGGTGGGGCGGGACTCAACCCCCCCCCAAAAGCTTTAGATTTTGTTCGCCCTGGGGTCATGGGGTTCTACCTTGGACCCTATCGTTGTACCCTTGGGTTCGGGGACCCTTCGTAAAGATGCTCGAAGGGAATATAAGGGCCATGGTAGGAGTAAACACAGGGAACCGCTTAGGCGTACACCCTAAACCCAAACCCCAAACAGGGTCCGAGTATGACTCCCTTGATGGGGCCCTAACAAAAAAACCGCAAAACCCTACACTCTAAACCCTAAACCCCAAACCCCAAACCCTAAACCCTGAACCCTGAACCCTGAACCCTAAACCCTAAACCCTCACCTTCAGTTTCTTCATCTGCTCCTGCGGAGAGCCTGCAACGGAAGGAAGCTTACGAGCACTATCATGACAGTCTCCGAACCAACCCGGTTCTTTTACGAAACCAAGGCGCGCCTAAACTCTAAACCCTAAACCCTAACCCCTAAACCCAAAAATAGCCCCAACTAATAGGATTCCCTGCTACTAAGGACCCCAAGAAGATATCACCCCCGCCCCCCACCCCCCCGCCCCCCAATTTCGGAAACCACCACCCCTGAAGGGGGTGAACCAGACCCTAGGTTTTAGGGTTCTAGGGTTCTGGAGTTTTAGGGTTCTAGGGTTCTAGGCTTTTAGGGTTTAGGGTTCTAAGGTTCTAGGGCTCTATAAAACATTTCCCACCCCCCCCCCCCCCCCCCAAGAAGAAGGGTTCAGTGTGGGTGTAGGTTTTAGGGCGTTTCAATCCCTAGACTCAAAACCCTGAACCCTAAACCGGGGCGGTTAGGCTTATAGGGTTTAGGTTGTATAGGGCGTTCCTCTTCGGATTCTTGCGGACACCAATTCGGGAGGTTTGGGGTTTATAGGGTTGAGGGCTTAGGCCCACCCACCCAACCCCCCCCTCCCGCCCCCCCCCCCAATCCGAATTATTCCCAACAAAGCATACCAGGCCATGATCGGATTCTGTAGGACATAGAGTCCCACACAAACCCTAAACCCTAAACCCTAAACCCTAAACCCTAGACCGTAAACCCTAAACCCTAAACCCTAAACCCTAAACCCTAAACCCTAAACCCTAAACCCTAAACCCTAAACCCTAAACCCTCCTGACAGATTCTCTCATGGCGCCTTGGTCGAGGCCCTGGTCTTCAGGGAAGGGTCGAAGCCCTGGCAAATGGAGGAGGTGTAGGGGGGTTTAGGGTTTAGGGTTTAGGGTTTAGAGTTTAGTGGCTTAGGGATTTGGGGTGTAGGGGCTTAGGGTTTAGTGGGTTTAGCGGCTTGGGATTTTAGCGTTTGGGGGGTTTGGGGCTTCTGGAGGCTTAGGGGTTTCGGGCTTAGGGGGCTTCTCGGGGTTTTGGGGTTTACGGGTTTGGGGTATCGGGGCTTGGGGGTTCAGGGTTCCAGGCCATGGGGTATTCTGCCCGACTCCCTGCACGCCCTAAACCAGCTAAACCACTAAACCCTTCCAGACGACGAGTCGGGGTTTCCTGACAGCATCCACACGTGCCTCATTCCCTAACTTTGAACCATACGACCTCAAACCCTAAACCCTAAACCCTAAACCCTAAACCCTAAACCCTAAACCCTAAACCCTAAAACCCTAAACCCTAAACCCTAAACCCTAAACTCTAACCCTAAACCCTCAACCCAACTCCAAGCCTTGCCTTGGCCTGTGGCGAAGCCTTGCAGGCGAGGGTCCTCCAAGGCATCCGCGAGATAAGGCGAGGTGTCGGGGGAGGCAGGAGGTTTAGGGTTTAGGGTTTAGGGTTTAGGGTTTAGGGTTTAGGGTTTAGGGTTTAGGGTTTAGGGTTTAGGGTTTAGGGTTTAGGGTCTCGGGGCGAAGCGAGGAGGGAACCCCAAACTCCATGAACTCTGTCAGGCCTGGGTTCAAAACCAAAGCCTTGAAGCCTATAAGCCCCCAACCCCAAACCCTGAAACCCGAAACCCTAAAACTCTAAACCCTCAAACCCTAAACCCGAAAGCCTAAGCCACCTTTGACAACCCCAAAACCCTAAACCCTACAATAAACTCGGCGCCCCAACGGGCTACCGTAAACCCTAAACCCTAAACCCTAAACCCTAAACCCTAAACCCTAAACCCTAAACCCTAAACCCTAAACCCTAAACCCTAAACTAGCCCGAAACCCTAAACCCTACCCCCCAAACCCTAAACCCTAAACCCTACACCCTTCGAGTCCTCGAACGGGCTCCCTCCGAGGATGGCGTCCCTGAGGTGGTCGTTGAAGGAGGCGATGCCCGTACCGGCCTCTTCCGTGTCCAGCCACCCTAAACCCTAAACCCTAAACCCTAAACCCTAAACCCGAAATCCTAAACCCTAAACCCTAAACCCGGATGGGCTATTGTACCCTATAATCCCTTAAAAGGCCCTTCATAGGGTTCATTGTGAGGATTTCAAGGCCTTATAGCCCATGCTTGTACCCCCGAAACTACGCACCCGGAACTGGGCGGGTTTCGGGTACAGGCTCAGCCCTAAACCCTAAACCCTAATGTGGGGTTTAGGGCTTAATTTATAAGGGCTAGAGTCGGAATATCCCTACACTGTATGTATTCCCCTAAGCCCTCACGCGAAGCAAGAAACCCGAACCAGATTCTGCGCAGGTTAGCGAGTTACATGGTCCCTGGACGTGGGCCCTTAGCTAGGAACCCTTATATAGCCTGTAAAACAAAAGGGCCTAAACTTCAGAACCGTTCAAAGAAGGGAAGGGACAATATTAAGCGACAATGCAAGTACCCTTGGGAGGATTAAAACGTCAGGACCTTGGGATTTTCGCCTTGAACACAAAACCTTCACCCCTTGGGTTGGGGTTTAAGGGGTTAGGGTTTCGGGTTTACGCGTTAAGGGTTAAGGGTGCATAATCCCTTCCCCTCTTACCCCCCCCCCCCCAAATCCCGAAATAGGGCTTAAAAGGCGGGGTCGGCTTCGGCAGGATTTTCCGGAAAGTGTTTTATAGTTTGGGGGGGGGGGGGGTGTTTAATACAAGGGGGAAGGGATTACTGATTACTTGGTAGCCCAGTAACCATGTTATAATAAGGTGACAAAAATTTGAGGTTGGCGTCTTTCTCAGGAAACCTTGAACCAAAGAAAAGGGGAGAAGGGTACCTTTTGCCAAGAGCCTAAACCCCCAAACGGCCAAAGTCCTAAGCCTTCGACTCGGCTTGCAAACCCTATAAACCCCTAACCCTGAACCTTCAACTAGGCTTATACCTGGACCCCCAAAGACTCCAAAAGTGTCTAAATTTTGGACATGTTGATATATTTTGGGAGTCAGGTAAAACCTATAATCCTCCAAACAATCCTGAGCCCAAATATTTGTTAAAACCTATACACCTCCAAACAATCCTGGAACCCAAAATCCGCCCTAAACCCTAAACCCTAAACCCTAAACCCTAAACCCTAAACCCTAAACCCAACGTCGCGCCAGGGACCCGGCCAGGAAGCGCTGGCAGCCGGTGGGGCCCCGCGCCCCACCGGCCACTTCGCCGAACTCCCAGCCTTGAGACCAGCTCCCAGGGCTTTGGGGTTTAGGGGTTTAGGGTTTAGGGTTTAGGGGTTTAGGGTGTAGGGCTTCGGGTTCTTGTAGGATACCGCACGAGGATTCTTAAGGCTCTAGGCTTGTAAGCTGCTCTACGCGCATTTTTCAGGTAACCAAAGGATGAAAAGATTGAACCCTAAACCCTCGACCCTACACCCTTTAAGGGGTTGAAGGGGGTGGGCATCCTTCATGGTAGCCCGCATCACTTTCACCAACCGCAAAGAAACGTGTAGGGGCATGGTAGGGGAACCTTCGGCCCTGAACCTAGGGATTAGGGTCTACCGGGTTTCTAGGCTACTTGTAGGGCATATGTAGGGTTTATAGGGCTTGCAGGGTTTGCAGGGTTTATAGGGTTTATGGCGTTTATCGGGTTTAGGGGTCAGGTTTCTTTTGCTGAGCTCTTGGGGTGTTACCTTGAGCCCCCTGTACTCGGAACCTTCGGACTCGCGCCACTCTGTTAGGGTTTAGGGTTTAGGGTTTAGGGTTTAGGGTTTTGCCCAAAACCCTAAGCCCGAAACCCTAAACCCTCAACCCTAGACCTCGAACACCCCCAAACCCTAAGACTCTGAACCCTGTACATGATGAAGATTGCAAAAGCACTCGTCTGGCCACTCTAAACCTCAGACCTTAAACTCTTAACCCTAACAACCCTAAGAACAAAACATGAAAACCCTAAAACCCCCCAAAACCTGCAAACCCAACAAACCCTTAAACCCTATAAACCCTGTAAACTAAAATCCATAAACCCTATAAACCCGAAAGTTTAAACCCCAACCCCTTCCCCCCCCCTCCCACCTTCGCCATAGAGAAGCAACCTGCAGAGCTATTCAGAGCGAGGGTTTGGGTTTAGGGTCTAGGGTTTGCCCACTACCGTTTAGGGGAGCCTGCCCCCGAATTAAGGAATATACCTCTTGGTGGTTAGGGTTTCGGGTTCGGGGTTTAGGACTAAGGACTATACCTCTTCGGGTTTAAGGTTGGGGGTTTACCTGAATTTACCACTTGGGATTTAGGGTTTGGGGTTTGGGGCTTCGGGTTCAGGCGGCCCCTGAAACCGGATACCTCTTGAGGTTTGAGGTTTGGGGTTTAGGGTGAAGGCAGTCTTGCTGCAAAGAAGGCGTCTTCCCCTGAAGCCCTCTCAAGCCCCCGAAAGCTCTGCCACCTGGTTTGGGTGCATTCTGTCTTGGGACTGGAACTTCGGGAACTGGCCATGCAGGTTGCTGTTCTGAGTGCCAGGGTGCATTCTTTTTCTGGAGGATATTGGGGACCCTAAATCGTAAAACCCTCCCTGAAACCCCAAACCCCAAACCCCAAACCCCAAACCCCAAACCCCAAACCCCAAACCCTAAACAATAAACCCGAAACCCGGAAAGCCCTCTTCCGGTGGCTTGAAGTGGCTTGAAGGCCTAGTCCCCTCGCGCAATATGAACTCCCATGGACCCTAAACCTCGTCGTAGACCGCAAACGAATAAAGAAATATATACATAAATATAAATGAATATCTATATATATATATATATTTATTTATTTATATGTTTATATATACAGATATACACCCACATATTAGAGAGAACCCTAAACCACAGCTATTGCCAACTGCAGATATTCCAGAGCTGGGGCGGTAGAGTCTTTCCGGAACATTCATTAGAAGGGAGATAAACGCAAAACTCGAAGGCCTTGTGGCCGAAGGGCTAAACCCTTCTAACTGAATCCCTAAGCCCTTGAACCCGAACCCCTCAAGCCCTTAAAGCATTTGGAACCCTTAAAACCCTTAAAGCCCCGAAAAAGCCCTCAAGGGCGCAAGCAAGCAAAAAAACCCTGGAAACCCCTTGAAAACCCCTAAAAAAACCCTAAACCCTTTAAAACCTTCAAGCCGCCCAGGGCCTCTCCCCGTCGATGCCATGTTCTGCCAGGGTCAGGCTATCTAAGGTGGCGCGGCAGCGCCTCGGTGCAGGGTTTCGGGTTTAGGGTTTAGGGTTTAGGGCTCACCTCGAAGTCATATATGGTTTAGGGATACTGAGGTAGGTTAGGGCGCCCTCTTTAGTTTATATGAAAGGATTCTGCAGGGATTATACGGGAAATAGAACTGAAAACTATGTTCATGGCTGCCCCTGGATAGGGCTTCTGGGGTACGTAAAGCAAAAGCCCAAACTTTATAGGGCTTCGGTTCTAGGTTACCTGGGCCATTGGGTGCCCGAAACCCCGAACCCTAACCCCTAAACCCTAACCCAAAACCCGAAACCCGAATCCCTACACCTTGGTGAGTGCAGGTTTAAAATATCGGCCTCACGTGCTGGGGCAACACCGGCTCCTCAGCCATCGGTGCAAGCAGAATGCTGGGCTTGTCTTCGGCGGGGGCTAAGAGTGTAGGGTTTAGGGTTTAGGGCTTGGGATCAGTTACATGCTAAACTTAAGGGGGGTTCGTATGGGGGGAGTGGATTGTACGAGAACCATGCAAGCGTAGGATTGAGGCACTGCAGGGTACTAAACAAGCCCGCACCAACCGCTCGAACAAAAAGAAACCCATGACCCGGTTTATAAAACAGGTCTTAGGGTTTATGGTTGAGGGTTTAACCCCTAAACCCTAAACCCTAAACCCTAAACCCTAAACCCTAAACCCTAAACCCTAAACCCTAAACCCTAAACCCTAAACCCTAAACCCCCTTTACAAGGTCCACTGCGGCCCGGTCACTTCATGCACTGCAGCGCCACATGACCCATTAGGTCGAAGCGGAATCCATCCACCTTGCTGCATGGTTTTGGGGTTTAGGGATGCGGGTTTGTGGTTTGGGGTTTAGGGTTTAGGGTTTGGGGTTTTAGGGTTCAGGGTTTAGGGTTTATCTCGAGCTTTTGGGGGTTCATGGTACCTATTCACCAAGTATAACTGTACTTATAACTGTACTTATAACTGAACTTATAACTGTACTTATAGTCATATTCGGGCACTTAAGGGGCTTCTAAGTGGGTTATGAGTACAGTTCGAACTTCTCTGGTGAATAAGTACCCTCCAAGCATGGGTTGTGGGAATTAGGGTAGTGGGTGTGGGGTTTAGGGTTTTAGGGTTTAGGGTTTGGGGTTTGGGGTTTATCTAGAGCTCACTGGGCGGCGTACAACCTTCCCTCCCTCCCCCAAAAGAAGTATCGCCAAGTTGTTGGGCGGGGGAGGTTTGGACACCCCCATGAAGCTGCTTTACTGTTCAGGGAAGGTTTAGGGTTTAGGGTTTAGGATTTAGGGTTTAGGGTTTAGGGTTTAGGGTTTAGGTTTTAGGGTTTAGGGTTTAGGGTTTAGGGCTTAGGGTTTAAGGTGCCCCACACCCTAACTATCGCCAAGTTGTTGGGCGGGGGAGGTTTGGACACCCCCATGAAGCTGCTTTACTGTTCAGGGAAGGTTTAGGGTTTAGGGTTTAGGATTTAGGGTTTAGGGTTTAGGGTTTAGGGTTTAGGTTTTAGGGTTTAGGGTTTAGGGTTTAGGGCTTAGGGTTTAAGGTGCCCCACACCCTAACCCTAAACCCTAAACCCTAGACCCTAAACCCTAAACCATAAACCCTAAACCCAACAGCTCTGGGAAGACATCACGGCCCAGGCGCCCGATGCTCCACGGCCCAGCGCCGGACCATGTCGACCACCAGGCGTTCCTGGAGTTTCGTTTAGGGTTTAGGGTTTAGGGTTCAGGGTTCAGGGTTTAGGGTTTAGGGTTTAGGGTACTGGGTTTAGGGCCGTTTAGGGTTCAGGGTTTCGGGTTTAAGGTTCCTGCTGTTTCGGGCTCAAGGTGTCAGGGCCGTTCGTTGAACGCCTGTATACAACGCGCGTGTGCATTCCATCACCGACTGAGCGCTCTCATGCTGAATCTGGAACTAGAAGCTGAAACTCTGACTACAGCTACAAAGCTACAACTCTGTACCTATGCCTACGACTGCAACTATATACTACATCTATAAAGTGTGGATAGATTATATGGATTCTTGACTGGCTCCTGACACACGTACCCCGCTCGAAAATTGCAAGTAAGACTCCATCATGTACCTCTCTGTGGCCGTGTTGTTCCTCGGCAAGGAAACGGCTGAAGAGTTGGGCGGGCGTTTGAATACAACCTGGGGCTTCTGGCGGTTAAACCCTAAACCCTAAACCCTACACCCTAAACCCTAAACCCTAAGCCCTAAACCCTAAACCCTAAACCCAGCGGAGGTGACGGCCGAGAAGCATGCAAGTGGAGTGCTCAACGCGCCCGTCTTCGCTGCGGCGCAGGTAGTAGCCCGGCACACACTTGTCCAGAACGCTGCGGCTGGATTCGGGCCCGCTTGCCAAGACCTGGATGCGGGGATCAGCCCTAGCTCATTCTCTATCCTGTTTGCTTAAGAAGCCCCGACTTTTTCGAGCTTACTGTAACAGAATCACCTCCATTGTATATCTGTATAAACGCAGAATAGAACGAATCTTGAGAAACCCCAAACTCTATACCCCCCTGCCCCCTCCGCCCCACATGGTTGAAGACCACGTCGGCCACCACACGCAGTCCCTTCCGGTGTAGAGCTGCAACCATCCGCCGATGCTCCTCAACCCGCGCCAGGCCATCTGGAGCAAGGCGGTTCAGGGTTTAGGGTTGAAGGTTTTGGGGCAGCTGGACCCTAAACCCTTAGCTCCAAACCCTACATCTGTAAACCTTAAACCTTCAAAAGCGGAGGGACAACCTTAAACCGTAAACCCTAAACCCTAAACCCTAAGCCCTAAACCCTAAACCCTGAATCTCCGAGCCCACCTGGGTTCGTGGCATAGGAACCCTCCGGTACGCCGTACAGCACAGGGTCGTAGCCCCAGTTGAAGGAATCGCGGTCCTCGGGGACGATCGATGAACCCTTAAAGGGCCAAAACCCGAAACCGGGTTGCATGCACCCTGAACCCTGAACCCTGAACCCTGAACCCTGAACCCTGAACCCTGAACCGTAAACCCTGAACCCCAAAACCCAAAACCCAAAACCCTAAACCCCTTAAGAGGGCTCAGGTTTATCTCCCAAGGGTCGGCCACGCTCATCACCGCGGCCTGCTGCTCCTCGGAGTCGGGTGCAGCGTGTTCCTGAAGGCGGTTTTGCGCTCGTGTTGAGGTTTAGTGGTTAGGGGTTAGGGGTTAGGGTTTAGGGTTTAGGGTTTGGGGTTTAGGGTTTAGGGTTTCGGGTTTGGGGTTTGGGTTTTGGTGTTTGGAGTTTGGGGTTCAGGGTGCACTGTTGGGTTTAGGATTGACACGCTTTAGGATTACAAGGTTTAGGGCATAAGGTGTAATTAGTTGGTATTCTGGTTCGTGGCACCCCTCCCTCAGATTTGAATCCGTCGCCGCACCAGTGGTTTAGGGTTTATGGGGTTGGGCTTGGGGGACCACAGCTGTTCACGGACTGCAGAGCGCCTATTGCAATAGGGATCCAACGAAGCCCTCAACCCTGTGCGTCATCTGATTCGTGCCTTCTCCTTTGTCTGTTAGGCTTTAGGGTTGAGGGTTTAAGGTTTAGGGGCTTGGCCCAGATCTGTTAAACACAAAAACAACGAGACGAAGGAACTTGCCGATGCTTCTCGTAAACGGAAGCCTTGCAAGAACAGCCGCAACCCAATCGACTGCTTTGCATACTTGCCTCTGTCCTCTGCAAACACATCATCGCCTTGTTCCCCCTTACTCCAACAGTCCTAAACCCTAAACCCTAAACCCTAAACCCTAAACCCTAAACCCTAAACCCTAAACCCTAAACCCTAAACCCTAAGTACAAGAGGGGAGAACATCCCAAGCCTTGTCTCAAGCCCGACGGCGCCTAAAGACCATCCCTCCCCAGAGCCTAAACCCTAAACCCACGTTTTTCCGGCAGGGGGGGGGGGGGTGGGGGGGGGTGGGGGGGGGGTGGGGGTGGGGGGGGTGGGGGGGGGGGGGGGGGCGGGGGTGGGGGGGGGGGGGGCCATTGGCATCCTCAGACCCAGAGAGGCCCTAAAACCATCCAAACCCTAAACCCTAAACCCTAAAACCTAACCCAAACCCTCAGTACAAGAGGGGAGAACTTGTCTCAAGCCCGACGGCGCTAAAGACCAATCCCTCCCCAGAGCCAACAAACCCACGTTTTTCCGGTGGGGGTGGGGGGGGGGGGGTGGGGGTGGGGGGGGGGGTGGGGGGGGGGGCGGGGGTGGGGGGGGGGGCGGGGTGGGGGGGGGGGGGGCGCCATTGGCATCCTCAGACCCAGAGAGGGTTAAATTATCCAAACCCTAAACCCTAAACCTAAACCCTAAACCCTAAACCCTAAACCCTAAACCCTAAACCCTAAACCCTAAACCCTAAACCCTAAACCCTAAACCCTAAACCCAAACCCTAAACCCAAACCCTAAACCCTAAACCCTAAACCCTCCATCCCTCAACCCAGCGGCGTTCACCCGCGGCTCGCTGCGGTCGGCCACGCGCTCGGGAACCGAGCCGAAGTCGTAGGTGGGCAGCCTCGGGTTTAGGGTTTAGGGTTTCCGTTTTTCTTTGCGTCATGTTCCTAGAAGGTCCATCTGTGGTAGTATTCTGAGAATTAAGGTGTTTCAGGGCTGAGGGCTTGGTGTAACGTTTATGTATAGTAGGCACATGAAGAAGGAGGAGGGGAATTGTGGTTTAGGTAGGGCGTTTAGGGTAGTTTAGGGTTTAGATATTCGGGCTTAGGGTTAGGGTCTCCCACCCACCCCAGCGACAGGGCCCTAAAACTTCTTTTTGGGGCTTCCGATCTCAGAAGCACGCAAAGCGTAAACTCTTCAACAGCAGCCAGGCAGCAGATGCACGTGCGTAAGGCCAGCATCGGCGAGGCGGCGCAAATGGAGATCTCCTTGGCGCGTAAACCCTAAACCCTAAACCCTCAACCCTAGACCCGGTGCGGTAGGGCTGGGAGGATATAAGAACGCTTAAGTCAAGACTCTGGGGTGTGGAGAAGGTTTAACGTTTGCCGCCCGAGCGGGAGAAGGCCATCCGGCGCGCGCACACACACACACACACATACACATACACAAATACAAACACAAACACAAACACAAACACATACACATACACATACACATGCACATGCACATGCACATGCACATGCACATGCACATGCACATACACATGCATGTATGTATGTAAGTATGTATGTATATATATATATGCTAAATGTGCTGCTGCTTGAGTCAGAAGTGTCAACAAGCTGCTTTGAATGCTGCCAGCGACGATGCATAACCATTTGTTGCTTGTTGATGGAGCACGAGCTTTGCTCAAGACTCAAGCAAGCCAGGCATGTGGCAGCTGCTCGCAGGCCGTGCATGTCTTCTTAAGGAAGGATCCTACAGCTCTACTGTTTCATGCTCTGAAACACCTACTAGCTACGTGTTTCTTGGAAAACCTCGACTCACTTGGCGGGGGTTGGGTTCCAGAGTTTCATGCCTCTGCCTGGTGCTGTCGATGTTGCAGTGCAATGCTGCAATGTACGCGTTTCGTAGCAAAGCGGCCAGCGGCCAAGACGACCACTTTCTTTCATGTCAAGATTTTCTGAACAAACTCTAACCCTAACCCTAAACTCCCCTCTCCCTCATTCTCTCTCTCTCTCGCTCTCGCTCTCTCTCTCCCTCTCCCTCTCCCTCTCTCTCTCTCTCTCTCTCTTTTTCTTTCCTGACAGTCCAAACCCTGAACCCCTTCCCATGAGGCGAGAGGCCGCTGGTGCCCTCCTGTTCAAATGCGAGGTACTTTCCTCGGAGGGCTGGCTCCACCTGTCACGCAGGGCATAGGTTTTGTCTTCGGGAGGTACATGACCCTGAAAATCACTTCTAAATCTATACAGGAATCCTAAACAATCCCAGAAAGACCTTTAGATCACCCTAAACACTAAACCCTAAACCCTAGACCCTAGACCCTAGACCCTAAACACTTCAGGAATGGAGCACCGTCGGATCCCTGGCGCTGAAGTCGCGGACGTGCAGCTCGTAAATCACCTCCGCGGCTGGAGGTCAGTCTGAGAAGCAGCGAGCACCCCTTTGTCTCAGGGTTTAGGGTTTAGGGTTTAGGGTTTAGGGTTTAGGGTACCCTGAACCCTGGCCCGAAAACCTGCCACCAAATAGTAAAGACCAATGAAGCTGTAGGTAAACAGAGCCCGGTTTAGGGTTTAGGGTGTATACTAGATGGTTCACAGCCTACACTCTTGTTCAGACGTTTAGCTATAAACGCTAAACCCTAAACCCTAAACCCTAAACCCTAATCCCTAATCCCTAAACCCGGGCTCCCTCAGCTTTCTTAAGGTTACCTAGGTACCTCCCCACACTTAGAGCCCCTCCCCTTAGGGTTTAGGGTTTTCCTGTGCTTAAGCGTGTTGGCCTTTTGCTGCTGCAATGACCTGTGTTTAGGGTTTAGGGCTTAGGGCTTAGGACTTAGGGTTTAGGAGACATTCAAAAAACCGGAGTGCCAACAAAGCCCAACGAGTGGCCGCGTCCGCTCGGTGGTCCAGCTGCGGAACCTCTTCCGGGCCCAGCTCCTAGGCAAAGAGAACAAGCCCCTGCATCGTAAGCCCTAAACCATAAGACCTAGACCCTACATCCTAAATCCTAAACCCTAAACCCTAAACCCTAAACCCCAAGTCCTAAACCCTAAACCCGAAAGCCTAAACCCTAAACCCTACATCCTGAGAGTTGGTAGGGTGTTTAGTTTTGCCGTCTTTGCATGCGGCTCGTATGGGTTTACTTGCCGGACGGTCCGGTTGCAGTACCTTTATGGCATCAGGTACCAAAAGGCATCTGGGTACCAAACTCCATACTAGGGTTAGTGAACCCTCCGGGACTTTTTTGGGCTTGACAAGTTTAGGGTTCGCACGCAATGACAGCACAGATCACGAACATCTCGGCGTGAGGGTTTGCAGCCCAAGGGCGTAAGGACTTAGCTTGGCCAGGCCAAGATCAAGCCCATACTCTAAACCCTAAACCCTACAAACCTCAGGAAGTAGTGGGGAGTATTAGGTGTAATTATAGGGCCTTAAGAATTAGAATAGGGGTTTTGGGGGGCTATTCTAGCAAATTTTTAGAATTAATTCCGGTCTTTCCAATTCATAAATACTATAAAAGAAATCAGCATTATACTAAATTCGTTCAATTAATTGAACATATTCTAATTCAATTTCTTCATTTTTAATACCTAAATTAATATGAAAATCTTCGTTACCATAATTATATATTTCAACAAATACAATCATTGATATATCATAAACTATTGTTCCATTTTTATTGAATTCTTAGGCAGACAGTTGCGGTAAACGAAAATAGAGTATACATATACATATATATATATATATACATATACATATACACATATATATATGTATATTGTACATATATATATATATACATATACATATGTATAAATATACACATATCCATATATATATATATATATACACAGCCGAGACACCCAGGGCGGCAAATGGCAGATCAAGGAGCGGCCCGCGTCCGCGGAGCAGGCGTGGGAATAGGGATCGGGGGTCTCCATTGTCCTGAGCTGTAGGGTTTAGGGTTTAGGGTTTAGGGTTTAGGGTTTAGGGTTTAGGGTTTAGGGTTTAGGGTTTAGGGATAACCCTAAACCCTGAACCCTAATTCAACCCGAATTCGGCCCTAAACCCTAAACTCCTAAACCGTACACCCTTAAGCCCCTTACAGCATCGTGATGGGATTTGTGGCTTTGTGCTTTAGGGCCTATATGGTTTTGGGCGAGTGGGCTTAAGGTTTTGGGGTGAACAGCTTCCCTCATCAAGACAGAAGGGAAGCTAAAACCCTAAACAGCCTTGCAGTTCAAGAATGAAGGTAAATTAACAACCAAAACCCAAAAGCCCAGGGTCTCGATGTTGCCCGTGGTGGGATGGTAGGCTCGTATCCTTCAGGCGCGAGCTGTTGAGGGCACGGGGGGAGGAACCGCTTGCTTGGAGGACCGGGGCCCCTTCTTGGGTATTTATAACTCTCCGGATACCCCAAGTAGGGTGCAAGGATGGAAGGCATGGGGCGTTCAGTTCTCCGAATATTCATATAGGTGGGGGTCCAGGCGTTGGGTTTGCGTTCTCCTTGCGTGCAAATTTAGTGCTCGGTCAGGGCTTCTTTTGCTAGCATCCCCACTAGGACACCCAATACGACGCACTCAGCAAAAGCATGTAAAAAAAGGGAACCATCTACAGAATGATATGTGAATATATGTTCCTATGTAGATACACATTTACATACACTCACCAAGAACAGCAGGATCGACTCTACCTGCTGCTTGCACCCTCAGAACTTCAAACGGCTGATGATGCCATGATCCGCTAGTTCAGCCTCGAGGAACCCATTCTAGGGTGTAAGAGGTAAGACTCTATAGGGTCTAGGGTTAAGGGTTTAGGGTTTTAGGGTTTAGGGTTTGGGGTTTAGGGTTTGGGGTTTAGGGTTATACCCTGAACCCACAACCCTTGCAACCCCTGTCAATTCGGCAGCCTGTAGGTATAGTATCTCCCCCGCCAGACGTGGGGGCCCAGAAGACGCCAGACACCATCCGGACCGCAGGTCCTCAGAGGCGAAACAAAGAAGAGGGCTTCAGGGTTTGGGCTGGATCCTACACCTTAGTAGCCCAGTAGCCATAATATGATAAGGGCACCCGGACCCTTTTTTGAGTTGGTTACTTTGTAAGGGAACCCCTAACCAAAAAAAGGGTAAATGGGTGCCACTGGGCTACTAAGACCTGGCCGAAACAATGCACAACTCACCCTGACATTTTAGGAATTATCTTGTGTAGGCTCCCGCATAAGACTAGCCAGTCTCTGGAAAGCTACGAGGGCCCCCAGTATAGGGTTCAGGGTGAAGGGCCCGCAGTTGAAACGGCCAGTCTCCTTAAACACAAACCATACCCCGACACCTTAAAAATTTAGAAGCCCTCACAAGCCGAATCTATATTGTCAACACTTCAAAGCCTTGTAAAGCCCTTTTATCACTGCCCAACCAAGACCCAGAGACACTAATTAGATTGAATGAAGTGGCCTAGACCATACACTCTAAACCCTGAACTCTTAAACTAGGGGTTTAGGGTTTTAGCGTTTGACTAAACCCTAAACCCTAAACCCTAAACCCTAAACTCTAAACCCCAAACCCAAAACCCCAAACCCCAAACCCCAAACCCCAAACCCCAAACCCTAAACCCTAAACCCTAAACCCCTGCCAGCCGAGCTGCATGCCGTGAGCCGTGGCCCCGCGTTCAACTTCGGGGCCTTCGTACAGCAGCCTTTGTCAAAGGGGCTCCACGTGGCCCAAATTTAGGGTTTAGGGTTTGGGGTTTAAGGCTTAGGGTTTATAGGGTTTAGGGTTTAATTTAGGGATTAGAGTCAGGAAGGTCAGGAGGGGGCGGGGGGTGGGGGGGGGGGTGGGCCACCCCCCGCCCCTCCCCTCCACCCCCCACCCCTGAGTGGAGGGGTGGAGCAACGGGGGTGCACTGCGCGAACCGCAAGCCTTCTGACACGAACCGACGCACAACCGGTTCTCGCAGGATCCGCCGAAGCGAAACGATACTAACCGAACAGTAGGGGTTTAGGGTTTGGGATTTGGGGTTCAGTTCAGGGTGCAGAGCCCAAAGCCCTGACCCTAGCGTCTAAAATAAACTAAATCTAACGTTACCGTAGCCCTAAACCCTAAACCCTAGACGTCAATCCCTTCCCCCGAATACTAAAACCCCCCCCCCCCCCCCCAAATTATAAATATCATTTTTTCCCGGACCCTGCCGGCACCCAGCCCAATACTAAACCTGTTTGAGAATTGAGGGGGGGGGGGGGGGGTTCAGGGCCTTCGCCCTTGAGTTGAGGGTTTAGGGCTGAAGGCTGACAGGATTAGGATTCAGGGCTCGGGGCTTAGGGTTTAGGATTGAAGGTAGGTTTTAGGATTTAGACCCCCCCCCCCCCAATTATAAATATTTTTCGGGCCTAGGCGAATTTCAGAATTTGGGGGGGGGGGGGGGGGGGGGAGGGATTTAGTATCACTTGGGAAACCCTAAACCCTAAACCCTGAACCCTGACTCCTAAACCCTAAACCCTAAACCCTAAACCCTAAACCCTAAACCCTAAACGCCAAGAAACACGTCCACCTCCTGAGCTGTGGGCGCCCACAGGGAGAGCTCGAAGCCCTCCTCGTGGGGGCTGCAACCCAAGGGTCCATCGTAGCGGAAGCACCTGGGTGATTGAGGGGGTTTAGGGTTTAGGGTTTAGGGTTTAGGGTTTAGGGTTTAGGGTTTAGGGTTTAGGGTTTGGGGTTTAGGACCCTGAAACCCTGAAACCCTGAAACCTAAACCTTACATCCTGAACCCTAAACCCTAAACCCCACACCCTAAACCCTAAAGCCTAAAGCCCTTCTAAACCTTGGACTGGACAAGGCACGCATCGAGTAGACCACCAATCTGCACGCCCGTGCAGTCGACAGTGGAGTCGCCTTTGCTTCGAAGGAGTTCATGGTTTAGGGGTTATTAGGTTTAGGGATTAGGGATTAGGGATTAGGGTTTAGGGTTTAGGGTTTCGGGATTGGGCCATTGAGGATTTTAAGCTTTAAGGCCATTTCTTGTATGGGGTTGCATAACACTGGGATTGATTTGGATTTGGGCCCTGCTCCCGATCGAGCCATGACTGGCCCATAGAAGCTACAGTAATGGTTAAAGACGGATACTTCCGTAGACCTCCTATTCTTGAAGTGCTTACCTAAAGGCTCCTATGTAGTACCTTTATGGGTTACAGTAGTTAGTTACTATAAGCCCCTATCTGTAAACCAAAAAGGAACTACAATAAAGCCTTCAGGTAGGGCTAGAGAGGACTCTCATTAACCCCAAACCCTAAACCCGATATACACCCCCCCCCCCCCCCACGCCCCCACGCCGAGCAGAGGCCTGGGCGGCCCTTAACACCTACCCCAAAACCCTGAAGCCCCTAACAAAAACTAAAACAAAAAACGCTAAAGCTCCTATAGCCCAAAAGCGGAAAACTGGACCCTAAAACCGTGGTCAATCCTCGGCAGGGGGGGGGGGGGGGGAGAGCGGATTCAACCCTAATTAAGCCAAAACCCAAGCCCTACTCCCTGAGCCCTCAACCCTAAACCCCAAAACCCTAAACCCTAAACCCTAAGCCACCCTAACCCCTTGGAAGATCTACTATCGGTCCGCGCAACCTCGGTGCGCTGACACGGCCAGCTGCTGGCGACAGAGGCGGTCGAAAGCCTCACCCGCCCGAACACCCCGCAGCCTAAGTGTAGGGGCGTAGGGTTTGGAAGAAATGCTGGTGAGATAAAACCCTAACCCTACATATGAAACCTAAACCCCAAAGCCCCCGAAGACAATCCTGTAAGTCCTGTAGACCCTGCTACGCACAACATAGACCCTGCCATATGATGGACCCTCAACCCCGAACTCCAAACTCTCAGGCCCTAAACACTAATGTTAACGTCCCATTTATAAATGGAGTGGTAATAGTAATATTCGCCGGGGGAGGTTTTCGGGCCGATGTATGTAAACAAGTCTATATAGGGGGGTCCGGTGATAATAATAATGGGGTGGTAATTGTAAAATTTTTCCGGCCAGGAATTGAAAATTTTACTGAAAATGGCTTTAGAGTTCCATTGCAGAGAAGACTTTTCAGCTGAGCTGGCTTGAAAGAGCTCCGAGGCTCAGTCTTTAGAGAAGCAGACCCTGACAGCCGACCAGCCCCAGACCCCCAGACCCCAGACCCCCAGAATCCGCATTATTGACACCCCCTCTTTTTTTTTCCACCCCTCCAAACCCCGGGGACCAAAACAAGATTTGAGGGGGGGGGGGGGGGTTATTAAAGGGACCCTAACATTAAACCCTAAACACCCTAAGCCCCAAACCCTAAACCTCGAAACTCTACACCCTTAAACACCAAACACCCCAAACCACCCCTAGACCCAAGGGTAGTTACCCTTTTGAGTTCAAGGGCAAAGAAAAGGAATCTAAACCACCAAAAAAGGGAATAAGGACCTACTCTGGGTCCTAGCCCTAAACCCTAAACCCGAAACCCTAAACACCCCAAACTCCCCCAAACCTGCCGGGCCCCCGGCCGCGGCCGGGACAGGAGGAAGACGGAGGAGGCCACAGCCCTGGCAAAAATGGGGGGTTCAGGTGTTTAGGGTTTAGGGCTAGGGTTTAGGGTTTAGGGCATAGGGTTTAGGGTTTGGGGTTCAGGGTTTGGGGTTTAGGGTTTGGGGTTTGGGGTTTAGGGTTTGGGTGTTGGGTTTAAGGGTGTGGAATTTTAGGGTTTGCGGTTTGGGGCTTAGGGTTTGGGGTTTAGGGTTTGAGAGTTGAAGGTTTGGGAGTTGAGGAGGCTCGGGGTTTAGTTGGGGATTTTCGGAGCTCTAGCGCCGACCCAAGAGGCCGCAAACCACAGAGAGCCAACCATCCCATCGGCTGGGGGGTTGGGGGCTTGAGGAAGGGGAAAGGGGTTTAGGGTTTAGGGTTTAGGGTTTAGGGTTTAGGGTTTAGGGTTTAGGGTTTAGGGTTTAGGGTTCTCCCCTGCACCATCCAAACGCGCCGCCCAGGCCTCCCAAGCCCTCAATGCTACTCAATGTCTCAACCCCTAACCCCTAAACCCCGAAACCCCTCATAGAGGTTCCCCCTAAACCCTAAACCCTAAAACGCTACACCCCCCCCCCCCCCCCAAAAAAAAAAAAAAGAGAGAGGCTTGGATAGGGGTCTACCCTCCGCTATAGCACATGGACTCAAGGGATGAAGACTCGTAACCCCGAAGGTTGTGCCCCTAAAGGGTTCCCGTTCATATACTCCTAATGTGGCCCATATACCCTAAACCCTAAACCCTAAACCCTAAATATATACCCTATGTAGCCTCTAAAACACCCCCCAAAGAACCCCCCAAGGTCCCTTACAAGGGTCCCCTTTAGTCCCCAAACCCTAAACCCTAAACCCGAAACCGTAAACCGTAAACCCTAAACCTTAAACTTTAAGGGTCCAGGGTATATACGACTGGGCCCCAGATGGACTCTGAGAAAAGACTTCAGAAGCTGTCCGTGAGCCCAGGCCATGTCCAGGGCCGACTTGACGGCAGATTTAGGGTTCAGGGTTTAGGGTTTATAGGGTTTAGGGCTAGCACCGAGCATCGTCACGTAGGCCAGGGGATTTCTGAACCCCGAACACTCCTCTCAGTTTGGCCGAGACTTGCCGGCATTGATACTGAACCTTCTGGTCAAAACCGACGCCCAGTAAACCTTTCAACCCTAAACCCCTAAACCCTAAACCCCCAAACCCCAAACCCCAAACCCCAAACCCCAAACCCCAAACCGCAGAGCAAGAACAGACCGCAAGCTCCCCAAAGCCCCGCCCCCCCTGCATCGAACTCCACACCCCGAAGGCCCAAGCCCCTAAATCCTGCAACGTCGTAAAAAGGTTTAGGGTTTAGGGTTTAGGGTTTAGGGTTTAGGGTTTAGGGTTTAGGGTTTAGGGTTTAGGGTTTAGGGTTTAGGGTAAACTGCTGGGAGTTCAGGTCATGGTTACCTTAAGAGCCCCACACCTACGTTTTTGTAGGCTACCTCAGAACCCTTTTAGAGGTGTTAGAGTAAGAACCTGCAGAAATCCAGACTTTTGGGTTCTTAGGGTGGCGTTCAGGGACCTCATCAGATGGGTAGTTCTCTAGATTAGGGTCTCTTTCTGGGAGCCCTTTTTAAAGAGTGCCGCCTTACCATGGGTACCCACAAAGAGACCCTAACTTGCCCTACGCCCTAAACCCTAAACTTTGGACCCTAAAGATTTAAACTCTAGACCCTAAACTTAAAACCCCAATCCCTAGGGTTGAGGGTTTAGGGCTTAGGGTCTTTAAACCCTGATTTGGGAACCTGCCCAGAAGGCGCCTGAAGATAGGGGTTCCCTTCGAACACCTTCTCTTCTTCTGGGGTCGGCGAGGTCACCTGGGAAGGTTTAGGGTTTAGGGTTCAGGGTGTAGGGTTTAGGGCTTGCTGGGTTGAATCATAAGCAGAGAGGTTGGAGGGCGAGCGGGCATTTTTTTGGTTAAAGGGTTTAGGGCTTAGGGGTTTTAAGGTTTAAGAGTTTGGGTTGTACAAGAATGACCAGCCCCCGTGAACTCTTTGGAAAATTACAAGGTTCCAATAAACCCTAAACCCTAAACACAAAACCCTAAACCCTAAACCCTAAACCCGAAACCCGAAACCCTACAAGCCACCTTCAAAGCTATACCCAACACATGTTGCTCTAGATGACTCTAAACATACCCGCCATGCCCAGAAACAAGCGCTAACAAAGTTACGACAAAAGAAAACACCACATGAGTCCCACGGCCCTTCACAAAGTGCCCTGAACCGTGAGTCCTGAAGGCTAGCTAAAACCTCCCACACAGCTCGGACAGCGGGGATTTCTTGTCAATACAGGAGATAGATATAGATAGATATACAAAGAGATATCTGAACATTGACACATGAGAGATCCCCAAATAGTCGGATTCCCTATAGTAAGGACCCACCCCCCCCCCCCCCCCCCCCCCCCCAGATTGATTTCAAGAAACGATTTCGTTGATCAGGGAGCCTAAACCCTAAACCCTAAACACTAAACCCTGAAGCCTTAAACCCTAAACCCTAATCGGGCTTAGGCCTAGGCCAAACGCCCTACGTCAGCAGTTTCCCGCCTCGAGGTCGAAAACATCGTCGGCCTGGAGTCTGCGACCCTAAGCCCTAGTACATGGCTTAGGGTTTAGGGTTTCGGGCTAGGGTTTAGGATTTAGGGTTCGGGGTTCAGGGTTTAGGGTTAGGCTATCGGGGTTTAGGGTTTACTGTTTAGGGTTTAGGGCCCGAAAACCCTAAACCCTGAAGCCCTAAGCACGAAAACCGGAGACTCTAGCCCCAAAGGGTTTAGGCTTTTTGGGCGTTTAGCCCCAAAGGGTTTAGGCTTTTTGGGCTTTGAGGGTCTTTAGGCTTTAGGGCGTAGGGTTCAGAGCCGAAACACAGCTTTCCACCTGTTCGGCTGGAGAGAACGTTGCAAAGACTGCATGTGGAATGCGGTGGGTATCCAATCAGTACGCGTTCTTCCTGTCTATCCCTCTCTCTCTCTCGCTTTTTCTTTCTCTCTTTCTTTCTCTTTATTAGCATTCTCTCCCTCTCTCTCACTCTCTCCCTCTCCGTCACTCTCTCACTCTCTCTGCGGCTGGTTGTGGCTCCGGTATTATGCACTTTGGGAGACACAGCAGGAGTGCGTCCTGCTGTTCCTGGCTCCCTTTTCTGGAGCCTTTGGGGTCCTTGACCGGGAAAATTGTCTGGGGGGGACTTAATCCTAAACCCTAAGCCAAGAACTTCGGGCGGGCGGGAAGGGGGGGGGGAGCGGGACCAAACAGAACTTACAATTGGGATCACATACCCTGTTCTACTGATTCCCGTGTTAGGATATGGACCATAAACACCCTGAACTCTAAACTTTGAAAAATCTACTGGCCCCTTGTAATGTTTATATGGCAGTGGATAAAGGTACCTGTTGCCAAAGCACTCCTATACACCCGAAGAAATCAAGAGGAACCCTTATATATTTCCCAAGAAGGGCTTTTCGATCAAACCCAAAAGATACTACCCTGAATATACCCAGAATACGATCGTCCCGGTGAAAGCAACTCTGAAACAGGGTACCCCTGTTTACAGAAACCCCCGATATCGTCCCCTAAACCCTAAACCCTAAACCCTAAACCCTAAACCCTAAACCCTAAACCCTAAACCCCAAACCCTAAACCCTAAACCCTAAACCCTCAAGCTGTGGAGGTCAGAACTGCCAAGCTGCAACGCCACCACGCGCGAGGCCACCGGAAAGGCTGCCCCGCAGTTTGAAGCCTCGGGCAAGGCGAGCGTAGGGTTTAGGGTTTGGGGTTTAGGGTTTAGGGTTTAGGGTTTCGGGTTTAGGGTTGTAGGGTTTAGGGTTTAGGGTTTAGGGTTTAGGGTTTAGGGTTTTGGTTTTTGGGTTTAGGGTTTCCGGGCCCACGTCTCAAGAACCCGACACCTTTCCCCTGCAGGTCATCATACGGGAGTCTGCTTCTGAGGGACGTGATTAGGCAAAGTATTATGGCTCAAGTCCAGCCGAAGAAACCCAAAACCCTGGAACCTGCAATCCCTAAAACCTAAAATCCTAAATCCTGATCCCTGAACCCCAAACCCCAAAACCCCAAACCCCAAACCCTACACCCTAAACACTAAATCCTGTGCGGCCTCCATCTCCTGCAACATGCTGAGCACCCGAACTGCATTTGTATCGGGCTTCGGACGGAAGGTTCGTCCCACGACCGACCCCGGAAACCTGACCAACACCGACTCTCCCCACAGTTTTCCTGGGACTCTTTCTACCTACAGTTGGGTTTTGGGTTTAGGGTTCAGGGTTTAGGGCGCAGGGTTGGAGGGTTTGTAGGGTTTTCCTGGGACTCTATGTACCTACAGTTTAGTAGCGAACCTTAATGAGTCCCATAAAACTGTAGTAAAGAGGGTCCCAGGTAGGGTTTATAGCGTAATGGGGCTCAGGGAACTTCCAAGCATGTGCAATGAAGCACGGGCGGAGATTTCTCGAGGGAAAGGTTGGAAATTCCAAGTACCTCCGCAGCACCAAAATAAACCGTAAACCTCATAAACTAACAAAGCTCTGAATCCCCAAACTATGCCCTTAAGTCTAACCCTAACCTTAGGGTTAAGGGTCAAGGCCTATTTTATCAACTGAACCCTAAACCCTAAGCCCTGAAGCCCAACCCTAAATCCGACCTGGGACTCCATCTACCTACAGTTTACTAGCAACTACCCTGAATTCGTACGTATAACCCCTAAACCCTAAACCCTAAACCCTAAACCCTAAACCCTAAACCCCAATCGACTCAAGAGTGCAGGCGCGAGACGTGTAGAAGACGGCAACGACGCAACGCTGCGCCATCTCGGGATGCACAAGGCCCCCGTGGGTTTAGGGTTTAGGGTTTAGGTTTAGGGTTTGGGGTTCAGGGTTAGGGTTTAGGGTTTAGGGTTGGGGTCCCCAGCCGTCCTTAGCTCAAAGTAGGACTGTGAGGTCCCCAAGTAAGGCTTAGGGTCTGGGAGGTTTATAGTACAGGGCTTAAGTCCCTTATCTGCTATTCCTGTACCTCTGGGGCGTGTCTCCATTCTGCCGTCGCGCATGGCAGCTCTCTACATACATTATACTATATGAAGTAGGGTATATATTTCTTGTACCGCCAAAAGGACACCAGGTATATACACTCACCAATATTAAAAAGGAACCTTATATACACTCACCAATAATAACAGTAATATATACCCTGCCTCATATACCGGAAAACCGCCTTATGTTTACGGTGGTGGTTGTCAGGAGCTCGATAGCATAGCCAGGCTGCAGAATCAGCGAGGGCAGCACCTCATGAGCACGGAATGCGAGAAGTGGGTGTCACTAAACCTCTAGACCCCAAACCCTAAAACCCTAAAACCCTAAAACCCTAAAACCTTAAAACCCCAAACCCCAAACCCCAAACCCCAAACCCCAAACCCCAAACCCTAAACCCCAAACCCGAAATCCCAACCCTAAACCCTAAAACCCAAACCCCAAACCCCAAACCCCAAACCCCAACCCCAAAACCCAAACCCCTAAACCCCTAAACCCTAAACCCCAAACCCCAAACCCTAAACCCCAAACCCTAAACCCTAAACCCCAAACCCTAAACCCCAAACCCCCAAACCCCCAAACCCCTGCATAGGACCGGGGCGCCCAGTGCGCGCGCGCACCCAGGGCGTGGAAGTCACCTTCCAGCAGCGAGCCCGGATCTGGCTCCAGGGTGCCTCTGGAAGGGTTTAGGGTTTAGGGTTTAGGGTTTAGGGTTTAGGGTTTAGGGTTTAGGGTTTAGGGTTTAGGGTTTAGGGTTTAGGGTTTAGGGTTTAGGGTTTAGGGTTTAGGGTTTAGGGTTTGGGGTTTGGGGTTTAGGGTTTAGGGTTTAGGGTTTAGGGTTTGGGGTTCAGAGTTAGGGTTGTAGTGCATGAGTTTCTGAGTTCATGCTAGAACGTTTAGCTTAGAACTTCAAGTAGGGTTTCGGAAGTGTGTAGGGTTGGTCGGGTTTTGGGTTCAGGGGTTACTGCAGGGTTTAGCGCCGTGGGCCCCTTGCATACCCTATAAAGTCAAGGGTCCATGCTTCAGACCATGCTACTACCCTAAGAAAACTAGCTGGCTTGGCGTCCGAGGTGCTTGGGCGGTCGCCATGGCCAAGCCACACAGCGCCGGCATTGAGGCAGGAGCGGAGCCTAGAGATTTTCGGTTCAGGGTAAAAACGGAGTTTAGTTTTGGGGGGTGTCAAGTGCAGGGAGTCCCCGAAAAAAGGGGATGATATTTCGGCATGAAGAAGTCAAAGTCAATCATGACTTTGGAATCTCTCGTTCAGGTTGTAGGTTTCAGGGTTGTTGCGTGTTCATGCATCCATGTGCCTTGACAAACGCAGTTCGTCGCCACGTGGTTGTCGCAATGTCGCACATGGTCGTTGTTTGTTTCGGCGGGTTTGACTCTTGCCCGGCTCGGCGCGCTTTTTTCTACGGAAAACGCTGCTGCTTTTGCTGTGATAGTGTTTTCGGTCGCGAATGCCGCATGTTCAGACAACGAGCGTGGCCTGTGGCCTGTTCGACATAGTCCCTGACTGCTTTTTTCGCCTCTCTTCACGTTTGTTGCATTTGAGTAATTCTAATGGTCTTAGTTGCTGAGTTCATTAGCCCCAAAAAAGTGTACACTATCCGTTACATAGAGATTATCGTTTCCCAAAAAGTGTAAAGTGCGCCCACTCAGCTCCTAAGTGCTTCTGGGAGTTCAGCCAAAAAGAAAGGCGGCTTTTTTTTACATCGTGTCTTCACGGTTCTTGCATTTCAGCGTTTTTGGGCTTCCCAGCCTGTGGCTTATAAATCTAGGGTTTGTACCTTGGGCCCCTAAGGTTGCAATCTTAGGTTTTGGGGGAACCTTTTTAAGGATTTGTTAGGTAGTATAAGGGCCATAAAACCCCAAACCATACACCCTAAACCCCAAACCCTAGACCCTTAACCCTAAACTCTACGGCAAGATCGCCATGGGTATGGTCTCGGCAGAGTAGCTGCTCCCAGCCCAACTCGGTCGTGCACCTCCTGGGCTTGTTTTTTGGGACTTCGGTGGGTTTAGGGTTTAGGGCTAGGGTTTAGGGCTTGGGGCTTAAAGTTCGGTTTGGGGTTTTGCGGTCTTAGGGTTTTAGGTTCTTTGTTTACGGGACTGTGGGCTGAGAGGTGTTCAAAAGGATGGCAGGCCCCGCCTGAGACTACTCCCGAACGCGCGCGCGATCCTTAGGGGTTATTCCTAAGCCAACAAACCCTAAATGCTAAGCCCTATACCCGAAACCCCTAACCCTAAACCCTGAACCCTACATCCTGAACCCTAAATCCTCAAAACGACAGGAGGGGGGGGGGGGTTCATGCGGGGTAGGTACCTAGAAGACCTTAGGGAAGCTTAGGGAACCTTAGGGAGCAGTAGGGCGTACTTGGGAAGGTTGGGTTTTATACCCCCCCTCGAACCCCCTCTCCCTTACAGAACCCTAAAAACCTAAAGTTCCTCAACACCGAAGCGGAACTCCAGCCGCCCTAAACCCTAAAACCCTCAAAAGTTAAACCCTGAAACTCTAAAACGCTTAAAAGCCCTAACAACCCTAAAAGCCCAAAAACCCTAAAACCCTCAAAAGTTTAACTCTGAAACTCTAAAACCCTTAAAAGCCCTAACAACCCTAAAAGCCTAAAAACCTAAAACCCTAAACCGGCTTCGGGCTTCGACAAAAGTCTAGACCCCGAGCCCCGAACCCACAACCCTAAACCTTTTAGGGTTTAGGGTTTAGGGTTTAGGGTTTAGGGTTTAGGGTTTAGGGTTTAGGGTTTAGGGTTTAGGGGATTGATCATCCCTATGAACCCTAGACCCCACATTCCCCATGCCGGTTCTCTTGTCGTCGCCCCTGTGGAAGATGAGCCCCAATGCGAGCTGGCCGTCCTGGCTGGCTATTCTTGAGTTTTCGGACTTGGGGGGTTTAGGGTTTAGGGTTTAGGGTTTAGGGTCTAGAGGTTTGAGGTTTAAGGTGAAGGTCTTAGGGTCTAAGGGTTTGGGGCCTAAGAAGGCCTAGGGGGGCTAGCTTCAAGACAACCTTGAGTAAGTGCTTCGGGCTTGCAGCGACCCCCCTGCACAACCAACTACAAGCACCTATCACGCCTGAACCCTGAACCCTAATTCTGACGCCCCCTAAACACTAAACCCTAAACCCTAAACCCTCAACCGCAAGAGCACCGGACCCTAAACCCTACCGGACCCTAAACCCTACCATAAGGCCTTACAATGCACCCCTATAGCCCTGCGTCTAAACCTCTCAACCCTATACCCTACCAGGATCTGATGCCATTGCAACTCCAGCACCTCGAGATGGCTCTGATGCCATTGCCGCTCCAGCTCCAGGACCAGATGGCTCTGATGCCATGTTCTCTCCAAAACGCGCAGGCGATGCCACTCCAGATCCAGAGGCGACCAGATGAGCAGGCCGGGCAGCAAGTCCAGCGCGAGGAGCAACCGGGACAGGTGAGATACTGCATGACTCTAAAGCCGAAGCACCGCGCCCTGCCCAAATTCGGACCCTAAAACCCTAAACCCCAAACTCTAAACCCTAAACCCTAAAGCCTTTAGAATCCGGAAGTCCCCCTGGCCGAGAGGCTCTCGGAGGCCTCTGGCGGATGACAGTCCCCAGGACTCCAGGACCAGGGACCCTTTAGGGTGACCCAAGCGTCCCAATAGCGACCACACAGTCCCAATTGTCCTAAGTTTCCCAGAAAAACTACTTACACACTAAACCCCAAAACCGAGTGACATGTGAATTTGGGATGGCTTTGGCTTGGTTTGGGCTGGCCCTGGTTTGTCTCGCTGTGCGTCGTTGGGCGGCCTTGGCGGGGGGGGAATGTCTTCACATTGCTGCGCGTGATTGAGTGGGCGCGCTTGTCAACCCGCGACCTGCCGGGCACATCCTGAACCCTAAGCCCTAAGCTCTAAGCCCTAAGCCCTAAACCCTAAGCTCGAAACCCGAAACCATAATTAAACCCCAAACCCTAAACCCAAACTGTGGGGTTTAGGGTTTGCCTTTTCCAGTCCTCGTCGGCGTCGACGAGGGGCACCTCGTAGATCAAGCCGAAGTCGTCTTCGGAGACCTCAGCCCGGGCTTTGGGGTTTCGGGAGTTTGGGGTTTGGGGTTTAGGGAACTTTGGGGTTTCGGGAGTTTAGGGTTTAGGGTTTAGGGTTTAGGGTTTAGGGTTTAGGGTTTAGGGTTTAGGGTTTATTAAACTATTCAAGGTTCTATGAAGGCTTCATGGAGGGTTTATGCAGCGTTCATCGAGGGTTTATAGGGTTTTCGTGTGTCTGGGGTCAGAGCCTTTCGCGACCTAAGAGTAACCTGCGCACAGGGTTTATTAGGAGGACACGACACGAGCCCTAAACCTCAAACTTACCCTATACTTCCAGGGATCACCGCCTGCCCTAAACTTAGGGTTTAGGGTTTAGGGCTTAGGGTCCAGGGTTGAGGGTTAAAGCCCAACGCTCGCTGTTCTGCCCAGGGCGCAGGGTGCAATGGAGCCGCCCAGTCAGTATGGATGCCCGCGGCGGCGCCCCAGACCTGGTTGGAAGAGATAGGGTTTAGTAGGATTTTTAGGGTTTGTGGGTTAACGGGTTTACAGGGTTTGCGGGGGTTTTAGGGTTAGTTAGGATTAAGCATGTCAGGGCTTGGTCTGTTTGTTTTGTGGCTGTTTTGTTGGTTTAGGACTAGGCATTCAAGAGTGGACTGTGAGCTGCGAAAAGCTTGATGGCAGCAAGGTTTGAACTGGGAAATTAGGCACCTTACATCAGCCTGTGCTACCCTAAACCTTAAACCCTAAACCTATTAAGGGAACCTCCACAGGAACCCTGATTGCCGAATCCTAAACCCAAAACCCTACTAACGGGACCTCCACACGAACTCTGATTGCCGAATTTCCGGCAGTCAGAATCGGTTCGGGAAAGCGCCCCAGTCTCGCGGGGTTACCCTTACGGATACTTTATTTCCTAACTCCTATCCCCTAAGCCCTCTAGACCCCAAACCCTCAGACCTCAACCCTCAACCCTCAACCTCAGGAGCCCTGTGGTGAGCTTCATAGGGTTTTAGGATTAGCAGTATATGCTTGATGTCTGAAGGTGTCGCTTTGGGGAATCATGTGTTTCCCTTCTACCCCCCCTCCACACTAACCCCCCGCCCCCCCTCCGGTTCCCCCCTTAAATTACCTTATAACCTTAATCTGAATCATCCCTAAATGGCCTTACTTATGGAGGAACCTGGGGGGGGGGGGGGGGGCAGAAAAGAGGGGGGTAGCACAGGAACATGAGGGAAATTCAAGGTTGGAGCCCACCACATCGTTTCATCGACTCAGCGGTGTGGCCTTCTTCGTTGCTGAGTTCATGGGCCCCCAAAAAGTGTACACTTCTAGGGGTTTAGGGTTTAGGGTTTAGGGTTTGGGGTTTAGGGTTTAGGGTTTAGGGCTTGTAGAGATTATAGGATCCCGGAAAGTGTGAAGTGTACTCATTCAGCTACCAAGCTTTTCAGGTGTTCTAATGGCTGTACAGGTGTTGAGCATTCACGTCCACGCCTGGCTTACTTGAATGGCTGCGGGTTTAGGGTTTAGGGCTCAGGGTTTAGGGTTTAGGGTTTGGGGTTTAGGGCTTAGGGTTGAGGGTTTAGGGTTTAGGGCAGTATTCCATACTACTATTGGATCAGTCTCAGGAACCCTGAAAGGATCTATTGGATCCTCCAGGTATCTGGGGAGTGGAGCCCTTCGCGGTCTAGTTTAGGCTCTACCCAGAATCCTGGGAGGACCCAAAAAGCAGAATCTTAATCTTGGCTGCACTCAGGAGGGTAGCTATAAATTAAACTTGTAGCTGCCTTAATAAGAAACCCAACAAACCCAAAAAAGGTAAGGATCTAAAGTTACGATAAAGTACCACAAAGAAATAGTACCCGAAACAACTATTGGGTCCTTGCTAGAAAGACGATAAGGCGGTGTAGTTTCGGCTCAAGAGGCTGGAGCCGTTGGTTTAGGGTTTAGGGTTTGGGGTTGAGGGTTTGGGGTTTAGGGTTGAGGGTTTAGGGGTGCTGGGCCGAGGGACGTGTAGCCCGAATCCTTCGCCTCGGTCATGGTGCTGCAGCCGCGCGTGCACCAGCAACATGTCGGCCGGGAGGCTCTCGCCAGACTCGCCCGAAGCACCCCCCCCCCCAAGTGCCTTTATGGAGTAGATACCGAGAACCCTAAACCCTAAACCCTAAATCCTAAACCCTAAACCCTAAACCCGGAACGCTTTGAAGGCCTTTGCTGGGGGTTCTGGAGGTTGGGCTACGGGGGAAGAGGGACCAAGGTTGCAGGTTGGCTTAGGCCTTAGAGGCCCAGGGTTCCGAACTTCAGTGCTTGGGTTTACTAGGGTTAAGGGCTTAGGGTTAAGGGTTTAGGGCTCGGAAGCCTAAACCCTAAACCCTAAACTCCGAGCTCGAAACTCTTAAACCTCTCTAACTCCCCCCAACAAACACTGAGCAACCCCCCCCCCCCCCAAAGGCAGGCTGGCGGCGTGAAGCAAACTCCCGACACCCTAAACCCTAAACCCTAAACCATGACCCCGAAACCCTAAACCCTAAACAATAAACCGTTCACAGGAGCTCGGAGCACCAATCGGGCTTATGAAGGTGGGATTCTTTGGCGTAGAGGGCTGAGAGGGCTTATGGGGTGTAGTGTTAGGATATAGAACTTTAGGATTCTAAGGGTTAGGGTTTGGGTTTGGGGTTTAGGGCTTAGGGCTTAGGGCTTAGGGTTTAGGGCTTAGGGTTTAGGGTTTAGGGTTGAGGGCTTAGGGTTTAAGGTTTAGGACTTAGGGCTTAGGGTTTAATGACTCTAGGGTTGAAAGGTCTAGGGAATAGGCAGGGAGTGGGGGTTATATCAGCCTTAGGCTTGGGATTTAGGGTTTAGGGTTGGCGGTTCAGGGTTTTAGGGCTAAGGGTTTTCGGGTTTGGGGCTTTCGGGCTTTGGGGCTTTAAGGCTTGGGGTTTTGGGGTTTTAGGGTTTTTTAGGGCTTTGGGCTTGGGTGTTCAAAGGATCCTCAGGTCCTACAGCCGGTTTAGGGTTTAGGGTTTAAGGTTTAGGGTTTAGGGTTTAGGGTGCAGGGTAGGGACTGCTGCGCAGTAGGTGAACAAGAGTTGCAGAATCCCTTCAAGAGAGCCCCACAAGATCCCTAGTATCAAGCCCCTAACATCTTGTTCTTAGGGTGGTTGCATGGTCCCTTAGTATGCCCTTAATTGGGAAACCCTTCTATACCCCCCTATGTACAACCTAAGGGCGCATACTTCAGGGAGCATGTGAAGGGACCATGCAACTTCCCTTAGTCTTGCAAACCCCGAACCCTAGATGCCCTGCGAAATCCTTCAACCTTACATGTAGACATATATACGGGGGCTTACGATAATAAGGGACCCCGAATCTAGACCCCGAAATAGTAGGATCCCCTTAGAATCATGACCCCAATAAGGTACCCCTTATACCGTAACCCCCCATATATCCCTAAACCCTAAAACCTAAACCCTAAACCCTAAACTTAGGCGACTTCTGGGCCCGCCACGGCCGAGGCGTCGCCTGGCAACTGCCCTACATCCGCCAGGATTGCCTCTGAAGGTGAGCTGGTCTAGGGTTTAGGGTTTAGGGTTTAGGGAATAAGGCTTAGGTGCCTCTTAGAGTTAGGTTTGAGGTGTAGGGCTGAGCGTCTTAAGCTGTGAGATTCAGCCATAGCCTCTGAGCCTCTGAAGTAGTAGCAAGTATAAGTCCATGCCCTAAACCCTAAACCCTAAACCCTAAACCCTAAACCCTAAACCCTGAACCCTGAACCCTAAACAAGAAACTGCGTCCTAAGCCAGGTTGGGGTCTTTAGAGGGCCCTATAAGCCCTGAACGCAAAACCCCAACAGCCTTAAACTCTTAACCCCTAAAACGGTTTAGGGTTTCCGGTTTAAGGTTTAGTTTAGGGTTTAGGGAAACCCTCAACCCTTAAACCCTTCAAGGCCTAAATCCTCAGCACCTGAATCCTAGTTAGACCCTGAACCCGAAACCCTAAACCCTTTAGGCCCTAAATCCTCAGCACCTGAATCCTCGACCCTAAACCCTACACCCTAAACCCTAAACCCTAAACCCTAAACCCTAAACCCTAAACCCTAAACCCTAAACCGCTAGACCCGTAAGCAATAAGGTCCCGACACTCTCGGAGGTTCTCGTCGGGGCTGCGTCCGGCGAAGGATCGACCTGTGCTGTCGGGTCGTTTAGGGTTTAGGGTTTAGGGTTTAGGGTTTAGGGTTTGGGGTTTGGGGTTTGGGGTTTGGGGTTTGGAGGTTTGGGGGTTTGGAGTTGGGAGTTTGGGAGTGTGGGGGTTTGGGGATTTGGGGGTTTGGGGGTTCGGGGGTTTAGGGGGTTTGGGGGTTTAGGGTTTGGGGTTTGGGGTTTGGGGTTTGGGGTTTGGGGTTTTAGGTTTTATAGGGGTTTTAGAGTTTAAGGTTTTGGGGTTGCGGGTTTAAGGGAAAGTGCGAAGACTTCCACGAGATTGCGAAGGCAAAGTAGTCGCTGCCTTTTACAAGTGGGTAACATCAATCTGGGAACACGCAAGCCTAAACCCTAAACCCGAAACCCCAAACCCCAAACCCCAAACCCTAAACCCCAAACCCCAAACCCCAAACCCCAATCCCTAAACCCCAAACCCCAAACCCTAAACCCCAAACCCCAAACCCTAAACCCCGAAACCTGCAACCAAAAGCCACTCAGCCCGGCACGGCCAGGGGCGATGGACGCCAGAGGTGGCCGCCAGTGGCTGCAGCGAGGAGAGCGTCCGCCTCCTTCAAGGGGTTTAGGGGTGTATAGGGCTTGTGGGTTGTGTAGGGTTTATATATTCATATATATATATATATATATCTATCTATGTATATATATATATATAATATGTATAATCGTCCTATAAGTATGAAAATATAACAGATAAATACATAAATAAATAAATAAATAAAGATATATCTATCTATCTATATATATATATATGTATATATATGTATATGTACAGAAAAAAGGTCTTCATGTGGGGTTTATGGGGTGTATAGGCCTTATGGGGTCTTGGGTCTTGCAGGGTGTAAGCTGGTTTGCGTCGCAAGCAGCTTCCGAGGGGAACAGATTTACCCCATTAAGTAAGGGATCCGAATTGTGGGCCTTACTTGGGTCAGGGTTTAAGTGTTTTTGGGGTATTTTGGGTCCCTTGTTATATAGCCATTATATACACTACATATCATAAGGGCCCATACTCTCGGATCCCAAACCCTAGACCTTAAACCCTAATCCCTAAACCCTAAACCGATGGTTCAAACCTTAGAATTGGGCAGCTTGTGAAACCGGCGTGTATTTTAGGGCTCTTTGCTTGGGCGGTTTCCGGTTGCAGGGATGACGCTTTACCCTAAACCCGAATCGATATAAACCCTAAACCCTCAACCCTAAACTCTAAACCCTAAACCCTACGCGTAGATCCAAGAATCAACAAAACCCTTAAGTTTCTTGCTGCGCGTCCCTCTCTGGCAGCAGCCGATATTCCAACCGACGTTTTCTTGACAAGAAACCGGGCCCAACATCTGCCTGGGACCCTCTGTACCTACAGTCTTATGGTACTACTCAACTCCAGGTGAGGTTTAGGGAAGATGGGGTTGTCGTTCTAGGGTGCTTAGGGTGTTTAGGGCGTTTCCGGGAGTTTAGGGTTTGGGGCAATCAAGGTTTAGAGGGGTTTAGGGTTTAGGGTTTAGGGTTTCGGGTTTAGGGTTTCGGGTTTCGGGTTTCGGGTTTCGGGGCCGAGGATTGAGGGCCTCCAAATGCCAACGGTCGGGCTTATAGGGATGTGAAGAGCTTTATGCAGCTCACGGGGCCAACATGGTACACCTTGAACTCCCTGAGCCCTAAACTATACTGAACTTGGGGAACCCTAGCAGATGCTACAGTTTTTTTAGCTGTTTCTATCTGTTTCTTAGGAGATATGGTACCCAAAACTTTAAATTCCCAAGTATCCCTAAGTAAACCTGGCAAGCCCTGGAAGGTCACAGCAGATCCGGGACCTCCTCGGACAGCCAGCTATCCAGCTGCATCAGCGGGAAGGGAGACCTGATATGCCCAAATTTTAGGGTTTGGGGTTTAGGGTCTAGGGTCTAGGGTTGAGGGTTTAGGGGTTCCCTAAACTCCAAAATGCCCCAGAAACTGGCAGCCCTAAGCCCTAGAAGCCCTCGACAGCTTGGGCTTTGCAACGGTTCAAGTGTGTGCAAGTGTTAGGAACTTCAGCTCCACCCGAAAAAATCGACCCCGGACCCTAAACCTTTCCGGTTTAGGGTTTGGGGTTGTTCCCCAAAACTCCAAGGCAGTGAAATCCAACAGCCCCAAGCCCCCAAACCCTGAGTTTCACGCATAAACCCTATACCCTAAACCCTAAACCCTAAACCCTAAACCCTAAATACCCTAAACCCGGGTCCCGGACTGGGCGAGAAGCGCAGCTTCCTCAGCTTGTGGGGTGCATAGTAATTATAATAGGGGGTACTAGAATCCCTATTAAGGACTGTTAGTACAAGGGGGAACATCCAAACTTTGCCTTTCTAACGTTTGAGCGCCTACTATCAGGGGTTTAGGGTTTTCGGTTTAAGGTTTGAAGTTCAGGCTTTAGTTAGGGTTCAAGGGTTCTCCTATCCGGCGTTCCCATAACAGGACCCTGGCAGTACAGAACCCAGGGTTTTCGGGGTCTTGGGCTGAGGTTTCCGGGCTGAGGGCTCAAGGGGCTAGCCAGGTTCGCCACGTAGGGGAGTCACAGCCTACTTGGGTACTTAGAACCCCAGATAAAAGTCTGCGTGCAACATCTTTTGAGGGTGGGCTTCTAGGTACAGTGGTAGGGTTTAGGGTTTAGGGTTTAGGGTTTAGGGTTTAGGGTTTAGGGTTTAGGGTTTAGGGTTTAGGGTTTAGGGTTTAGGGTTTAGGGGGTTCAAAGTACCCTGGACCTCCAAGTACGCTTCGCTTGGGGTAGTGTTTTTTCAACCTTGCAGCTGGCTGGCCAGCAATGCGTGCCTGGTAAGGATGCCTAGGCAGTTTTTTTTCCAAAGATCCTTCTCTCCCACAGACCCTAAACCCTAAACCCTAAACCCTAAACCCTGAACCCCTTTAAACTACTTCGGTTGTCAGATGCGTTCGAAGGCCGCGTGAGGACGCGGAGAAGTTAGACTGGTCTCTTCGGCTACAGTGCGGTTGAGGGTATAGAGAGATGCACACCCCGGGTTGAACTTGGTCGAAATTTCAACACTATATCCATCCCCTTAACCCTTAATAAACCGCTAAACCCCTAAACCCTCCTGAAACGCCCTAAGCGCCTAAACCTCGCGCTGGGATCATGCTTGCATCTGCGGCCAGTTTGGGCTTCAAGGGGTTTCTGGTTCAGGGGTTTTGACGGGTTTCGCCCAAAAACAAAGAGCGCGCAACAGAAACATCTACTTCGAGACCAAATAAGAATCAATGTTGTGCGATGTGAAGGCCCCCTCTGGTAGACAAAACGTATCCTACAACCCAAAAGCAGCCTCAAGACCAGACCCTGAGCCGGTTTCGGGCTTACCTGGGACTCAATTTACCCACAGTTTTGTAGCAACTACCCTGAATTTCTAGGTACACCCCATAAAGCTGTAGGTAAAGAGGGTCCCAGGTAGGGTTGGTGGGAATGAAGCCACGCACAAGCCTGGGCCTCCGACGGGGAGATATTGTTTCCGCCTTTCCAGGGCCTTCGCCACGGGCTCAGGGGTCTTAAGGTTTAGGTTGGGGATGTGTCCCCCTTTGTACTAAGAGCTCCTTCAGAGGGATCGTAGTATACCACCCTAAACCCTAAACCCTAAACCCTAAACCCTAAACCCTAAACCCTAAACCCTAAACCCTAAACCCTAAACCCCCTTATTATAATCCCTCTCAAGGACTGCTGGTATAAGGGGGAGCATCCCAAGGTCTAGGCTTTGGCGTTCTGAGGTCGGGGCTTGTGTAAGGTTTCAAGCTGATCAGGTCTGTGGCGGGGTTGGCCTCTTTAAACCTTCGAACAAATTTGCGGATAGAGTCCGTTGTAAACTAGTTATAACTGGTTAATAGGCACCACGGACCTCCAAGTGATACCCCTAACAACCCTAAACGCTAAAGCCTAAACCCTAAACCCCAAACCGTAAACTAGGCCCTAAACCCCAAACCCTCTACCGACCCCGTCGTCTTCTGCTGAAGCCCGTCCTTCCAAACGGCCATACTGCTGCTGGCGGAAGCCTCGCGGACAACGGAGGTCTGAGGTCAAACTTTGGGCTCAGGGCAGCTGTGGCATGGGTTCTGTTAGAAGGATCCTAATAAAAACGCGGGTTTAGGGTTTAGGGTTTAGGGTTTTAGGGTTTTAGGGTTTTAGGGTTTTAGGGTTTTAGGGCTTAGGGTTTAGGGTTTAGAGTTTAGGGTTTACCCTAAACCCTAAACCCTACACCTTAAACCCGGAACAGGGAACCCAAGAATATAGAGGAATATAAACGGGATAGAAGGACCCTCTGATCCAAAAAGTAGAACCCAAAAAATAGTGCCCTATACTACTACTGGGTCATTCTTAAGAACCCTTTAAAGGGATCAAGATTTCAAAGAGGGTTTGGGGTTTAGGATGTAGGGTTTGGGGTTTGGGGTTTCGGGTCTAGGGTTTACAGTAGGGCTTTTGGAGCTCTTCCCGAAGCCGTGCCTGCACGGGCGGCTCCCCGAAGACGTCCAGTTGGGGGTGGCCAGCGCTGGCACAGGCCTCGTGGGTTGCTCGTGTCTCTGAGGGTAGTTTCATGGGCCTAAGGGTTTAGGGTTTAGGGTCAGGTTTAGGGTTTAGGGTTGTTTTTAGGCTTTAGGGTTTAGGGTTCATGGGCCCTTAATATGGTCCCTTACCTCTCAAGGGTTCTGATGTATGGGCCCTTGATTGTGCAGGGTATATAAGGGCTATGTAAGAGGTCCCCCCATCCTTTGGGACCATGCAACTACCCTAAGATTTTGTCTGAACCCAAGAGCAACCTAGGAATGAACACAAGGTTGCCCTTATTGGTTTATAGGGGCTTGAAACAGGGAACCTAAAATACTAAACCCCAAAAAAGGGAATCGGGACCTACTCTAGGTCCTAGTTGTTCAGAGTTGAGGGTTTAGTCGTTGTAGGGTGTAGGGTCTGCTTCGTTTAGGGTTTAGGGTTTGAGGTCTCGGGAATAGGTTTTAGCGGCTTACTGTTTTTGTTTAGGATTTAAGGTTTAAGGCTCAAGGCTTTGTGCGTATTTCAGCTCATCACGCTTACGGTTTAAGGTTTAAGATTTCGGAACCAGGGCTTAGGGAGCCTTGGCGGAAACACAACACCCCACCTAAACCCTAAACCCTAAACCCTAAACCCTAAACCCTAAACCCTAAACCCTAAACCCTAAACCCTAAACCCTAAACCCTAGACCCTAGACCCTAGACCCTAGACCCTAGACCCTAGACCCTAGACCCTAGACCCTAGACCCTAGACCCTAGACCCTAGACCCTAGACCCTAGACCCTAGACCCTAAACCCAAATCAACAGCTCTAAATGCTGAAATTGGCGTCCTTCAAGCCTCTGAGCCTCTGGGTTCCCAAGTCGCCTTCGGAATTCGGCTCCTCGCCCTAGATAAGCCCTAAGCCCTAAGCCCTGAGCCCTAAGCCCTAAGCCCTAAGCCCTCTACCCTCTAAGCCCAAGCCCTAAGCCCTAAGCCCTCTAAGCCCTAAGCCCTAAGACCTAAGCCCTCTAAGCCCTCCCTCTAAGCCCTAAGCCCTAAGCCCTAAGCCCTAAGCCCTAAGCCCTCAGCCCTCTAAGCCCTAAACCCTAAGCCCTCTAAGCCCTCAACCCTAAACCCTATACTGGGCATCCCGGACAAGTCGTAAACCCCTCAGCCCTGGAGAGTCAAACCCGATGTCAGAGAGTCTGGGAACCCGGGCCCATGCAAGGCGTCGCCATTGGTCCTGCAGACTGATACTTCCACACACATCCCTGAACCCTGAACCCTGAACCCTGAACCCTGAACCCTGAACCCTGAACCCTGAACCCTGAACCCTGAACCCTGAACCCTGAACCCTGAACCCTAAACCCTAAACCCTAAACCCTAAACCCTAAACCCTAAACCCTAAACCATGCATGCATACCAAGCCCAACAGGAGTCATGGCTAAGGGCTTACCCAGGCCCCTGAAAAAGATCCCACAAGTAGAGCCCCCCAAATAGTGCCCTTAGGGTTTAGGGGTTTAGGGTTTAGGTTTGGGGTTTAGGGACTACTACTGAGACATTCTTAGGAACCCCTTTAAAGGGATCTACTTTTTGGATCCTCCCAGGGGTCTGGGTAGAGGGCTGAAGCTCTGAAGGCTGTACCAGGGTTCCGGGCTGATGGCTCATGAGGTTTTGGGTTGGTTTGTGGGTTTGGGGATTCTGGGCCATTGATAGGGACTCTACTTAGTTGCTGAATTCACAAGCCCCCAAAAAGTGTGCACTTTCAGTTCTATAAGGGATTATAGTATCCCAAAAAGTGTAAAGCGTGCTCACTCAGCTACCAAGCTAGGGTTTGTAGCTTCAGCGATACACTGTGTAATGCGCTGACTCCTTTCTAATAGGGCTTGCGTACAGTAGCCGTATTACATTTTGGGCGCCCTTTTTTGTTGGGGTGGTTACTTTATGAGGGAACCCAGAACCAAACCAAAGCGGGTAAAGGGTACCACTGGGCTACCAAGCCTAAACACAAAACCCAAAACCCAAAACCCATCCCACACAGGCTTCAAGCCCTAAACTTACTTTCTGCGGTTCTTAGTAGGAAAAGGTGCACCTTTCTGGCCAAAGGCGGTGTATTTATTTGTAGTATCCCAAACAGTTCTAAGGTTTCTCAGCTACCTACCTCAAACCCTGAATCCCCATTCCTCACCTAGAAAGCCCAAACCCTAAACCCTAAACCCTAAACCCTAAACTCCAAACCCTAAACTCCAAACCCTAAACCCTAAACCCTAAACCCTAAACCTTAAACCCTAAACCCTAAACCCTAAACCCCAAACCTAAGCAAAGCACCTCCTCGGAGCTTCTGCGGGCCGCTCGCAATGCTTTGGCGAGACGGCCGGCGGCGGCGAAGGTCGGGGCCTTGGGGATTGTCCGACAAGGCTTAGGTTTGGGGCGTTTGGGGTTCCAGGGTTTAGGGTTTCGGGTTTGGGGTTTGGAGTTTAGAGCTCTGGGTTTAGGAATCTTGTATATTCGGAGCTTCGGGCAGGTCTTGACTGGGTTTGTGTTTTGCTTCTTTCGAAAAAGTGCTGGGGGGCCTTTTGGGCTTGGTGCCCTGAATAAACAACCGAGCATTTCGGCGCTATTGGGCTTGATATGCCGGTTGGAGGTCACACTGCGATTGCAGGCTCCAGCTGACCCACAGTTTCGGCTTATCCGGGCCTTGAGGGATTAGATTTAGGGTTCAAGGCAGAATGGCATATAGTCCCTGCATCATTTGTGGAACTTTAAGCTATGTGAAAGTATAATTGTAAAGCAAACTGCCCGTCAGATACTTATTCTTATGAGATAGGACTCTAGATGTCCTAACTGCCCCAAATCCCTCACCTCCAAACACACGATTCTGACCAGATAGGGTCACACAATCAGTTGAGAGCCCGCCCCTCCGCCCTGCCTCACCCACGAAGCCCCGTGGTGCTGCCAGGGTAAAGGCAGAGGCAATCCTGGCCAAGTCCTCACGTTGCTGTTCTTGGGGTTTAGGGTTTGGGGTTTAGGGTTTAGCTGAGTTTGGGGTTTGTACTTGTCTTCTAGGGTGTGTTGGAGTCTTTGGTCTGCTGTTCTGCGGGTTTACGGCTGTCAGGGCCTGAGGACTGTGATGGGCATCCGCCAAGATTTAGCGCTTACATCCTCCGAGTTTAAGCATCGGACAGGGTAGTTGTAGCTTCAGGGTTTAGGGCAGAGGGCTTAGAAAATCTGCCTTTTCGGTTGAAGGCCTGTGGGCTTACAGAGAGTTTATGGGATTGAAAGTCTTAAAAGGTTTGTAGGTTTTAGGCTCTATATACCTAGTAACTTTACATGTGAGCTCGCTTGAATGTACCCTGGCGGGACGTCCAGATTCCTAGTGCCTGAAACCCTAAACCCTCAACCCTAAACCCAAAAACCTTGTGTCACGAAGGCTTGCATTGTGAGTTGTGGCTTCGACGCCTGCTGCAACCTTTGCAGTTGAAAGATTCACGCAATCCTTCATCCACAAGGATGGTTAAAGGGGCATGAAAGGTTTAGGGACTACAGGCTAGACTAGAGGGCTTCAAGGAGCCTCGAAGACTCCGGCACCTCCAAAATCGCCTGGATTTAGGGTTTAGGGTTTTTGGGCTAGGGTTCGAAGAATCATCGGATGCGTTCTACGTAGCGGCCTGACTTGAACCCAAAATACGAGCAAAGGACACGAACAATAGTCAGAAGCCTATGCTACTTTCTGATCAATCTACTGTAGAAAAGCTTGATGAGAACAGCGCCTGTGTGCGGAACTGTAGACGTGTAGGCTGTTGTCGCAGCAGTCGTTCCAAAGTATGCCACCAAAGAGCTTCGCAAGGTACATGCCGCAGCATCCTTGCACACAAGCGGCTGCACCATCACTTCGCAGTTTTGGCAAGCTGCTTGAGCGCGCGGTCGATGTCCATGCAGAAGGCAGTCAAGTCAATGCCTGATTTCTTGAAATCCGACAGTGCTTCCCCTACGGCAGCCAGTCGATCGGAAGGACATTCAGCAACGTAATCGTGTATCTCATCCACCGTCCATTTTGTGTCTTTTTTTGTATGCCCAGCACTGTTGTGAGGTATACCTCGGTTTGCGCAACTCTGCGGCTCAGGACGGTACGGGGTGTGCGGGAGCAGAGAGGCGGATTTCAAAGGCCGCACATTGGCGGGGGTGGCAGGGGGGGCGGTGGTGGGGGTGGTGGTGGTGATGGTGGTGAGGGTGAGGCCAGAAAACTAACAACCAAGCTTGCGAAGGCCGAGCCTGCCGCAGCGATCCTCAGCCTAGTGGATAAGGAGGTGGACGGGTCGATTTTCAACTATTTTCACATGGCAGCAACATTGAATCGATTGGCATGGTTCAGCCAGCGACGGCAGCTAAGCCCCAGTGATGTGGCTAGTACTGTTTGGCCACGACTGGTGACCCGACTGCGGGCCATGCTCAAGGACGGCTTGCTCCCGGCACGGGCGACGGCACAAGTTCTTTGGGCCATTGGTGAGCTTCATGACGCGCTGTATGGGAAGGTGGAAGGATATGATAGGCAGCTGTTGTTGGAGGTAATGAGGCACACGCAGAGGCAGGCAGCTGCCACGGAACCACAGGGTCTTTCTAACAGCTTGCTGACACTTGCTAGGGAGGGAGTTGCAATGCCAGACGTGTGCTCCACAGTGAAGTCCATTGCACATCACATGCTGAAGCAAGTGGCAGGCATGAAGCCCCAAGAGTTATCAAACAGTTTGTGGGCAGCTGCGAAGTTGCAAGATGCCGCGCCGCAGGTGCTAACAGCTGTGCCAGCCATCGCGGAGCGCATACCACGCAAAGTAGAAGGCATGACGCCCCAAGAGTTGTCAAATAGCTTGTGGGCAGTTGCGAAATTAATAACAAATCCTGTTAATAAATAGACTTGTTTCACCTTGAGAATTAATGCGGTTGGTAATATAAATATAGTATGAGCGTGTAATAAGATAGAAAGCGTCCCAAGGGTACAGTTTAAATATACTAAAAACCCAATAAATTATATAATCTCTTCACTTCGTTCCTTTCACTTTCATATCTTTGCAAAGAATAGTAAATGAACGAAGTGAATCAGCAAACTTTCTAATCTTCGTAAATTCCCTGACATTAAATTTACTGTAGAAAAAGAGAAACGAACTAATTTAGCGCATTTATAGTGTTCATTCACTACGTTCGTTCACTTATAATTCACTTCATATCCTTATTTCGTTCTCTTCACTGTAGAAAAACCGGGCTAACTCACAGGTTAAGATTGTAAGAAATCCACCAAAAACCCCTATTATTCCTAGAGTCCCCGTTATCTAATAGTAAATGGTCAAGTTTCATGGAATTCACGTGTCATGACATTATGATTGTGGTTTTTACTGCCTTCATGCTTCTATCTTCATCACATAGAATTACTTCCTCGAGGAAAAGGGCGTTTCGTTCACTTGTTGCATTCGCACACGCATGAACTACACCATTATCCTTTTATTAGGCTAGTTCACATGCACTTAATAATGAAGGTGGTAAGAAGTGAACTTGTGAACGACGCACGCACCGCAGTGAACGAAGAGAAGAAAAAGACCCTAGAATTGACCATAATGACACAGCTTCTAGACCAAAACCTCCATTCGCAAGCTTCCCCATGAACCCTTTATTAATAGAATTACACGCACAATAAGAGGATCCTCAACGTCCACAGATTTGTGTGCGCCAAGGTTGCATGCATAGGAAGCTATTGCCTTGAAGAGGTTCAGGCTAGCCAATGATTAGTTGCTAAATTCATAAAAGCCCCCCCCCCCCCCCCAAAAAAAAAAAAAAAAAGTACACTTTCAGTTCTAGAGGGGCCTATAGTATCCCAAAAAGTGTAAAGTGGACTGATTCAGCTACTCAGAAAGCTGAAAAAAGATTCGGGTTTAGGGTTTAGGGTTTAGGGTTTAGGGTTATGACTTGCCCGAGCACACTAATGGTCAGCACAAACACACCCACAAAATAAAGCACCCGTGAGATTGGACATTTCTGAGTGCCTCATGATCATACCTGGAGGCCTGATGTATGAGTGTGATGAAGTTTTCCGGTGCTCTTGTTTGTGCTCAAGATTGTGCTTTCTCCGGTGCTATTTTTTGTGCTCACGATTGTGCTTTCTCAGGTGCTTCTTTTTGGGCTCATGATTGTGCTTTCTCTGGTGCTATTTTTTGTGCTCATGATTGTGCTTTCTCCGGTGCTATTTTTTGTGCTCACGATTGTGCTTTCTCCGGTGCTATTTTTTGTGCTCATGATTGTGCTTTCTCCGGTGCTTTTTTTTGTGCTCACGATTGTGCTTTCTCCGGTGCTATTTTTTGTGCTCATGATTGTGCTTTCTCCGGTGCTATTTTTTGTGCTCATGATTGTGCTTTCTCCGGTGCTTTTTCTGTGCTCATGATTGTGCTTTCTCCGGTGCTTTTTTTGTGCTCACGATTGTGCTTTCTCCGGTGCTATTTTTTGTGCTCATGATTGTGCTTTCTCCGGTGCTATTTTTTGTGCTCATGATTGTGCTTTCTCCGGTGCTATTTTTTGTGCTCATGATTGTGCTTTCTCCGGTGCTTTTTTTTGTGCTCATGATTGTGCTTTCTCCGGTGCTTTTTTTTGTGCTCATGATTGTGCTTTCTCCGGTGCTTTTTTTTGTGCTCGCGATTGTGCTTTCTCCGGTGCTATTTTTTGTGCTCATGATTGTGCTTTCTCCGGTGCTATTTTTTGTGCTCAGAACGAAGCAATGGCACCATCAACAAGCACCAGCAGGAGCACAGTGACTAGCACCAGAAAAGACCACAAACCAAGGCCCAAAGTGTGATCTCGTCTGCTGAGCCAGGTCCAAACTCGATCAGACTTTCTGGTGCTGGAATTTTGCGCTATGTTTAGTACACAACCCTTTATTTGACTGTTAGTGTGCCGAGGCAGATCCCAAGTTTAGGGTTTATCGCTTTGAAGCCTGGCACTGCTGTCCTGCAGGCTCTGCTGGTGACTGGCAGCGCTTTGGCCAGTGAATCCTTAGCACGCAGGGGACATGCGCTTGCCTTTCGCCTCAGGGTTTAGGGTTTAGTTTAGGGTTTAGGGTTTAGGGTGTGGAGGTCGTTCTCAACTTGGGTCGATGACAGATTCCTTATAGCTCAGGTCACCAAGCTCAGCAGGGCCATTTTTAGAAACAACCTCGATTTAGCATGACTTGGTAGTCCAGCAACCATATTATAATAGGGGCACCCTTGTTTGAGTTGATCATTTTAATAAGGGAACCCATAATCCAAAAACAAAGGTAAGGGGTACCACTGGGCTACCAAGATACCCTAAACCCCGAACCCCAAACCCTAAACCCTAAACCCCAAACCCTAAACCCTAAACCCTAAACCCTAAACCCTAAACCCTAATTAAACCCCTACAGGCTTAATTTGGGGGTCGAGGATTTAGCGGCCTTTAAGGGGCTGAGGGGCCTAAGCCCCTGCACCCCAAACCCTCCAGGTCCCTTGAGATTCTTGAGCCATCTGGCGCTTCGGGTGGAGCTTACCTCAATCTAGGGTTTAGGGTTTAGGGTTTAGGGTTTAGGGTTTAGGGTTTAAATTTTCGGGTGTAGTTCCTTTTGTGGCTGGGGGTTTGGTCGCGCGCTTTGGGGTTTGGTGCCCCTCAGGACAAAACAAAAACCACACAGAACGGAACTACCTTACTGTCTTCAGGTCAGATAGTTGTTTGTTTACTGTTTGGGGTTCTTACTGGCCTCGCAAATGGGGAGTTGGTCATTGGTTCCCCCAAGTGGTGCCTTTCTGCATGCTCTAGGTCCTTCAGTCTTTGGCAAAGAAGGTTGAAGAATTGAAAAGGATGGATGTTCCAACTACTCAGGAGTAGCAACGTTGGAAGTGGCGGGAATATTCTGCGAGAGTGGCGTTGTTTAGGGCAGATTGCCGTTTCTCGCAAAGTAGTGTCAACCCAGACTTTTTTCCGGAAAACGACGCAGCCTCCACAGGAGCCTAACGATGAAGAAGGGTACCTCTTTCTGGAGAGGGTTGATATGTTTCATGAATTTGATAAGAGAACCTGCTCTGTAACAATGGGAACAAGGTCCTACTGAGCAACTTGCAATCCCTATGATTCAATGATGCGAAGGACCGTGCAAAAGCATCCTGTGCACTTCTTACCCGAAACTCTGAGCTTAGCAATGAGTAGAGGCAGGCGGGGGGGGGAGCAGATGTCTAAACTCAGCTGGGCTTTCGCACGGGCGTAGGCGCGACGAAACGAAGAGCCAACGCCAGCAAGCTGGCAGAGGTGCTTGGGTCTTTGGGTGCTCGGTTTGAGGTTGACTTTGATCTTCTGTGCCTAGAACAAACAAACTCCCTCCCTTTGTCGTATCGGGCAGCTCTATATAAAAGGAACCTAGGATTCCCCAGAAAAGGAGGAATGGCCCAACTGTCAGTCTTAGGGTCTGCAGGGTTTGGAGCCGGGATCTGAGAATGAGCTGATGGCCAAAAACATACTTGGTACCAGCTCTCGATTTTACAGATTGCTGGGTGAAGTTTTGGGGTGAGTTGGGGTTGTCCCTAAACCCTAAACACCCTAAACCAAAACACTAAACCCTAAACCCTAAACCCTAAACCCTAAACCGGGACTTTGGCCTTGCGAACCATTAGGCAGAGACAGGCACCTGTGGGCAGCTCTTTAGGCAATGAATCCTGTTTGCGTACGGTACCCTACACGTAAGTGTCCGCAAAAATAGCTAGGGTTTAGGGTTTGGGGTTAGGGGTTTAGGGGTTTAGGGTTTAGGTTTTAGGGGTCTAGGGTTTAGGGTCTAGGGTTTAGGGTCCTTGCAACCCTAAGCCCTTCACCCTGAACCATACATAACAAAACTAAATCCCCTGTGGCTTTGAGGGTTTAGGTTTTGCTTCCCTAAACCCGAAACCCTAAACCCTAAACCCTAAACCCTAGACCCTAAACCCTACACCCTAAACGAAGCCATGCCTAACCCACCAAAGCCACATCACTCCTCCCGGGTTTAGGGTTGAGGTTTTATGGGTTTATGGTTTTAGGGTTTAGGGGTTAGAGTTTAGAGTTTAGGGTTTACGGTTTAGAGTTTAGGGTTCAGGGTTTTTAGGGCTCTGCATCCAAAAGGCGTCAAAGGTGCCTTTTGCAGCTCCTGCTCCATAGATCCGCGCGCCGCCTACCAGGCAAACGGTGCCAGGGCTTGTGGAAGCTCCCAGAGGTTATAGGGTTCTTGGGGGGGGGCGGTGGGGGGGGGGGGGGGGGGGGGGGGGGGGGGGGGGGGGGGGTCACGTGGGTACCTAGTAGGTACCTAGGGAAGCTTGGGGCAGCTTAGGGAAGCTCCGGGAGCCTGAGGGAGTAGTGGGGAGTGTTACATACCCTCCTTGAACACCCCCACCCCCTGCCCCAAGAACCTATTAAGAGACTCTCCCCCAAAACCCCCTTCGTGAAAGAAGAAGATTCCTATGACAGGGATCATGCTATGATTGACTGTTTCTTTAACCCATTAACCCTTTAACCCTTTAACCCTAAACCCTAAACCCTAATCCGTAAACCCTAAACCCTAAACCCTAAACCCTAAACCCTAAACCCTAAACCCTAAACCCTAAACCCTAAACCCTAAACCCTAAACCCTAAACCCTAAACCCTACCAAAAAAAACAGCTCCTGCGCCAGCAGCGGCCAATGTTCGGAGGGAGCCCCGCAGGCCGCCAAAGCCTCGAGCCAGGAGGCGCCTCAAGGGTTCGGTGGGTTTAGGGTTTCAGGGGTTTAGGGTTTAGGGCTAGGGTTTAGGGTTTAGGGTTTAGGGTTTAGGGTTTAGGGTTTAGGGGTTAGGGGTTTGGGGGTTTGGGGGTTTAGGGGTTTAGGGGTTTCGGGGTTTGGGGATTTAGGGTTTAAGGGTTTAGGGGGCTCACACTATCTCTGGTTGAGTTGGATTTTTCGGTTCAGAGTGGCTTTTGGAACGGCACGGGAAGAGGTGTTCCAAGCATAGGTTTTACTATTGGGAGGTTCCCCCTTAGACTTACAATCCTTAGTAGGGACTACGGTAATCCCTAGTAAGGACTGTTCGTGTAAGGGGGAACATCCCAGTTTCAATGCATGCTTTGTCTTAGGTTGATAATTTTGGGATCTGGGGGCAGCGCCCTTCGAATGGGGCATACGACTCCAACTCGGCAGTTCACTTCGTCCTCAAGCTAGGGTCATAGGTGCCAGGGTGCAGAGGTTTAAGTACACTTTCTGAGATCTAGAATAAGCATAAACCCCTTGACACTTTTCTGCTAACTTTTTTTAAGTTTCCAGCAACTTTTGCACAAAAGAACTGAACTTCAGACGTAAAATCAAGCAGTTGATAGCTTTGGCAAACGCGTTTGGCCCGGCTACGCACGAAGGGGGCGCAGTGCGAGCTGTCGCAACAACAGAATCCCCCTTCGCGCCTCCCTAAACCCTAAACCCTAAACCCTAAACCCTAAGTCCATAGATCTCTTGACGTAATCCCCCTACTTGGAGGTTCATGGTACTTACTAACCAGTTATGACTGCACTTATAACCCACTTATAAGCCCATTAAGTGCCCTAATATGGTTAGAAGTACACTTATAAGTACAGTTATAATTGGTTAATAAGTATCATGAACCTCCAAGTACGCCGACGAACCCCAGCCCTAAACCCTGAACCCCAAAATTCACCCCCAATCCTGAAAATGGGGGCTTCAACCCTAAACCCTAAACCCTAAACCCGAAACCCTAAACCGGAAGCCCAAAGGCATCCTACACACCTTTGAAGGAAGAGTTTACAAGGTTTGGGGTTTGGGGGTCCACGACAACCTGCACTTGCCCAGAAACCCAATGCCATTCCATCCTTCATGAAGGACCTACAGTCTAAGAAGTATTCAACATAATTATACCCTTTAGGCATACCTTCTTCTTTTGGAGGTGAAGATGTACGGGTTTGGGGTAGGTTCAAGTACCCTAATATGGGGTTCCTACATGAAAAATGGTGGTGTGTCCTCCAAGCCCTGAGTTTAATCCCGAACCCTACTACTTGAGGACCCTGAACCCGTATTCCCCAAATCCTAAAGCCGAAGCGCCGGAGTCTTCCACAAAGAGAAACGGCTTCGGAAGAATTACAAATGCTATGCTTATGGTCCCTATGTAACAATACTATCAACACCCCCCCAAAACCCTATTCTAATGATGAAGGCCCTAAACCCTAAACCCTAAACCCTAAACCCTAAACTCTAAACCCTGCACCCTAAACCCTAAACCCTAAACCCTAAACCCTAAACCCTAAACCCTAAACCCTGTTTTCACGGGCTTTTGGGGTCTGAGAGCGGTGCATATTGACAGCGAGCTGGCCAGCGTTGGCACCTCCGGAGACGGTTCATGGTACTTGTTAGCCAATTAGAACTCTACTTAGGACCCATTCATAAGCCCCTTAAGTGCCCCTAACATGGCTATAAGCACAATTGCAAGTACAGTACTTATAACCCATTTATCAGCCCCTTAAGTGCCCTAACATGGCGATAAGCACAGTTGCAGGTACAGCTATGATTGGTTAACAAGTACCATGAACCTCCAAGCAGAGCGGTTCCGGCAGCTTCGGTGCGCAGATGACACAGGTGCAGGGGCTTGAAGGGTTTAGGGCTTGGGTTTAGGGTTTAGGGTTTGGGGTTTAGGGTTTAGGGTTTGGGGTTTTGGGTTGAGGGTTTGGTAGGGTTCGGGGCTTGTATCTGATAAAAGTATGCTTTCGGGTACCTTTGGGGAGTGGGGTGACCCATAGGAAACCCTGTTCTATGCCCGAGAGTTAAACCCTAAACCCCCCTTTGGTCTCTGCCCTGGTGGGGCTTTGGGTGTAGGTCAAGACTTGGCATGACTGAGTCCAGCAATGCGGTGTGTCGCATCCACATGCGGGCATATGATGAGTTTACGGCTTTAGGAGTTTAGGGTTTAGGGTCCTAAACCCTAAACCCTCAACCCCCCCCCCCCCCTAAAAAGTGGTGGGTGTTGGGCCTGCCTTCCCCTGCATGGTGTGGTGGTGGGGTTTAGGGTTCAGGGTTTGAGGTTTATAGGGTTTAGTGAGATAGGGTTTAATGAGACCGCCGACCCTTGCGGCATGTTGGATGGGTTTTGGGTTTTTGGCGGTTGCCCTTCTGGAAAATGCCTGAAATTCCTGGGATCCCCTGGGAGATCCTCTGGGACCCCCCTGACCACCCTTGTGGGACCCTCCCTAACTTTGAACCCTAGACCCCCCCCCTCTGGCCGCACTCTCTACCCTGCTCCCAGATGCTGAAGGGTAGTGCGGCTTGAGTCGGAGGCTGTTAAGATTTGAGGGCTTGAGGGTTTACCTGGGACGTAACTGCCCTGAACTAGTAGGTTTCACCCATAACGCTGGTAGGTAAAGGGTGCCAGGTAGAGTGTTGAGGTTTAGGGATTAGGGTGTGAGGCATGCTTGGAACTGTCGGCTCTTTTGCAAAGCGAAGATCCCAAACCTGCCGGGGCCACCGGAACCCCAAACCCTAAACCGAAAACCCTAAACCCTAAACCCTAGCCCCCCCCCCCCCCCCCCCCCCCCCCCCCCCCCGCCAAATCTACATACCCCCAACCAACTTATCCCCAAACACCCTGAGGTATCCTATAGTCCTGAAGCCTCAAACCCTATGCACTTTAAAGCCTAACCCGCCCAAGCCATAGACCCTATACACTACCTTAAACCTTAAACCCTAACACTCTAAACCCTAAAGCATAAACCCTGAGCCCCGAGCCCTAAACCCTAAACCCTAAACCCTGACCCCTAAACCCTAACCTTATAAACCCGAAGCCCTAAACCCTGAACCCTGAACTCACAGCCCATGCCCAGGGCCCCTTGCATGCTGGTGGAGGAGGACAGCCACATCCTCACCTGGCGTAGAAGTTTGTACTCTGCTTTGTTTCAGGGGAGGGTGGGGTCTAGGGTTTAGGGTTTAAAGGTTTAGGGCTTCACTCTGCTTCTTTTAAGGGGAGAGGGGCGGGGGAGGGTACTTTAGGGTTTGGGCAGGAGGGGGGGGGGGGGGGGGTAGTTTAGGGTTCAGGTTCAGGGTTTAAGTGGGTAAAGTGTTGGGGTAGTCTCGGGTGTAGGCGTGAAGGTTTAAGGTTGCTCGGATATGCCAACTAAGTGTTTAGCCTCAACCCACAACCCTAAACCCTCTGGGGCACCTGGGGTGCCTAGTGTTCTGAAGCCCTTAGCCTGGTTTACTGGGGATGAAGAGGAGTGGCTAGGGTTCTGGAGTTCAGGCTGTGTATACTAGGATGGCCCTTTTTAAGCACTCTGAAAAGTACTCCTTAATGTGGCCCTCTTAAACCCAATAATGGAATATATATATATATGTATATACACGTATACATATACAAATACAAATACATATATATATATATAGAATATCCCAACACGGGCCTACCAAGTTTATGTGTTGGGTTCTAGCGCTTCAAGGTTTTACCGCGCTTTGACTTTCGGGGGGGTTTATGAAGGCGAGAGGGCTCATGGGCTTGGTCGGCTTGATCGGCCTTGTCAAGTGTCGGGCCTTCTGCCACGCTTGAGGTCTGGCCCCAATACATGAAGACCGAAACCCCAAACCTTCTCGCAAGGGCTTCGGGCTCAGGGGTTTAAGGGCTAAGAGGTGGGTGTCGGGAGCAAGCCCTAAACCCTAAACCCTAAACCCTGACGAACCCTAATAGGGCTTGGGCCACTGTTGGGCCACTTCCCTTTGCTCCAGGACCCTGAGCCAGGATTCTGATGGGGATTGAGGGGGTCGTATTGGGTGTAGGGTCTTGGTTTAACCCTTAACCCTAAACCTTAAACCCTAAACCCTGAGGCCTAAACTAAACCTTAAACCCTAGGGCCTGCCCCCCTGCCCCCGGCCCCGATGCTGAGTGTCCGGCGAGAGATCATGGGTTGGCGCAGTGTGGATTCCCAAACATGGATCAGCCTCAGGGGTTGCGGCTCTGAAAACATTGGAAAGTTGGAGTTTAGGGGGTTTAGGGCTTCGCAAGTCAAAAGCCCTTGACCCCCTTTGTCAACCGGAAACTAACCCCCATAATCACCATCAAATCTCCAACCCTTCGCCGTCCACTATAACACCCTCAAGCCATGAACCTCAACAGCCAAACGCTGTAAAAACGTAGTTTTTCACTCGTCAAACCCGACCCCCCTTGCCCCCCCCCCCCCCCCCCCCCCCCCCCCCCCCCCCCCCCCCCCCCCCCCCCCCCCCCCCCCCCAAGCCAAACGCAGATTTTTTACGTACGCGGCATCAAAAAGAGACGCTTGATCCGAACGGAAGCGTGGTATCCGTCTCTCTTTCTCTGGCACACACTCTCTCTCTCTCTCTCTCTCTCTCGCTGCAGTGACGGCAGGGCAATTTTATCGAAATCAATCTGGGGGCCCGAGGTGCAAACACCACTAGACAGAGAGACAATTCTGCGGCGTAGGCAGCACAGGCAGCACAGGTTTCAGCAAAACATGAGACTGAAGCCTGCAACTGAAGCCTGCAACAGCTTGCCAACGGCTCACCGGTTAAACAGCGGTTAAACTTTAAACACGTTGAAGCCGCCTTTTTTTCAGATTTCAGCGGCCTTGCAGCCTGGTCGCCAGGCCCACGATGAGGGTTGTGTAGCTTAACGACTGTGTGGATGGGATGGGAGCATTGGAGAACTCGTGCACTATGCAGCCTGCAGCCTGGAGTGGCCTGCAGCTGTTGCAGCCCACACCCCATCATGACCATGCATGTTTTTTCAATCACCAGAGCCTGGCCACCGCCCGACTGCCCAATCGCTTAATTGCAGACCCCCCTCTATAGAATCAAGCGGCCGGCGCTGTTGTAACCCACCGCCTGCCCGCCCAAACGCTTAGTTGCAGACCCCCCCTCTGCAATTAAGCGGCCGGCGCTGTTGTGTCCCACCCGACCGCCCAGCCGCTTAATTGCAGACCCCCCCTTTGCAATTAAGCGGCCGGCGCTGTTGTGTCACACCGCCCGACCGCCCAACCGCACTGGACCCCCCTGCGGCAACACAAAACACCCAAATCCATACCGCAAAAAGCTTAATTGCCGGGGGGGGGGGGGGTCTGCAATTAAGCGGCTGGGCGGTCGGACGGTGTGACACAACAGCGCCGGCCGCTGAATTGCAGAGGGGGGGTCTGCAATTAAGCGGCTGGGTGGTCGGGCGGTGTGACACAACAGCGCCGGCCGCTTAATTGCAGAGGGGGGGTCTGCAATGAAGCGGCTGGGTGGTCGGGCGGTGTGACACAACAGCGCCGGCCGCTTAATTGCAGAGGGGGGGTCTAGAGACAGAGCACCACGTGGGGGGGGTGTCTTCGGACCAAACCCTAAACCCTAAACCTCAAACCCTAAAGCCTAAACCCGAAACCCCAAACCCTCAACCCTGAATCCTAAATCCTAATCCAGTTTTTGAATACTGGACTCCGGGCAATCCTAAACCCTAAACGCCTAACCCCTAAACCCTAAACCCTAAACCCTGGGTGGATCATGCTGAGTAGGACGCTGTGACAGTGACCGTGACATCTCAATCAGAAGGCGCGACTTTTTCGTTTGAAGGACAAAGGACTCAAACGACGCATTGTGTCTGTCAACCGTTGCCGCGCGCGGCCCCTACATGGTTTACAACTTCATTTGCTTATGCAGTTTCCCGCAGTTTCATCGCCTGAAAGTGGTCCAACATCTTCCCCCGCCATAGGTTTGAGGCCGCAAGATTCGACTAACAGGCGTAACATCCCTGAAGCTACCCAAAGCCTGCATTTCCATCGCCCGAAACTTGCCCAACATCTTCCCCAGCAAAGGGTTTGAGGCAGTTTGAGGCTCATTTGAGGCCTTAAACTTTCATGGGCCGACAATTTGTGTGCTTTCATGCCTGCTTGCTGGAAAACAGTTCTATGCCTGAATTGGTTGCAACCACACAGATGTCACAGAAGTCTAATTTTTTAAGCTGTGTAAAGTCTGCAAAGTCTTGTTTCTTCCCTGGATTGGTCAGATGTTGTCAAAGTTTGTCACACGACAGAATTTTGGCACGATCTGAGGCCCCCAGAGCCCACAGGCCAGACCAGCTCTTATGCCGAATCCTGCGGATTTGTATACTTTTACACCGACTCGGGCCTTAATGACCGAGGCTTATGCTTAATTGCAGCAGAAAAGCGTGGGTTGCGGAACTCCACGGGGGGGGGGGGGGGGGGCTGTTTTAATCACGGGTTCACCTTAACCCAAAACCCCAAACCCCTAAATCCTAAACCCCTAAACGCCAACACCCTCATCCCCTAAACCCCACAGCCTAAACCCCTAAACCCTAGCCCTAAACCCTAAACCCTAAACCCCTCTTCAAAACCCCTCACACGCTAAGCCCTGGGCTGGCCGCGCCTGAGCGCAGAGGAGACCTGGGCCTGTCGCAGCGCCGCTGCGCAGTGGGGTTTCGGGTTGAGGGAGTTGGGGTTTAGGGTTTAGGGTTTAGGGTTTAGGGTTTAGGGTTTGGGGTTTAGGGTTTAGGGTTTAGGGTTTAGGGTTTAGGGTTTCGGGTTTAGGGTTTAGGAAGTTCGGGTTTAGGGCTTAGAGGGATTTAGGGTTTGGGGATTCAGATGCCTAGACCCTATACCCTAAACGTTGTAGGGCTTGAGCATTTTAGGCTTTGAGGGTTTTCGATTTTGGTCTATGGACTCAGGGATTACCGGCTTAAGGCTGAATTTGTAGGGATTTCGGGTCGATGGGGTGCTTGCAAGGGCTCAGGAGCTCAAGGGGGCCAAGGGTTGATCTGAGGAGTTGGGCGGAAAAAAGACTTAGGGTTTAGGGTTTAGGGTTTAGGGTTTAGGGTTGAGGGTTTAGGACCATGTCGCCACGATCTCCGAGCTCGGACCTTAAGCTTAAACGGTGGAGATGTTGATGATCGTTTGCAGCTCCACAAAGCCAGGCCGTAGCGGGTCATCGGACGAATCGGATTCGCCGATCGGACGCCTGAAAGGCGGTTTTGAGCAGACATTCACGGGGAGAACACAAGAAGAGTGTTTTGAGCCAGCTGCTCTGGTACTCTCAGGAGCGTGACTTCGTCGCGTGATGCGATGGCAGATGATGCACTCTGCCCGAGTCGGCACATCAGGCCAAAAGCACTCAGGATTTGGGTTTGGGGGGGGGTTATGGGGTATACCGGGATGTAAAAATAGTCCCAAATGCAGGGCCATTATGTTACGTGTCTTGGGGGTTTGGGTAGGGTTGATAGGGATGAATGCGGGTTTAAGGTCCAGGGATTGAGGGTTTAGGGTTTAGGGTGTACGCAAGACTCCATTGGGGACGAATCTTCAAGCGAGTCCTCTCAGAATTGCAAGCGGAAAAATGACAGCACCTTGACTACATATGGGGTTTATGAACATAGGGGTACCCCGTTTATACCCCAAACAGAGTAGAATCCCATTTAAGGCACCCCCCCCCCCCCCCCCCACCAAAAAGAAAACAACAAAAACAACCTATTTTCGGACACACCCCCCCGTATGGTTGTGGGTCTCAGGCTCAGGGGGCTCTTGGTGTTGGGCTAGGGGTTTAGGGTTTGGGTGGATTTAGGGAGCAGGGTCTTGGGGGTGTTGGGGGCCCAACCCTAGACGCCCTAAACCCTAAACCCTAAACCCTAAACCCCAAACCCTAAACCCTACACCCTAAACCCCAAACCCCAAACCCCAAACCCCAAACCCTAAACCCTAAACCCTACACCCTAAACCCTAAACCCCAAACCCTAAACCCTAAACCCTAAACCCTAAACCCCAAACCCCAAACCCTAAACCCTAAACCTTGGGAGTTAGGGGGTTGACTGGTTCCAGTCCAGGGGTTAGAGAGTCAGGGGCTTATGTTCGATTCTCTGGGGCTCAGGGGCTTAAGGACGCCGGGGTTAGGGGGTTGAGGGGTTTAGGGTTTAGGGTTTAGGGTTGTTTAAACGGTTTAGGGTTCAGGGTTCAGGGCTTAGGGCTTAGGGTTTAGGGTTCAGGAATGAGGGCCTAAGGCGTGAGGAGCGTTTTCAGAGCCCAGGCGCTTTAGGGGCTTTAGGGGTCTGAGGGCACAGAGCTCTTTAGGGCTTCGGGTTTCGGGTGCTCAGTCTAGGGGTTTTACCTTAGGCCCTTAAGGTTGTACTTCTTGGTTTCGGGGTCCCTTTTTAAGGATCCCTAAGTTAGTAGAAGAGTCACATATAGGAGCATATTGAGGGGAACCTTTAGGGGTACAACCTTAGGGATGTGAGTCTTAATGTGGGGAGCACGTCTGAAGAATGGCTACGCAAGGGGCAACCAAGCTTAGTTAAAGCGCGCGCGCCTTTGGGCTATGCAGCCAAGGTTGTACCCCTAATACTCCCCTGAGAACTGACACAAATTGTCCTAAGGAAACTACTTTTCCAAAAAGAAGTTCCCTTGAATGTGCTCCACTATCGCCCCTGCATTCGTGTGGGGGGGATCTCTAAACGGGCACCCAAGCCCAAGGCAATAACCTTAGGGGCCCAAGGTAAAAGCCCCAAGAGTGGAGTTTAATTGCCTGGGACATTTTTTTGTGTACCCACAGCTTAGTGGTAACCACCCTTAATTAGTAGGTAACACCCTTAAAACTGTAGTTTAGGGTTTAGGGTTTAAGGTTGAAGGTTTAGGGCCTCCTCTCCCTAAACCCTAAACCCTAAAATCCGTGTGCCTGCCGTGCCAATGCGGCAGCCTCCACACTTAACAGCACCCGAGGCATCAGACACGGTGTGTGGGGGGGGGGGGGGGGGGGGGATTTGGGTGGCTAGGAGTGCTTAGGCTGTTTAGGGTTTAGGGTTTAGGGTTGCAGGCGGGTTTTGGGGTCTATGATAGTGGGTTGAAGTTTAGGTTGTCGCCTCTGCGCAAATGTGAACCCACAGAACTTGAGACCTCAACCGGTGACCACGCGCACATGCCTCGGCCTTTCAGAGAAAAGACCGATGAAGAAGAAGCAAGGATGACTTACCAGTGCTTAAGAGGGAGTGTGGGAATGAATATGTAGGCATACTCCAGAGGTCTATGTGAAGATTAGCTCGGGATTTCTTTATAGGGGCCCCTTCCTCCACACGCCCTTAAGCAGCAGTAAGATGTAGCGGCGGGTTTAAACATTTCAGCTTCAGGGTTTCCGTTGCCTTGAGGGTTTATAGGCTTTCGGGGAGAACGCGGAGCACGGACGGCACGGACGTCCATCTGCCCGTAAACCCCGAAACAGCCCAATGAAACGCCATAAGCTTCCCGTAAGCCCTATTGACTCCCCATAGGCCCCTATGAACCCCGTTAAAGATCTACAAGCCCTAGAAACCCTACGACCACATCCTAAACAACCCAATCCCCGCCCGGCGTCTGAGGGCCAAGCCAGCAAGCGGGGGTAGCTGGAAGAGTAGCCTGCAATCACCAGGGCCTACCTGGTTTTTCTTTTTGTTCATTGCATTTTTGTCTTTTTTTTGTTTTTGTGGGGGAGGGGGGGGGGGGGGGGAGGCCCAGGGGGGACCCAATTCTGTCCCCTCCCTGGGGGGAGGACAGGAAGGTTTAGGGTTTTGTGGTTTTTTGTTCAGTCATATACAGTGACAAGGCCTAGGTAAGGTTTGGGGTTTGGTGTTTTGGGAACGAGGGTGCGGCATTATTGAGTTGGCCTCTAGAACCCTAAACCCTAAACCCTAAACCCTAAACCCTAAACAGTCTCTAGTATAGGCACGATTGGGGATTCTATTGGAGTATGCTCGTTATACTTTGGCGTGCTCAAGCGGGCCGGGCATCTGTGGATGACTTGCGAGCACCGTCGAGTAGTACTATTTTTCTTTTTCAAACCCTAAACCCTAAACCCTAAACCCTCACCCCCCACGTTGGTTCGGGGGCGTGGCCCAGCTGCCTCTCCGAGAAAGAACCTGCCGCGCTGGCAGCCACCAGGAGGCCCTGGCAAATTCTTATGTGGGACTCTATGTACGTACAGCTTAGGGCTAGGTTTAGCATGGGGTTTAGGGTTTAGGGTTTCGGGTTTCGGGTTTAGGGCTTAGGGTTTAAGGTTGAAGGTTTTAGCTATAGTTTAGGGTTAGGTTTAGTTTAGGTTAAGGGTTTTTGGGGTTTGGGATTCATGATTTAGGCCTCAAGGTTCAGGGTGTCGTATTTGCCCCCCCCCATTTAGGTAGGTATGACACATTCAACTGTAGGTAAATAGAGTCCAGGTACAGCCAAGCCTCCCCGAACCGCGGCTTGAATAAGGCAGGCTCAATATTGGGTAACCCTAAACCCTAAACCCTAGACCCTAAACCCTAAAAGCTAAACCCTAAACCCTAAACCTCCCCCAAACCCTGAACCTTCATGCCGGGGCGGCCTCATGGCCACCATGGCGCGGAGATGCCGGGCATCAGACCCAACAACCGGGTTTCTAGAGCTTGTGGTTTTCGTGGTTTTAGAGGTTTAAGGTTTAGGGTTTAGGGTTTGGGGTTTGGGGTTTAGGGTTTGGGGTTTAGGGTTTAGGGTTTGGGGTTTAGGGTGCTTCCAGAGCTTGCGGGGTTGTATGTGGGGTTTGTAGGGGCTTTAGTAGGCATTTTATAGGGGCTTGTAGAGCTTGTGGGGTTTCTAGGGGCTGTTATCGGAATTCTGTTAGGGGTGTATATAACAGCTTCCTGAAACACAGGTTTCTGGTTTTGGGTTTATGTCTACAGGCTTAGACGGTTGAAAAGGTTCAGGACTTAAAGACTTGCGGACTCCGCAGGGTTAAGGGCTTCTGGGACCCTGGGCAGCAAGACTAAGCCACTCAGAAGCCTGCGCGCTTGCGGAACGGCTATGGGGTTTGTAGGGGCGTATAGAGCTTCTGCTTTCTTAGATTCTTATAAGTTAGGATGTTCCCCCTTATACTAACAGCCCTCAATGGAAATTATAATTGTTGTATAATCCCTACTAAGGACTGCTAGTATCAGAGCGAACATCCCAATCTTTAAGGGTTCAGGGTTTGCCTGTTGCAAATGGTAAGACGTTGCCGCTCAATAGGGACTAGACTGACTGGGTATAATCCCTATTAAGGACTGAGACTGTTAACTGTTAGTACAAGGGGAACATCCCAACCTAAACCCGCAAAGATGTAGGCTAGGCTTTGCCCAAATCCCTTCCGAGCCTGAAATTATTTCAGCACTAACGGCTCGTCCTTTTAGCTAAGGCTACCAAAGCGACCAGGAATTTCGATCACCCCCCCCCCCCCTCACCCAAACATGCAACTAAAAACCGGCTGGACATCGACCCGCATGACACGCAGCAACTAGCGACCGAAACCTCAAAGAAAATAGCCTGTGATATGGAATGAAAGAGTTAAGTACCTTCTATCCCTATACCTGTTAAGGGATTCTACGCGGCACTTAAATCCCTCATTCCTTGTACTAAGAACCAGTAAGATAATGACTTACGACTATCAGGGTTTAAGGAGTGTTGTGTTGTCTTGACGATTTCAGGGTTTAGGGTCTCGCAAAGTCTTGGGGCGTCTCACAGGCGTCATAGTTGATGACTGTTTAGGGTTTAGGCTTCAAGGCTAAGCGTCTTCACTCAGGGCTACGAGTTAGGCAAGGTCCCCCACACAAAAATGATCGCCTTGACTCCTGGATCCTAGATGAACAGGGTCCTACTGGTAGCCTTGGGATGTTCCGCCTTTATACTAACAGTCCTGAGTAGGGATTATAGTGCCCCCCCATTCGAATCCCTCTTAAGGACTGTTGCATAAGCGGGAACATCCCAAGTCCTCTTGTTAGCCCCTAAACCCTAAACCCTAAACCCTAAACGCTAAACCCTAAACCCTAAACCCTAAACCCTAAACCGTGGCTATGAGTGCCATCCCAGAGTGCAGCAAGCGATTGCACTGAAACCTCCTCAACAAAGCACGCGAAGCGCAATCTTACTGTGAAGTCTTCCGCTTGGTTTTGTAAAGGGGTTACCTAAACCTCCCATTCTTTAACACTAAGCCCTAAACCCGAAACCCTAACCCTAAACCCTAAACCCAGGAACCACCAAGAAAACGCGGAGGCTGTTGCTTGTAGAAGCAGGCTCAGACGTAAGGTCAGACGTAAGATCCTGTGAGGGGCTTAGTGGTTCTGGGGCTTATAGGGTTTAGGGTTTAGGGTTTAGGGTTTAGGGTTTAGGGTTTAGGGTTTAGGGCGATCTGCAGCCCAGGCCCGGCGGTTCCTAGTTGAAAGGCCTTTTCTCACGAATCTGGCTGTGCAAATGCTGCGAGGGTCTCCGGAAGCAAGGGCTTATACCCTTTTAGGGTTTGGGTTTCGGGTTTCGGGTTTCGGGTTTCGGGTTTCGGGTTTGGGGTTTGGGGTTTGGGGTTTGGGGTTTGGGGTTCGGGGTTCGGGGTTTGGGGTTTGGGGGTTTGGGTTCTGTCCTAAACCCTAAACCCTAAACCCTAAACAGGTTCTCGCCTCCTCCTCTCCCTTCCCCGCATGTAGGGTTTCGCCCTGCTTTCGAAAGAAAGTCGCGCCACCGGGAAGCTGGAAAGACACAGCCCTAAACCCTGGGATCGGAGGGTTTAGGGTTTAGGGTTTAGGGTTTAGAGTTGAGGGTTGATTGCTTTGGTTTCACTACTGCACACTTTGGGAGGTTAGGGTTTTGGGATTCAGGGTTTCGGGCGAACTCCACACATGCGCGAACCCGCCGCTGGTAGAAGGAAGCCTGGGCCTAGTGCAAAAAGGTACCTATAGGGTTTAGGGTTTAGGGTTTAGGGTTTAGGGTTTAGGGTTTAGGGTTTAGGGTTAGTCTGCCTCTTCTCGTCAGATAAAGATTCCCTCCCATAGGAGCGTTTGCGGATTAGGGTCTAGGGTTTAGGGTTTAGGGTTTAGGCAAACCCCCAAACCCTACACCCTACAAGGGGGTCTCCGAAATTAGGGGCTCCTTATTGTGGGGTCCTTATGCTAAGGGAATCCTACTGTTTGGGGGGTCTATATTAGGGGTCCCCTATTCTCGTAAACCCCCATATAGTAAGATATACAGGGACCATAAGGGAATAGTACTAGTAAATATCCCGACCCCGATGGCAGACATCTGTTTCGTGTGCCTTTTGACTCCCAGCTCCCGCACTCACCTGGAAAAGGGCCCTCCCCTGTCCCCTCAAGGAGACCATGGGCTTCTCTCCATTGTGGGTTTAGAGGGTCTTCTAGGGTTTAGAGGTTTTTTTTAGAGGGTTTGGAGAGTTTAGAGATTTAGGATTTTTATGGTTTAGAGGGGCTAAACGGGTTATAGGGTCTATGGTTTGTAGGAGTTTTTAGAGGGTTTTTCGGGTTTAGAGGGTTTGTTGGGGTTATAGGGTCTAGGGTTTAGAGGGCCTTTAAAAGGGTTTACAGGGCTTTTAGGGTTGACAGGGTTTATAGGGTGTGGAGGGTTTTAGGGTTTAGATGGTCTAAAGGGGTTATAGGGTTTAGAGGTTTTTTTGGGTTTTAGGGCTTAAGGGTTTTAGGGTTTTAGGGTTTTCGGATCTAGGCCTATGAAGTGTAGCTGTACCCTTTGGGAAATGAGCATGTCTCAATGCCCAGAAGATGCCAACAAGATGTGCCGGAACGACAGCTGCAAAACACATCCGAGAAAAAAAAGCTGTATAGACCCTAAACCCCGAACCCTACGTAGGCACCCAGAAGGGTTTAGGGTTTAGTGTTTAGGGTTTAGGGTTTAGGGTTTAGGCCTTAGGGTGCGTGGAACGCACAAGTAAGCAGGCTCAGACTTCGCGAAAGCACGAGACGCACCCAAGGTGTAAGGCTTGGATGGCGAATTTTCACCAGCGCGGCAACACCTGACGAAGCCTGGACAACTTCAATTCTCTAGCCAGCCGTCAAAAAGCTCTCCCAAAACATCTGCACCCTAAGCCCAAAGCCCAAAACGCTAAGCCGTGCCCTGAACCCTATTCCCTATGCCCTAAACACCCTACACCCTAAACCCTAATCCCTAAACACCATACTTCTTTCAGGATTTGAATAACTCGCTCGACCCTTAGCCTTTCAACCCTCTGTGAGGGTTTAGGGTGTAGGGTGTAGGCTTTGAGTTTGCGCAGGGATCATGCTACCGGCAAAGGGAGGGGTACCGAAAAGAGGGGGCAAAGTCAAGGGATTAAGACTGGAACCCTTAAGGTTCGACCCCCTTCAAGGCTTCCCTTAATATGCTCTTCATATGGCCATTGTACTACCTTAGGGATCTCTAACAAGGGTCCCCAAACCTAAGGGTAGTGTCCCTTGACAATGAGGGCACCTTGGAACGCTAAACGCTACCTACCTAAGCAGCCCCAAAACCCTGGACCCCTCAAGGGACTCTACTTGAGATGTTCCACCTTATACTAACAGTCCTTAATGGGGATTGTAGTATCCACAACACGCGAGTTCTTAGCAGGGAACCTTAGACCTAAAACCGACATCCCTCTTTGCAGCTGATTTCTTTTTGTGTTTTGTGGCGGGGGGGGGGGGGGGGGGGGGGGGGACTTCCCTAGTGCCCTAGCAAGAAACAGCAAGCAACTCAGGCCATTGAAGCAGGCGGTCCACTGCATTGGGCTTCAAAACTGGCCTGCTGTTCAGGAACTTCGCCACAGTTGCCACCACAAGGAAACTCTCTTGAACTACTACTTAACCCCTAAATCCTAAACCCTAAACCCTAAGCCCTAGGCCCTAAGCCCTTAACCCAAAACGAACAATGGACAGTTCTTTTGCCAGCAGGCCAGAACAAGCACGGTTGCCGGCTTAAGGGATTCCGCCTCACTCCGCCAACAGGATGTAAATGACCGGTCCAACCTTAGGGTTTAGGGTTTAGGGTTTAGGGTTTAGGGTTTAGGGTTTAGGGTTTAGGCTGAAAAACGGCGGAGGTCTGTTTAGGTTTGAGGCTTTAGGCTTGGGTTCTTTTGGTTTAAGACCTGGGGGGTTTAGGGTTTGGGCGGGTGAGGTTGAGGAATGAGACGTTTGGGCTTTCAGGCGTTCAGGCTTTGGGGTTTGGCGGCTTTTTTGGGAGCTTACAAGGGTTGTCGGGCTTAGTAGGGTCTAGGGTTGGTTTGGACCTTCAGGTGAAGGGACCCTAAACCCTAAACCCTATAAGCCCTAAACCCTAAACCTTAAGCCCTGAACCCTATAGTTGTGGGCCCAGGATGAGCGCTAGGGTATGGCATTCAGATTTGGGTTCCCTACTACCCCTCTATACTACCCCCCCCCCCTAGGTTCCCCCCTTAAAGATCCTTAATTAGGCTTAATTACCCCCCAAATAGCCTTAACTATGGGGGGGGGGAAGCTAGGGGGGTAGTATAAAGGGTGGTAGAGTTGCGTTGTAAACTTATGAGGCTTCCAGGACTGCTTGCGACGGATGCTTGCATCTTCAGGGACTCAGGGGCTGGGGTTTCGGGTTTAGGGTTTAGGGTTCAGGGTTTAGGGTTTAGGGTTTAGGGTTTAGGGTTTAGGGTTTAGGGTTGAGGGTAGTGCCTCCAAGGCAGCAAAGGTAGCGCAGCAACAGACGCTGAAGCGTGGAGGATTTTTTACCGGTTCAGGGTTTAGGGTTTAGGGTTTAGGGTTTAGGGTTTAGGGTTTAGGGTTTAGGGTTTAGGGTTTAGGGTGCTCAACCTTAAGCAGTCTCAACCTGGGCCACCCAGCGAAAAGGCTCGCGATGTAGAGGAACTGCATCGCGAGGATCATCCTTCTCCCACCCAAGGCCCCTCTGGGTAGGGGTTTAATAAGGGTTTAGGGTTTAGGGGGCATGGGGTCCCAAACCCTAAAACCCTGGCTTTAACTGCCAGAAGCCCTAGACACTACACCCTTAAACCCTACACCCTTAAACCCCTAAACCCCCAAGCCCTTAAACCCTTAAACCCTGACGCCCTTCAAGCCCTAGACCCTTACACCCTTCAACCCCCAAACCCCCCCAAACCCCCCAAACCCCGCAAGCCCGCTGAGCAGGGGAAAGCCGTGAATCCTTAAATCCGAAACCCTAAACCCTTAAACCCTTAACACTAACCCTAAAAAGCCTAAACCCTAAACTAAACCTAAACCCTAGGCCCTAAACCCTCACCCCTAAACCTTAACCCCTAAACCCTAAATCCTAACCCTAAACCCGAAACCCAAAACCCTAAACCCCAAACCCTAACCCTAAACCCTAACCCTAGATTTTGAACCCAAAACCCGAAACCCTAAACCCTAAATCCTAGACCCTAAACCCTAAACCCTAAACCCTAACCCAACCCCTAAACCCTAAACCCTAAACCTGCACTCCTCCACGGTGAGCAGAGGAAAGCCGCGGCAACCGCTCCCACGATGCCCGCCAACTTCAGCATGCCCTGGCTTAGGGTTTAGGGTTTAGGGTTTAGGGTTTAGGGTTTAGGGTTTAGGGTTTAGGGTTTAGGGTTTAGGGTTTAGGGTTTAGGGTTTAGGGTTTAGGGTTTAGGGTTTAGGGCTTAGGGTCCAAGACTCTGGTTTAGCAAAAAACTCAGAACTCTTCGCTGTTTCTTCGGAATTCCAGTACCGGAACATTAACCAAAAACATATCCAAATATCCCTGAGTCTGAGGTTCCGGTTTATGTATAAACCCTAAACCCTAAACCGCCGCCCCCGCTCTCCTCGAACTTCTAGACCCTTAACAGAGCTCGCATCCTACTTTACAGGGGTTCATGAAAGGGTTACATGGGTGTTTCCGGAATTAGGGGTACCTTTTGGGGGGTCATCCTTTGAAGGGATTTTACTATTTGGGGGTCTATGTTAGAGGTCCCCAATTGTCGGAAACCCCACATTGGTAACCACTTAAGCTCCTGCATTAGGGTTTAGGGTTCCAGCACCGGGACAACGTCGAACTTTGCTGTGGGTCCAGGTCAGGTTTGCGGAAATAGGGGACGCCCAATATCGACGCCCCATATAGTACGATCCCCTTCTAGTATCGACCCCCAATTAGGTACCCCTAATATCGAAAACCCCCACATAGTGTTTAGGGATTGGGGTTTGCCGAATTAATCACAAGCTCTGCACCAGCCAAACTCATGACACGCCCTAAACCCTAAACGCTAAACCCTAAACTCTAAACTGCAAGCCTCCCACGGAGAGCGGATGCGAAGATGAGAAGCCTGGAACCAGCAGGATTTAAGAGTTTTGGGGTTGGGATGGGGTTTAGGATTTAGGGTTTAGGGTTTAATTAGGGCTTAGGGTTAGGGTTCAGGTTAGGGGTTGGAATGTTCCCTCTTGCACTTCCCGCAGCGGACAAAGGTTGAAGATTGAACCCAGGAAACACTATAAGCCCTCGAAACCCTGCAAAATGCAGAAAAAAAAAACTAAACCCAAGAAATCCTGTAAACCCTAAAACCCCTCAAACCCTACTAACCATACAAAGACAAAAGCCTGTTACAAGTTCACAGGGCTAAGTGCGAGAGACACAAACTCCC